>CAKNYM010052794.1:119938-168854 GCA_932195095.1 Andricus curvator
TCAAGCATTCAGAATGCAATGTTTGAAAATTGAGGCAGGCTGCGTCACGTTAACAATGTCAAAATATGACCTTCTTATTGTGTCAAGAGAGTCAAGAAGGTCACATTATTTCGTCGTTTGATTAGTTGCTTTTCGCTACTGAATTAGCAGATATCTCAATTAATAAAATTAATAATTTTTCACCAATCTTTGATGGCTCAGTTCCGTACTTATGCAGGCGGATGCTTATATTCAAGGCAAATAATTTTTACAAGGTTTGCTAAATAATTGAAATTTTCTATGGAAGAGAGGGGAAATATACAACCGAACAAAGTTTTGAAAATTGACAACTTAACTCGATTTGAAATGTAGCACATGAGGATCCTGCATATGCATCTTTAATTAATATATTGATCCTTATTGATCCATTTTTATTTTGGACAAAGATTCTTATTTTTCTCAACTTTGTTCAAACAATTATTAAGCACTATTTTGAAAATGGAGACAGACTAGGTCACGTTTACAATGTCACAACATGACCTTCTTAATGTTTCAATAGAAATAAGAATGGGATATCATCGCCTCTTTTTATTGAAATTTTTTATTTTTCACGTTTTACACGTTTATAGCTTCTTTAAAATTATTATATACTTTTAGTATATACTTTATAGCATTTCCCTCAGGATTAAAAGAAAAACAAAATTTTTAGTACACCAGGAAGCAATTAAAATGGTCTTCTAGCAACATTATACTGAAAAAAATCATGCAGAATGGAAATTTCTGACGACTAGAAAAAGCGATAATTTTCAAGAGGCCATAGACGTCAAAACATCAAAAATAAAATTTTCTGGACTTCTTTTCTCATAACTTTAATAGATGTTCTAAATGATAGTTTCCATAATTTTCTGTTTGTGTTTTGCTATGAATGCAAAAATTCATTCAAAAATGAAGATAATTTTTCGTCCTTTTTCTAGTTTTTAATTTAAACATTTTGGAGGTTTTTCTAGGGGTTAAACTTTATTATTTGATTTATATTAACTCTGAGTAGGTAATCATTAGGTAAATACCTTTTAATTTTCGCATGTCCTCATACTTGTGTTTACAGCATCGATTTTCGGATTATGATGGATTCTGTAGGTTCTTCAACTGATCTTTCTATGGGTGCAATCAGAAATGTTCTATCTGCATTATTTCACAAGATATAAATTATTGAAAAAGAGTCTTTGAATGCGTGCGAGACAGCAGCTTGACGCCTCTGCTCCTTTTCTTCTCCCACAACTTCCCCCACTACTCACCGCGACCCCTGTGTAGAGCTCTAGGCTCCGCACAATTAGGTATTTCATGCCTTGAAAAATGAAATTTCCGACACTGTAAAATTCCCGAATTGGAAAACTCCCCAACAATAAAATTTCCGAATAATAAAATTTTCGAATAATAAAATTATCGAATCGGAAAATTATCGAATAAAAAAATTCCCAAAATTGTATAATAATACCGAATTTGAATATTCTCGCATAATAAAATTCCCGACAGAAATTTTCCGAATAATAAAATATCCGAAATAGAAAATTCCCAAATGCAAGCAATTGATTTTCATCAATTATTATTTATTTATAAAAATACAATAATCAAATATTTGAATGAAGAAAATTGCTTTCAATATTTGAAGTTTCCAAAATTATTGTTTGGATTTAAAACGATAATTGAAAAAAAATTTGGGACGAGTGAAAAATCCCGAAAAATAATTTCTGGAAAAGAATTGTATCCAAATATTGTTATTTTCAATTCAAACAATAATTTGAGAAACTTGAAACATTAAAAATATTTGACTATTGTAATTTTGATAAATAAATCATATTTATTCACGAAAATGTTTTGTGTTTAAATTCGGTAATTTTATAATTAGCGAATTTTATAGTCCGGATATTTTATAACTCGGCAATTTTATTATTCGGGAATTTTCAAATTCGGTAATATTATAAACTGTCCGGAAATTCATCAATCGGGAATTTTCCAATTCGGGAATTTTCTTATTTCGGGATTTTCCAATGGAACGAATGAAAAATCCCGAAAAGTAACGTTTCCGACACTGTAAAATTTTCGAATAGAAAAATTCTCCAACGATTAATTTCCCGAATTATAAAATTTCCAAATAATTAAATTTCCGAACAGTTCATAATATTACCGAATTTGAAAATTGCCTAAAAATAAAATTCCTGACAAAAAATTGCCAAATGATTAAATATCGGAACTATAAAATTCCCAAATTATAGAATGACTGAATTTGAAAAATTAAAAAAATGCTTTTTATTAAAATTATTTATTTATTAAAAACACAATAGTCAAACATTTTCATGAGAAAACTTTTTTTCATGTTCAAAGTGTTTAAAATTATTGTTTGAATGAATAAATAATATTTATGAAAGAAATTTTTTAAATTGTTGAAACTCGGGAATTTTCTAGTTCGGATATTTTATAATTCGGCAATTTTCTGCTGGGAATTTTACTATTCGGGAATTTGCAAATTTGGTAATATTACAAGCTGTCGGCAATTTTATTATCCGGAAATTTTTCAATTTGGTAATGTTAAAAACTGTCCGGGAATTTTCTTATTCGGGAATTTGCCAATTCGGGAATTTTATTATTCAGGAATTTTATTATTCGGAAATTTTATTATTCTGGAATTTTCAGATTCGGTAACATTATGAACTGTCCGGGATTTGATTATTCTGAAATTTTATTATTCGGGAATTTTTCAATTCGATAATATTATCAACTGCGAGAATTTTATTATTTGGGAATTTTATTATTCGAGAATTTTACTATTCAGGAATTTCACAGTGTCGGGATATTCATTTTTCGGCATTATTCAGTCGTTTTTTTTACACGGTCGTCTTTTTTACAACAAGTGTATGTGGATTACATTTTTCATTTTCAAAAAAGCTTTTTAATTTACAAATAAAATCATTACACATTTATTTATGGATTTTATAATTTAATCGAATAGTTTTTAGAAAATAAAGAATAATGTCCAAATACAGTCCTGGCGAAAAGTCATTTTTTGTCTGCGTAAAAAAAAATTTAACGAAAATTCTGCAGCGCAATAAAATAGACGAGAGAACTTGGACTTGAATACCGGCGCACAAACGAGATAAGAAGAGAGTGGGGAAACTCGCTCGAACTGTAAGGAGCGGGGGTTCTTCAATTGCTTGCCCTGTAAAATTTCACTTTTGCCCTAGTAAGTGCCTTTTCTCGGATCGCGTCACAAGTAATCATTGCCATACTACAGTAAAAAAACTTTCGTCCATGGTGTCCTATAATTCTGTAAGGTAATAAGAGATATTGATAAATAAGTATTAAGTTAATGTATTTTTCGCTCATACAGTATTGCTACGCAAAACTTTCTTTCGGATTGATTTGAGTTTAAGTTTCAAAAATACGTTTTTTTTTGAGTGTATGAATTATGTGTTAAGGAAAAGTGCCAAATCTGTTTGTAAGAATTTATATGCCTTATGTTCTGTTTCAAGCGGATAAAATTAAAACATTCTGATTTCAAATTTTGATTGTATAGTTATATTTTTTAATTGTTCAACTTTGTATATGATGATCTCGCAAAGATAGACATTTTAATATTTCAATAAACGTGAATTACCTGAATTATTTAAACAATTATCAAGATTAACCTCGATTAAGTTCAACTCAAAAGTGCTTGCTTATCCAGTTTCTCTTTTGTACGTGTTTTGGCAATACATCTTGGTTCTTATAAGCACAGAAAGAAAAAACTTGTATTACGCGTTTTCGAGAAAGACTATTTTTTCATTTTTAACGACCAACAATCTCATTTTTCTCGAAAACGACGCAAAGTATGAATAGCAGCTCATAGATCAAAATTGTTCCCCTATATAAAAGTTATAAAAATATACTCTTACTAGATTTTTATTTAGTGTATTTTAATCAATTTTCTCACCAAAAGATACAAAACATCGCTCAAAATTAATTGAAATAGCATTTTCATTAACAGAAGTTCAACATTTTATATATAAAAACGGTTTTTTTTTCGTCAAAAACAATTTTCAAAACATGTTGCATGAGATAGTTAAGGCCCCATACCTTTAGAGTAAAGAAAAATTAGTTTTTATTTCTAAAGTTGGAGAAACATCATTTTTCACGATTAAACATCTCATTTTTGTCGAACACGACGCCAAAAATTAGAAGTAATTCAGAGTTCAAAATTGCTCCACTTCTTAAAATCTATAAAAATATATCGACTTTAGCTTGAAGAACTCTAACATTTTATTTTTAAAAACATTCGTTTCTAGTACAGTAATAATGTTAAAGTAAATGCTAATTCAGTCTATCTTTTTGGATTTTTTCTAATTTTTGGAAAAAATTGGCGAAAACATAGTAGATAAACATTCGGTAAGGATATACCTTTATATATTTTAGGAAGTAAAACACTTTTGGACTATGAACTACTCTTTGTATTATGCGTCGCTTTCCAGAAAAATAAGATTTTTATCATTAAAAATGATGTATCCTAAATTTCAGAAAGAAAAAACAATTTTTATTTACTTTGGATCTCGGGAATTTCAATATTCTTGTGGAATATGTTCTTTACATTGATATTGAATTAAAAGCAAATATTTTTGAAAAAATTTTGAAGTCCGTTAAAATACAAGCTATTGTGGTCAACCTTGATCAATCTATTCTATTTTTGAGAATACTTGGTTAAAATACACAAAATAAAAAACTATGAAGGTTATAGTTTCTAAGATTTTAGGAAGCGAAACAATTTTAAACCATGAACTGATATTCAGATTTGGTATTGTTTATGAGAAAAATGAGATTTTTTATGGTTAGAAACAAAAAATGGTTTCTCTCAAAAATGCGTAGTACAAATTTTTTATTTTATGGCTCAAAATAACCGGGGGCATCTCCTAAACATGTTCTAAAGAAATAATGGATGTACAAGCATTTTTGGTTTGAACTTAATCGAGGCAAACGAACTGAAAAAGAAAAATTTATAATTTATCATTTTTGAGTCATTCCTCATCACTTTTAGGAAAAATTGCTGCAAATGAAAAAGTTTTGGGGTGAATGAAGAAGTTTTTGGTAGGAATGGGATTACCAATCGATTCTGCTGCGAGACATAACTTATTTCTTTTTTAAATAATTATCTACTCTCTAATATCTAAACACGAGTACCAAACGTCACAGTATGACCAGCCAACGATTTGAAGAAGAATTTATTATTAATAAATTTTTAAAAGTTTTCCCTCGCACCAATTTGAAAAAAAAAAACATTTTTAAATCGGAAAGTTTTTAGGTCACTGGACTACCAAACGTTGAGATGGGGCTGCCAAACGATTCTGTCTGTGGCTGAAATTTTATTTTTTGGATATTGTAATTATTTCAGGTTTGACCTGGACGGCTTTTTATTCGTTTATTTGAAAAACTAGCAACTTTCTAACACGGTTAGTTAAATACCAAACAGCCTCACAAAAATTGATGAATTTTTACCTTTTGGGGCAGTATAAAGTTAGCCCCCAGAATTTTGTTTCCTTCAAAAAAAGGTGAGGGAATAACGACCAAACGATGGGAACTAACCTTCTGTAACCACCGCGAAATGTGTCATGATATAATATTTGAAAATTTTTTATTTGGGGGGGGGGCGACTAATTAGCAGTCTGGCAAATAATTGTAATAATGTGAATCTGAGATTATATCAATTCTGTAACATGAGAATAAGCATACTGTCACTAAATGTACATTGTTTTAAATTAGGTCACTTCACATCACTAACTAGAGAAACATAATAAAACAGTGAAAGATAACTTACCATAGACTTTGTGTCAACAATCACACACAGCATAGTTTGAATGTTTTTAGGCTAGCTTTAAAAAGATTCAGATTTTTATTGCACCTTTGTTTATAGTGAAATTTGGAACAGCTGATTATGATTTCAAACTTAAAAAATTTGAATTACAAAATTACAGATATTCACTACATCATATCGGAAAACGAGTTGATCTATAGAGTTATACAATTAAAAGGGATTCTAGTCCCAAGTGATGTCCATTACTGATTGAATGTATATCTGGGTCAATTGCGAATAATGTTTCTATAATTTTAAATTCATCGCAAAAATCGTTTTAGATGTGAATGATTCGTCCATAAAAAAAGTTTTCAAGAGGTGAATTTGAAGTTAATTTGTCCTTTTTTACAGAGAAAAAAGATTCGGATTGATTTCTTAATTATCGTGATGTAACGAAAAGAAAAATTAAAATGCTTAAATTATGTTTAACGCAATATTGACAGTAATAGTGTCATAATAAATTATATTTTTTAATGCTAAAATAGGCTAGTCGAAATTCTTACAGTTGTTTTCGGCTGAATTAGTTAAATAGGGCTAATGGAAAAGCAAAAAAGCCAGTCGCTGGTTCAAGTATAGTTATGTATTTAATATTTTATTAGTCCAAAATGACTAGCGTGCAGTTAAGTTTGACTGTTAGGATATTTAATTAAGGGATTAGTGATATTATTTTCAGTCATGTTCTAATAATTTTTTTTCCGATAATTTGTTAAATTTTACTAGCAATTAGTTAATATTAACAAAGTGAAGCTGAGATATATCATTTCAATACCAATTTGTTAAATTCCTGTAATTCAGATGTAGAGAGTTGTTTTGTAAAATTCAATGCCTCTAAGGTTAAAAAATATTTGCATTTCTTATCTTCTATTTTGCGTTCGCATTACAGGCATTTGATATGAAATCTTGAAAAGATTGTAGCGGAATATTTTTATTTTGCTGTTTATATTTTTATACAACAATTTTAATAATCCAGAAGAGACGTAATATTTTACTTCTCGCTGAGTTATCCTTATGAAATATAAAAATATATAAATAATTTATATATATTTCGGTCTTCACCTAATTGACAATTTCTTAGCTTCAAATTATTTGTTATCAATAATCTGATGGTATCTACAGTTAATTTTTTTGCCGCGTAATGAAGGTATACACATCCTGGAATTTGTCATGTGCTATTTCTTGTACACAGATAGGCAGCTTGTAAATTTTTTCATTGTAATAGAACACACATTTGCATTCTTGACTTCCTCTTTCATGTTTTTGTGCCACAAACCTTCGAAATGAAACCCTGACATTATTCTAGTCACACCCATTCATTTTTCGAAAAACACTGGAACCTTGATCTACTCCCGGTTTCGGACATGATCTAGGCCCTGGCCCTCATAGCAAGGTTCCAGTGTATACATATGGCAATTTCAATGATCGTTCTCATCGTCTAAATATTCAGTTCCAGAACGCTGTGCACAACATTTTCTCAATTCTACAAGATGAGGAAAAAATTCAAATTTGCGTTTTTACTAAGTACGTGATCTTTAAAAACAATACAAATAAGTAAATTAGTTTGAATTATTCTAGTCCAGACCTAATTGAAAGTTCATTAGCTTCAAAATATATAATTTTTCCACAAAATGAATAGCTACCAGGAAATAATTTTTAAGTATTTTATTTTTGTAGCAAGTGCAACTTTATTGACGAATTCATTTGCAATGCCCGATGCTGATAAGGTAAGGTTAACTTTATTCATTTCATTTTTCATAATCGGTATTATCAGATTTGAAGAGCTTATAAGCTGTGTCTTCTCTTTGAAGCTCAAATGCCCATTTTGTAAGCACGTTGCTCTCTCACATACGTGAAATAAGTTTGACTCTCGATAAAGATTTTCTCACTAATAAGAGTAAATTATAACTTTCTGTGCAATTATAAATAATGAAATTAAGAAATCATCTGCATCTAGGTCGTATCAATATCCTATTTTTTACAGAATGATGCTAAGTTGTTTGGTGTCCCTTGCAAACCTAGCAAAGAAAACCCTGATTGCAAATCAGACTCTTCTCACGGCACACCTGGTCCTGGATATTACGGCAGTTTCGGCCCACCTCCAAAAGATAACGGAGGGCATAAGAAAGGTCCGAGAGAATCCACTCCTCGTTCCAGTTCTAGTATTCAAGCTGAAATTGATTGCCGATTGAAATGCTTAGTAAGCATAACAAAATTTTCGTTTCCTTTTTCTCACACTGAAAACTTGATTATTACAAGGAACATGTGAATTAGTGTGTATCGAAAATAAAACATTTCAGTCTTTCCTCTTTCAGAGTGAATGAAATGTTTCTAGCGGGTGCCAAAATGACTTCCTAAAATTTTGAGCAAACAAAAAAATTCCCTCAGTTTGCACAATGCGGTTAAAGGTGAAAATCTCAAAAAGTTGGATTCTTCTCTTTAGTTCCAAGCGAATCATTTCTATTGCTGATTCATGTTGAAGAAGCTTTTACCGATTACATTTTTTTCGTTAACTAAAATCTTACTGTTTCTTATGAATTAAAAAATTAGTTGAATTTTCAACCAAAAAAACGAGTTCTAATTTAAAAAAATAATAGCTGGTATTTTAACCAAGACAAAGTCTGTTGGATCGCGAGCTGCGCGCTCGGATATTTATTCTTTGCACTTGAAATGCTTGAGTGAATCTTTATCAAGGAGATCTCTTTCAGATCCCAGTATTTATATGCGTCTCCATATTCCGATTTTTCTACGTGATTGAGTATAGTTAAAGATTAAGTTTCTCAAAGGCTTCGAGGTACACATTCTCATCGTGAACCTCGCGCTACGCACTTGATTTTTGATAGACGTTTGTAAATGTGTATTTATTTTCTGAATTACATAAAAATGGATAAAAAAAATTAAATATTTTCTTCAGGCGTTCTTTCCTATCTCGCGTTGTTATGCTAAAAATAGGATTTTTATTTTCATATTATTTTTGATGGATAAAACAATATATCCTACAAGTTAGTCTTCTTTTATGTTTTTAGCGTATCTCGTGTCTTTTAGCGTGATATTGGTATTTCCGATCTTTTCATATCAATTTCGCAAAATAAATTAAAAACACGGAGTTTTGTCAAAAAATGGTACAAAGAAATGTTGTAGGAATTTATAAACGCCCAAATTCATCCAAAAACTTTTCCGCATATTTTGTGTCGTTTACTGGCTTAAAATTGGAATTTTCGGCTTTTTTCATAGTATTTTTTATTAATGAAACCAAAATGACAAGTCATATTAAAAATGGTTCAAATAAATTTTGTAAGACTTTTGAAACGCTGTAGTTCCTTGTTGACATTGTTTTCCTTATCTCACGCGTTTTGGTTCAAAATTTGAATTTTTTATTATCTGCATATTACTTTCAATGAATACAACCAAAATGACAAGTCATATTGAAACATGGTTAAACGAAATTTTGTAGGACTTTCCAAAAACTATATTGCTCTTTAAGACTTTTTTCGTATTATGCGTCGTTTGGTTCAAAATTTAATTTTTTTGGTGTCAAATTTCGGCCCACTCTAATACTTACTCAATCATAAATGATGATTTTTGGGTGAACAACTTTTTTTTATGAATTTTTGTTTCATATCTTTTTTAGTTTTTCCACGAATTTTTATTTTTTATTTTCAGTGTCAGTTTTTCTGCTTAGAACAAAAACTTCGCTTCCTATCAAAAGTTGATTGAAAAGAAAGTTGTAGATGTGCTTTAGGTGCACAATTTTTGTTTGATTTTTTTTCGTATATTATGTCATTTTTTCAAGAATTTTATTTGTTTATTTTCAATGTTATTTTTCACGAATAATACAAAAACAACGCTTTCGATCGAGAAGTGATTCTTGAGAAATTTGTGGATCTTTTTTGGGGGCAAAATTTTGGTTTGTACATCTTTTTTCGTGTCTTGCATAGTTTGACCACAAAATTAAAATTTCTATTTTTCATTATTTTTTGTGCGATCAAAACTTGAATTTTCGATTTTTCAAGAAAATTCAAAAAGTTGTTGTGATAATCTTTCGACTCTCTGAGTACTACGAAGAACCGTACATGAAATTTTTAAATCTTGAAAAAAATGGTCTACAAAATTTTGAAAATGCCCTACATTTTTGAATTTCTATCCAGAATGTCTGGGTAACGAACTTGTTGTTTCTTTTGGGACCTAAAAACAGTGTACCCAAGCTCGATTTGAGCCGTTCATTTTTTCGAGATTTATGGTGTTTACGGACGGACGGCCGGACGACTGGACGGACAGACAGACATACGCCATCGACAAAACTTGATTTTCGGCTCGAGGGGTCTCAAAACGTGGAGATCCATTGAAAAACTGAGGTGTGAATTTTCTGACTATTCTAATACTTTCTCAATCATAAATGATGAGATTTGAAAAATATGAAATTTATACCGAAACCGATGAGTTTTCAAATAAAAAAGACGAATTTTCAAGATGGTTAGAATTCCTAATCAGGAAAATTTTTTAGTCACTGAAGAAAAAAGTTTTCATTAAAAATGTCGAATTTTCAATACCAAAAAAGGACATTTCTAAAATATAATTGCATTTCCAACAAAATAACCGAATTATCAACTAAACAGTTAAATTTTATTCTGAAAAAGACGAATTCTCACAAAAATACATCCATCTTTGAACACGCAGTGAATTTTCAAAAAGTTTCATAAATTTTCTACGAAATAGTTGAATTCTATACCAAATTGTCAAATTCTTCAGCCAAAAAGTCGAATTTTCTACAAAACATTTGAATTGTCAACACAGAAGGTAATATCCAACAAAACAATTGCATTTTCAACCAAATACTTAGATTTCGATTTTAAGAAAAATTAGTTTCAAATCAATAAGCGAATTTTCAACAAAGCATTTCAATTTAAAAAAAAAAAAATGAATTGTCAACTAAAATTTTGAATTTCTAACCAAGTAGGCGTTAAATGCTGAGCCGTTCAATTTAATTTAAAAACACAATATTTGAATTTTCAGTTGAAAAAATTAATTTTTAATCAGGAAAAAATCAAATTACGAACAAAATAGTTAAATTTTCAACCAAAGAAATGGATTTTCAACTAAAATGATGAATTTGCAACTACAAAAATAAATTTTAGACAAAGTATATATTATATATTATATATTATATTTTATATATTATATATTATATATTATATATTATATATTATATATTATATATTACATATAGTGTAATTCAACTTTTGACCAAACAGTTGAGTTTCTACTAAATTATTGAATTTTCTACAAAACAGTTTAATTCTAAACCCGAAAATGTTAATTTAAAAAAAAAAGTTAATTTTAAACCAAAAAGGATGACTAAAGAGTAAAAGTATGATTAGTCACAGAACTTTATTTCTGATACTTTTGAAAAATTAGGTTATAAAACTAAAAATGTTTCTTCGAAAATAAAATGGTCTAGACAACAGTTTAGCTTCCAGAGAAATTATAAAATTTTTTCTTCAGAATTTTTCCTTTTTGGTCAAACTTTCAGGAAGGCATTCTGGCAACCACTTGACATATTTCAGGCCACCGAAAAGACCAAAATTTACTCTTTTCGATACACCGTAATTGAGAAATAATAAAAAATATGTTATGATTTCAGAGAAAAGGAAAGCCGAATGCTTGTGGTAACGATAGTTGCACATATACCAATGCAAATGAAATTAAATGTGTCCGTAGTAGGTGTCAAATACGTAAGTCATACAGAAAAATATTTTCACATATATTTAGAATAATTTTGAAAGGCTAATTAAGAATCATTTAAAAATGAGAAATTACGTCCATGTGTAAGGAGAGGATAAGGTCAAATTTTCTTTGAGAGATCGTTCTGAAATGACGTAAAGCTTTTTCACAAATTTTGAACCATTTATGAGCCATTTTGATGTAATTAATAAAATAAGAGTTAAAAGACTTTCGTGAAAAATTGGTTTGAACATGTATCCCTAGAAATTTGGGACTTTTTTTTTTAATTTTTATGCATATCGCCCGAAAATTCCTTCGAATCCATACCAAGATAACTCAATTTTTTTAAATGATATTTACAGTTTATAGTTTGAGCGCGCCTAATCTATTTACCTCGCGTGAGGCGCTCGGTCTTTGTACTTGCCTCACATTTTTGCATACTTCTTTGGAAATGAAACATCAAACCATCGACAACTATGTAATTCGCGGATTGTCAATTCTATTTTGTTAAAGCTCCATCGGCTTTCACGAACACATTCTCATAAGGTACATATCTCGTGCATCTCGCTCCATTAAAATTTGTCCGAAATGCACACTCTTCTATATTATGTTCAACTCTATCATATTATTATATATAAAATTTTGTTATCATTACTTTGAAATTTGTTCCTTGATTGGCATTAATTTTGACTCACAGCTATCCTAAGAAACGTATCATTTCAATAAATGTATAGGTATTGTGACAACTCATAATGTACACTAATATTGAAACAGGAGTAATTTCCATTTTCTTTTTTTTATAATTCAAAAAAGTGCGCGTCCTAAAAAAAATGTTCAAAACAGATTTGGAGATATATTTTAGGTGAACAATTTTGTTAATTAACATTTTATTGTACCTTGTGTTTTTTTCTGAAAAATTATTTTTCATTTTAAAGTTATATTTTTTACGATCAAAATAAAAACTACGCGTCCTATCAAAAAATAATTTGTGAAAAATTTGTCGACCTTTTTGGTGAACATTTTGTTTACTAATATTTTTTTCGTACCTTGTGCCGTTTTTCTGAAAATTGTAATGTGTCTTTAATGTTATTTTTTACGATTAAAACAACAACTACGCGTCCTATCGAAAAAGAGTTAAAGAAAAATTTGTCGATATTTTTCTGCTGAACAACTTCTGTTCATTCATTTTTTTTCGGATCTTATGTTGTGCTTTCAAACAATTTCATTTAAAAAAATAATTCGTTACGATTGAAACAAATACTACGCATCCTATCAAAAAATGATTCACAACAAATTCGTAGAACTTTTTCAGATAAGCAATTTTCGTTCATTTATCTTCTTGCGTATCTTGCATAGTTTTGCCAAAAATAGAATTTTTTATTCTCAATAGCATTTCTCACGATTAAAACGAAAAATATGTCTCTTATCAAAACATGATTTTTCAAAAAATTTGTTCACCTTTTTGGTGATAACAATTTTAAAGAATTGTTATCATTCTTGTTTATAACTATTTTTTCTTAGATAAATGCTGGAAAGCTACGGTTTTTTCGGAAATTTTCAACATTGCTTTACGTTTTTAGTTATGAACGAATAATAAATAAAAGTAAGAGAAAATCATATTTTAAACAATCCCTTTCTTTTTTGTGCATATGTTTTTGTGAAATGAAACAGATATTTGGAATATGCTTCAAATGTTCTACATGGATCCCAGGGAGTTTCCAGGAACCTTCAGAGAATCACCAGGGCTAGAAGGAAGGGGGCTCATTTACAGATCTAGCCCCCCCACACACTCCTTATTATTTCATTCCTTTTGTTTGTCTCTTGTGTGAGTCATTTTTTTGGTATAAATTATTATTTTTAAACACTCTGAAAAGAGCAAAAATAATTGACTTAAAACAATACAAGAACATTTAAAAGATGATTCTTGTTGAGGTTCACTTAATACTTGTTCATAACTAAGAGTTATATGCAATGAGGTATTGTTTAAGGAAGCATTTTTGTCAACGTGCATTAATCATTACGTGACTAAGTGAAAAGTGGACAAAAAGTTTGAGAGTTCAGAAAAACCGCAACTTCTCAGCACTTTTCTGAGAGAAGATAGTTATAAACAATAATAAATTGTTCAAACCACTATTTCTGTTAACTTGCATTATTGATTACTTCACTAAGTGAAAAGAGGGTTAAAAGTAAAAAATTCTAGAAGATACTGAAACTATCTAGCGATAATAAAAAGAAAGATAGTTATGAACAATAATAATTTGTTAAAATAATCAGTTGTGCTAAAATAAATTAATTGTTAACTCACTTCAAGCGAAAAGTAGAAAAATAGTTGAAAATTTCAAAAAAACCGCAACTTTCTAGCACTATTCAAGTTGAATATTATGAACAACAGTAATAAATTGTTTAAACGATTAATTTTGTTAACTATAACTAACTATTTACCTCATTCTAATTGAAAATTGAACAAACAGCAAAACATTTTTTAAAGAACTGCAATTTTAAAGCATTATTCTAAGAGAATGTTAGCAACAACCATAATACATATTTCAAACAATTTTATTTGTTAGAAATATTCAAGTTTCACCTCACTTTTATTGGAAATTAGACAAAAAGTGGAAATTTTTTGAAAAAACCGTTACTTTCTAAGTCCATTCTAATAAAAAATGCCTAAAAACAATAATGAATTGTTCCAAGACTTTTTAAAAACATCTAATTATTAGTATGTAGTCGTATTTTTTGTATCAGAAACAATACGCATTCAAAAAAGTAAGAAAAGCAAGGAAAGTAATGTTTGAAAAGCAATACTTCGAACGTATCCTGTAGCCAATTGTGAAGAGAAATATTGAGTTTCAACTCGATTCACCTAATATTGACGATTCTGAACAAAATTTACAAAACGACTTTTTTATCGGAAATACATATTATACTTCATGGGGCTTGAGCCACCTCTAAATATATTTTTCTGTTCAGGGGGAAAAAAAGGGTTTATTTTTTGTGGATTCTAACAAATTTTCGGGCTATATGTACAATAATGAAAAAAAAAAAAAATTTGGACCACCCTAATGTATCCCCCATGTAACACCAAATAGAAACATATGTGACCCCTCATTCCCAGAAAAATTTACATAATTCGACGTGTCCAAATGCCAAGGTTCCATCTCACAAAATCTAGATAAAAAGGAGCTAACTCGTGAAGCCCAAATGAAAAGGTGCTACAGAGTAGAGGGTGCTAATATCCACAATACAATTTATATGGGGTTTCGAGGCTTCGAGAATTCGCCATACGAGTTAGCACCTTTTCGCTTCATCTTGAGGAGTTAGCTCATTCTCATTCGGTCTTTTCGAAATGGAACCTTATCATTTGGACACTTCAAATTAAGCTACGACACAAGATAATTTTAAAAAACGTTTCTTCAGATTTCTTTATAATCGTCTAATATAATAATAAATACAATTAATGATTTCAGAGGCCCGTTTCGCACATGACGGAGAATGCGACCGTCGTCCTCCAAAAACAAGTACATGTCTTAATCGTCTTATACCGGCAAATCCGAAATACCCGCCCGGGTAAAAAATGGAAGCAGGTATCCGACCTGGACTGGCCAGGTAGCCCCAGTTTTAACCGGTCGCCGGCCGGCGTGACTGGCCAGGATCCGGCTAAAAACGTCACGGTAAACTGGTTGGATTCCGGCTTTAACACCGACCGGGACCCGTTCTGGTAATCCGGCCACAGAGCGGTTAAAAAGTGTTGCTTCAGGCGAAAAAATGATAGCCAATATGATGCGTGACATTTATGAAATCCGGATCTACAAAAAATCTAATATGAGTAATAATTATTTAAAAAAAAAGCCAATCTACAATTCTGGCCAGTCGTGTTAGGTAAGAAAGCCGGGTCTCCAGAAAATTCGTCGTATCTGCACGCAGTGTGACACGGAGGATCAAATACGGTACCTAAAATAACGCAAAAAAGCCGGATCTGTCAGATCCTGCCTTTTTGCCTAACACTGACCAGGTTTTCGGACACGTGATATAACGTATGAAAGCAGTACAAAGATTCGGCCTTATTCACGTTATAGGACCTCGAGAAAGGCTGCATCTACAAATAAAATAATTACTAATTGCAAAATCAACACAAATAATTATAAAAATTATAAACAGAAAGTAATATATTGATATTACCCAGCATTATTTGATTGGTCAAGAAAGGTACAAAAAACAATCTAAAAAAAAATTTAAAATCAATTTTTCACAAAGAAATTTTGGAAATTTTAAAATAATTTTCATTTATACTTCAAGAGGGGTTAATATTCATAATTTTTAATTCAATTAATGTTACTGAAGTGTACTGAGATGTAGAACCGATTTTCTTGCTAACACAAAGGCTGTTTTCCGAGGCCCGGTGTTCGTAAGAAAGCAAGATCAGCGGAAGCAGACTTTTTGCCTGATTTCGGTAAATATTTTTGGACGGATCTGCATGTTTCATAACGAATAAACATTTTTTTTTATCAATGAGTGGATAATACGTAATTTAGCCCAGAACAATCAAAACAAATTTTGAAAAGTCATTTTAAATGATTGGTCTACACGAATAATGTTTTGAACAGTTTTCGTCGATCATCTCGGTTTGCTCTTTTTGTAGCTCCGGTTTTCGTAAATATCACGGCAGTCATACCTGATGAATTATTGCTATGTAAAACTTCTTCTGCTTCTATATTGAATCGACATTTTGAAAATATATTTATATCTTAAGTGTATGGAAAAAATTAGTATTTCAAAGAAAATTGTCAAATCGGATAATAGGAATTTATACACACTAAATCCCAATACATTACTATTTAATCCACAAACGTGTCCAGGTGTTGAACAATAGAAAAAACATTGAAATCATATAGAAGAATCTAAATGCAGTTTCAATTTTCAATGCATTATTTTATTATATGATTATGTTGAAAACATTATGTAGGGTAAGTGCACCAGTTTACGGAAATGTACCAGCGGTCGGACTAATATTTATTTTCTCTTAAACAAATTGTTATAATGTTATAAAAGTTCAGTCATATGAAAGACAATGACATCTATTTTCTAACCTACTTCGACAATTTGCAAAATTTAATAATTTTTCATTCGTGGCCTTCTGAAAATGGTGTCCGACCACCGGTACATTTACCCTATACAGGCAAAAAGGCAGGATCTGACGAATCCGGCTTTCTTGTGTGATTTTAGGTGCCGTATATTATACTATTAGTTTTATTTCAAACGTACAATGTTAACATGTCCAGATTAAAATTAACATTTTTTATAGTTTTATTTATGAGAAGGAAAAATGATTATATTGAACTAAGGAAAATATAATTTTATCTGATCCTAATTAACAATAGCTTAGTTGGTTCATCATAAATTCTCTTCATTGGTTTTCCTGATAAATAAGTGTAAAAAATAGTTTCGAAAGGTAATTTATTTCCTAAATGTGTATTTAATTAATTTTCATAAAAATCTAATTAAGAGAATTTGGTTAAAGAAATCCTTTTAATGAACAAAATGAGCCGTTCAGAATTTTGATTGTGTAAAGATTTTCTGATAAAATAAAGAAAAAACACAAAAGTTCAAATAATTATTATGCACAAAGTCAAGTATACAATTTATATTCCAATAATAATCTTAATATTATTCTCTTTTTGTGAATAAAAATCTGGAAAGTTTTTCATTGCTTACTATAAAATAAATATCATATTTTCTTTAGAATATTGTTTGGGTTTGTTTCGTTAGAAAGTTTTGATGAAATAATATTTACGTAAGGTTTTTATTTTCTGTAGTTTGGTTGTGTCGAATAAAAAATGTTTGCAAAATTTTTCTTGTACATTTTTTTTTAAATATTTATCTCACCTATCATATAGTATGTCGTATTAACAAAATTATATCAAGGTTTAACCAGAATAAGATGTAGACTTTTCGCTGTAGGATGATCTCTATAAGAAATACCCAATTTGTAGAGGAAATTCGGACATGGTCAGAAATAATATACCGAATGCGGGATCGAAGTCAGAATGGGGAGAATTTCACGCGCTGAGAAGTAAAGCCAGACTCACTTTGGTTTGCAATAACTAGTTACTCATTGCTCAACTAAATGTTTCAACTTCATGTAATACAAACAGGGTCAGAATTTATACGCTCAGACAAAAAATTCGTCTTCATATTCAACAAAATCGTTTTGTTGGCCGTATTTGGTTGATTTCAGGACACATTTTGATTAAATAAAAATGACTTTTTTTCACTTAACTAATTCCGTTTGCTTAAGTTTTTAAAAGTTTTTAATTGAATTGTTTTGTTGATTTCAGAAAATATTTTATTGATTCAACAGAATTTTTTGGTTGAGTTAAGCCAAAAATTTAATATAGCATTTTACTAGAATCAAAGAAAGGATTTGATTGATTCAACCAAAATATTTTTCTAATAGCATCTATTTTATTTAGCAAAATATTAACCTCCATCAACCAAAAGATACATATGGTACAAAAAACAAAATTTTTCAAACCAAAAAATTTTTTTGGTTAATCCAAATATTTTTTTGTCCATTAAAAACCCAACATCTTGGTGGAAAGTAGAACTAATTTGTTAAAAATTCATTTCATTTGTAAAATTCACCTGTTTGGTTACAAATTCAACTATGTGGTTATATTCATAATTTTTGGTAGAAAATTTAACTGTTTTAATGGAAATTCAACTTTTTGGGTTGAAAATTCAACTTTATGGTAAAAAAGTTTATTTTTTTTTAAATGTGTCTTTTCAACTTCACTGTTAAGAAAAATGTAATATAAGTTCTATTACTTAAATATGCAATTCATGTTAGGCCTGAAATAAATTAATTAATATGAATCTACACACTGAGAAAAAATGTTTAGAAACAAGTAAATGAATTTACTTGAATCCTATCTAAAAGATGAACAATGAATATCATTTTCAAGGTTTTAATTTAATCTGGCAAGATTTTCGAAAAGTTCTTAAATAATAATGGAAACAGGCTAGGTCCCGTTTAAAATTTCAGAACAGGGCTTTTTTATTACTTTAAGAAATTTTTCGACATTTGTATATATTTGTACAAAGCAGTTAGTTGTTTTTCACTATTGAATTAGAAAATATCTAATTTCACTAGGCATCAGTTAAGTTTTAAGAGTTTTCACTCAGAGAGGCAATAAAGTATTTTTTACGCAAGAAAGAATTTATAAAATAAAAATCAGCTTCTATGAACATTTAAGTTCATCCTCATACAAGGAAAATAATTTTTACAACAACAGCTGAATAATTGCAATTTTCTATGGAAAATAAGGAAATTATATAACCGAAAAAAATTTTTAATCAAAAACAGTACTCTGTGGAATAGTAGGTCATGAAGACCCTGAACATGTATAATTAATTTCGAATCCATTGTGATCTGAAGATTTTCAAAAATTCTTATTTTTATTAACTTTATTCAAGCAATCAGAATGCAATTTTTGAAAATTGAAGCAGGCTACGTCACGTTTACAATGTCAAAATATAACCTTCTTATTGTGTCAAGAGAGTCAAGAAGGTCACAGTATCTCGTCGTTTGATTACACTTTTCCAATCTTTGATGGTTCGGTTCCGTACTTATTCAAGCTGATGCTTATGTTCAAGGCAAATAATTTTTACAATGTTTGCTAAAATATTCCAATTTTCTATGGAAAAAAGGGAAAATATACAACCGAACAAAGTTTTTAAAATTGACAACTGAACTCTATTCGAAAAATAGCGCATGAGGATCCTGAACATGCATGTTTAATTAATATATTGATCCTTATTGATCCATTTTTTTTAGTTGTCAAAAATCCTTATTTTTCTCAACTTTGTTCAAACAATTAGAAAGCACTATTTTGAAAATGGAGACAGACTAGGTCACGTTTACAATGTCACAATATCACCTACTTATTGTTTCAATAGAAATAGAATGGAATATCATCGCCTCGATTTATTAAACTTTTTTATTTTTCACGTTTTACACGTTTATAGCTTTTTTTAAATTATTATATACAGTTGTGAATAATTTTCTTTTCATCAAGTAATTAGTTGTTCAATATTAAATTACTAAATAATATCGACTACTCGAATAAGTAATTTTACCAATCTTTAGAGGCTCACTTTTCGCTAATCGAATCTGAAAATTTTACTAGTAATTAGTTAAATTCTACCAATTTAGATTCAAAGTGCAAAAAAGCTACGAAACTAAAATATACTGCTTTAAGCACTTAAGTTGAGACTCATTCTCCACTTGCCTGAATAAGAAAATATATATTTTCGAAATTATTTTATTATTCTCTGGTGCAAAATAAAACTTTATGCATAAAAAGGCAATTCATGACCGATTGGTTGACTTGGTTGAATTTTTATTAACAAATGAAAAGTCTGAAAAATTGCCTCTCAAAAATTGCAATTTTTCGACAACAATTCAAGAAAAGAAGTTTTTTTTCGAACGAAAGATTTCTTTTCGCTTTCAAGAGATCCAACCTCGATATGGATCATAATTTAAGGGAGAACACCCTACAGAAGATAACGAACATACAGTAGATTATCATTAATTCAAAATATGAATGTACGTACAATAATTATTTAATGCCATCAATAGTTTATACAAGATACGTGTTAAGATATCATAATTAAAATTGATTATTTTACTTATATTTGTGCTTATAATTAATTATTATCTACAGTAGGATAATTATATATTGTAGGGTCTTCTCTCTAGATATTTTATATTTTTCTGAGCAATAGATTTATAAGCTCTCATGATCTAGCAATACCGATTTACAAATAAAAAATATATATTGTTTATATTTTTGTTAAACAGTTAGCACAACAACCATAAAATATTAAACTTTTGTGTAATGCAATAGTTTGTGCATCGTTTGGTCATGTTTGGAAACCAAATTCTGTCGTTTGGACAAAAAAACTCAAAAAGATATTGAGTTTTCAAAATTGGACACCTAACTTCACGATGCACAACAAATTTTAATTTTTTTTTTGAAAATTCTTTTACAAGTCTTTTGTATGACGTATGGACGCGTTCAGAAAACTCACTTTTGACGTTTGGACGTCGAAATTGTGTGAGTTATCAAATAAAGAAGTCATTATCACCATACTCGCGAGCGGCGCCTTCTCAAGTAGTAGCGACCTTCTTTGGTCAGCCGTGTCCTTAAATAAAATATGATGAGTGAGATATCTCGGCTCACCGCAAAAACTGTGTTACCGATAATTTCCAAAAATTTTTCGATTATCTAAATTTTGTATATTTTCAAAATTTTCCAAATTTCTAAGATGTTCAATATTTCTAAAATGTTAAAAATTTCTAAAATTATAAAAATTATAAAGATTTCTGAATTTTATGAAATGTTAAAATTTCCTAAGCATTCCCAAATTTCCATAATCTTCAAAATTGTATAAACTTATCAAAATTTCTAATATTTTTGACTTTTATCAAATGCTTAAAATTTATGAAATCATTCAAATTTCTAAAATTATAGCAATTTCCAAAATGCTACAAAATGTTTGAATTATCAAGATTTCTCAAATTTCTAAAATTTTTCAAACTTATGAAATGAAATTAAATTAAATACAAATTAGAAATTTCAGTAATTTCGATCATTACAATTTTTTTTACTCTTTAGAATTTTTAGAAATTTTAGAAATTTTGAACAGTTCCGATAATTTTAATAATTGTCGAAACTTTGAAAATTTGAGATATTTTAAACATGTTTGAAGTTTTGAAAATTTTAGATATTTTAAACATTTTAGGAATTTTGAAAATTCTAGGCATTTTTATAAGTTCCGAAATTGTGATAATTTTAGAAATTTTCATAATTTTACAAATTTTAATCGTTTTTGGAATTTTCGATATTTCAGACATTTTGAAAATTTTTGAAATGGTAATTTTATAGATTTTAAAATTTTTAGACGTTTTTAGAATTTTTGATATTTTGAAAATTTTATAAAGGAACATTTAAGAAATGTGGATAACTTAGAAATTTTGATAATTTTAAAAAAATTGGGAAAATTTAGAAATTACGATACTTTCAGAAATTGAGAAATATTAGGCACTTTGATGAGTTGATGAAATTTAGAAATATTAGGACTTTTGATGAGTTTAAAAGTTTTGAATATTTTAGAAAATTTGAACAGATTATAAAATTCAGAAATTTGGATAATTAGTATAATTTTAGAAAATTGTTTCATATACGGAAATTGAGATAATCAAAAATTTTGGGTACCACAGTTTTTGCGGTGAGGGGATGCGTGCTCACAGATATATAAAGTTTTTTCATTTGCTTAAGAAGTCACTTTTTAGTCCTGGAAAGTAGATCTTTAGCCTTGCTTCACAGGAACGAAAAAGGGCTCAGAAATCATGCATGTCTTCTTAAAATTTGATTTGAAAAAAAATTTTTTTCGGGATTTCTGACTCATCATATTCTATTTAAGGACATGGCTGACCAAAGAAGGTCAATACTACTTGAGAAAGCGCGGCTCGCGAATATGGTGATAATGACTTCAAAGATCGAAAAGTGTCAACTTTTTAGTGTTTGCTTCGGGTTTGAAAAAAGTTCATTCATTTTTTTAGTACACCTCGAAGCAAGGGAAATGGTCTTCTAGCAATATTACACTGAATCATTTAAACAATTATCAAGATTAACTTTGATTAATTTCAACTCAAAAGTGCTTGCATATCCAGTTTCTCTTCTGTACTTGTTCCGGGAATACCTCTCGGTTATTTTAAGCACACACAGAAGAAACGTGCACTACGCGTTTTTGAGAAAAACGATTTTTTCATTTCTAACGATCAAAAACCTCATTTTCCTCAAAAACGACGCAAAGTATGAATAACAGCTCATAGTTTAAAATTGTTCCCCTATATGAAAGTTTTAAAAATATACTCTTACTAGATTTTTATTTAGTGTATTTTAATCAATTTTCACACCAAAAAATAGAAAACATCGCTAAAAATTAATTAAAAAAGCATTTTGATTAACAAAATTTCAACATTTTATATCTAAAAACGGTGTTTTTTTGGTCAAAAACAATTTAAAAAGCATGTGACATGAGATAATTAAGACCCCTGACCTGTAAAGTAAAGAAAAATTGGTTTTTATTTCTAAAGTTGAAGAAACATCATTCTTAACGATTAAAATCTAATTTTTGTCGAACACGACGCCAAAAATCAAAAGTAATTCAGAGTTGAAAATTGCTCCACTTCTCAAAATCTATAAAAATATACCGTGACTGCATGTTTATCTTGTGTAGTTTAACAATTTTTTTCAACAGAAAAATAGAAAAAGTCGATAAAAATCTACTAAAATAGCATTTAGCTGAAAGAACTTCAACATTCTATTTTTAAAAACATTTGTTTCTAGTTCAGTAATAATGTTGACGTAAATGCTAATTTAGTCTATTTTTATAGATTTTTTCTAATTTTTGGGAAAAATGGGTAAAAACATAATGGATAAACATTCGGTGAGGGTATACCTTTATATATTTTAGGAAGTGAAACAATTTTGGATTATGAACTACTCTTTATATTTTGCGTCACTTTCCAGAAAAATGAGATTTTTAATTATTAAAAATGATGTAACCCAAATTTCAGAAAGAAACCCCAATTTGTCTTTCTTTTGTAGTTGAGAATTTTGATATTCTCGTGGAATATGTTCTTTACATTAATATTAAACTAAAAGCAAATATTAAAAAAAAATGTTGAAGTCCGTTAAAATACAAGCTATTTTGGTCAATCTTGATCAATTTATTCTATTTTTGGGAATAATTAATTAAAATACTCAAAATAATTTAAATAAAGATGAGAATATCATTTCCGTGAAGTTGAAAGGGATACAACGATATAAACAAAAGAAAAATGCGTAACGTAGTATATGAACGATCCGTTGTAGTTTTCAAGATTTTAGGAAGCGGAACAATTTTAAATCATGAACTACTATTTATAATTTGCACTGTTTATGAGAAAAATGAGCTTTCTAATGGTTAAAAATAAAAAATGGTTTAAAGAAATACTGGATTTACAAGCATTTTTGGGTTAAACTGAATCGAGGCTAACCGTATTATCTAATCTTTAACGTCGAGATGCGACTAGCGAAGACGACAATGCGACCATCAAACGAACTGAAAAAGAGAAATTGAGAATTTATCATTTTTGAGACATTCCTCATCACTTTTAGGGAAAACTCCTGCAAATGAAAAAGTTTTTGGGTGAATGAAGAAGTTTTTGGTAGGAATAGGATTACCAGTCGATTCTGCTGCGAGACATAACTTATTTCTTTTTTAAACAATTATCTACTCTCTAATGTCGAGAAACGACTACCAAACGTCACAGTGTGACCAGCAAACGATTCGAAGAAGAAAAATTTATTAATAATCAATTTTTTTGAGTTTTTCCTCACGCCAATTTACAAAAAAAAAACTTTTTAAATCGAAGATTTTTTAGGTCACTGGACTACCAAACGTTGAGATGGGGCTACCAAAAGATTCTGTCTGTGGCTGAATTTTGATTTTTTGGATATTGTGATTATTTCAGGTTTTACCTGGACAGCCTCACAAAAAATGAGAAATCTTTACCATTTGGGGCAGTATGAGGTTAGCCCCCAGAATTTTGTTTTCTTCAAAAAAAGGTGAAGGAATAACGACCAGACGATGGGAGCTAACCTTCTCTAAACCCGCCAAATGTTTAATGATATAATATTTGGAAATTTTTTATTCGGGGGGGGGGGGGGGGACCAATTAGCAATCTGGCAAATAATTGTAATAATCTGAGTCGGATATCATATAAATTCTCTAACATTAGAATAAGCATACTCTTACTGAATGTACATTGTTTTAAATTAGGTCACTTCATGTCACTAACTAGAGAAACGTAATAAAACAGTGAAAGATAACCCAGACCTTGTGTCAGCAACCACACACAGCATAGTTTCAATGTTTTTAGGCTAGCTATAAAAAAATAAAAATTTTTATTCAAACTTTGTTTATAGTGAAATTTGGAACAGCTGATTATGATTTCAAACATAAAAAATTTGAATTACAAAATTACAGATATTCACTATATTATATCGGAAAACAAGTTGACCTATGAAGTTATACAACTGGAAGGGATTCTAATTCCAAATGATGTCCATTACACAGCCACACCAAAAAAAACTTTTTTTCGGATCTGGAGGTCAGACCATGTTTACAATAGGTTTTTGGGTTCGCTGAATCTGAATCCGAGGTCCAAAAAACCCCAACACGTCAGGGTTCTGATATAACCTCAAAAAACGTCATAAGAAAATCTTTTTTCGGGTCTGGAGGACAGACCATGTTTCGTATATGTTTTTGGGGTCGCTGAATCCGAATCCGAGGTCCAAAGAATCCCAGCACGTGAGGGTTCTGACATAACCTCCAAAAACCTCATAAAATATAATTTTGTGGGTCTGTAGGTCAGACCATGTTTCCTATATGTTTTTGGGGTCGCTGAATCCGAATCCGTAGCATCCAGGACACCCCCTCGCGGTGACGGCGGGCAACGGAATGAGCCTGTGATCCGGCTAAGTCCCAGGAGTACGGCCTTGATGCCGTCATGGCAGGCGCACCCAAGCGTTTTACGATGCAGACAGTCGGCTCCTCAGGATTCGGATTCAGCGATCCCAAAAACATATAATAAACATGGTCTGATCCCCGGACTCGAACAAAATTTTCATGAGATTTTTTGTGTTTATGTCAGAATTCTGACGTGCTGGGGGTTTTTGGACCTCGGATTCGGATTCAGCGACCCCAAAGACATATAGAAAACATGGTTTGAATTCCAGACACGAAAAAAGATTTTTTTATACGGTTTTTTTGAGGTTATGTCAGAACCCTGACATGCTGGGGGTTTTTGGACCTCTGATTCGGATTCAGCGACCCCAAAAACATATAGTAAACATGGTCTGACCTCCAGGCCCGAAAAAAGATTTTTATGAGGTTTTTTGAGGTTATGTCAGAACCCTGACGTGCTGGCGTTTTTTGGACCTCGGATTCGGATTCAGCGACCCCAAGAGCCTATAGTAAACATGGTCTGACCTCCAGATCCGCAAAAAGATTTTTTTTTGTGTGGCTGTGTTATTGATTGAATTTAGATCTGGGTCAATTGCGAATAATTTTTCTTCAATTTTAAATTCATCGCAAAAATCGTTTTAGATGTGGATGGTTCTTACATAAAAACAGTTTTTAAGAGGTAAATTTTAAGTTAATTTGTTTTTTTTACAAAGAGAAAAGATTCGGATTGATTTCTTAATTATCATGATGTAACAAAAAAAAATTAAAATGTTTAAATTATGTTTAACGCAATATTGACAGTAATAGTGTCATAATAAATTATATTTTTCTAGTGTTTAAATAGGCTATTTGAAATTATTCCAGTTGGTTTCTGCTGAATTAGTTAAATATGGCTAATGAAAAAAGCAGAAAAGCCAGTCGTTAATTCAAGTATATTTATGTATTTAAAATTTTAGAAGTCAGAAATGACTAGTGTACAGTCAAATTTGACTGTTAGGATATTTAATTAAGGAATTAGTGATATTATTTTCACTCACGTTCTATAATTTTTTTCCAACAATATGTTAAATTTGACTAATGTTAGTCAATTTAAAAAATTTAACTAATTGTTCAATTAGTTATTATTAACAAATTTGTGCAGCTGAGGGCCATAATTTCAATAAAAGTTTGTTGAATTTCTCTAATTCAGATTTAGAGAGTTGTTTTGTAGAATTCTATGCCTCTAAGGTTAAAAAATATTTGCATTTCTTAACTTCTGTTTTGCGTTCGTATTATAGACATGTGATATGAAACCTTGAGACGATGGTAGCAACGTATGTTTATTTTACAGTTTATATTTTTATACAACAATTTTAATAATCCAGAAGAGACGTTTTCAGTTTTAACAATTTTAACACTTTCAGTTAATCGATATGATGGTAGGAGTAATATTTTCATTTTCGCTGAGGCATCATTATAAAATGTAAAAATAAATAAATAATTTTTATATATTTTGGTGTCTACCTAATAGATCATTTCTTAGCTTCACAGATAGGCAGCTTGTACATTTTTTCATTGTAATAAAACACATATTTGCATTTTTAACTTCCTATTTCATGTTTTTGTGCCACAAACCTTTGAAATGAAACCTTGATAATATGCTAGTCAGACGTATTCATTTTTCGAAAAACACTGGAACCTTGATCTACTGCCGGTGCCGGGCATAATCCAGGCCTTGCCCTCATATCGAGTTTCCAGTGTATATATATGGCAATTTCAATAATCGTTCTCATTGTCTAAATATTCAGTTTCAGAACACTGTGCTCAACATTTTCCTAATTCTACAAGATGAGGGAAAAATTCAAATTTGCGTTTTTACTAAGTACGTGATCTTTAAAAACTATACAAATGAGTAAATTATTTTGAATTATTTTCGTCCAGACCTGATTGAAAGTTCATTGGCTTCATATTATATAATTTTTCCACAAAATTGACAGCTACCGAGAAATAATTTTGATGTGTTTTATTTTTCTAGCATGTGTAGCTTTATTGACGAATTCATTTGCACTGCCCGCTGCTGATAAGGTAAGTTTAAGTTTATTCATTTCATTTTGAATAATCGGTATCATCAGATTTGAAGAACTTATAAGCTGTGGCTTCTCATTCAAACTCAAATGCCCATTTTTTAAGCAAATTGCTCTCTCATATACGTGAAATAAGTTTGACTCTCGATAAAGATTTTTTCACTAATAAGAGTAAATAATAACTTTCTGTGTGATTATAAATAATAAAACTAAGAAATCATCGGCATCTAGGTCGATTTAATATACTATTTCTTACAGAATAATGATCAGAAGTATGGTGTCTATTGCGACCCTAGCGAAGCAAAGAATCAATGCCCACCAGGCATCCCTCAAGACCCTTATCATGGCCACCCTCCTCCTGGCCAACCTCCTCCTGGCCACCGCGGCGAACCTATACCTCGCTTTCACGGCCCTCCCGGCCGTCCCGGCCTACCTGGGAAAGGACCTTATAAAGATCCGAAAGGACCCATTGTTCCTCCTCCTTCTGACAATACTAGAATCGATAATGAAATTGCGTGCCGAGACCAATGCTTAGTAAGTATAAAAAAATGTTCGTTTCTTCTTTCTCACCCTAAAAACTTGATTCTCACAAGGAACATGTGAATTAGTGTGTATCAAAAAAAAATCATTTTAGTCTTTCCTCCCTCGGGGTGGATGAAATGTTTCTAGTGGGTGCCAAAATGACTTCTTAACATTTTGAGAAACAAGAAAAAATCCCTCAGTTTGCACAACGCGGATAAATGTCAAAATCACAAAAATTTGGATTCTTCTCTTTGGTTTGAAGCGAATAATTTCTTTTGCTGATTTATGTTGAAGTAACTTTTACTGATTAAATTTTGTTCGTTAAGTAAAATCCTACTGTTCCTTATGAATTAATGAATTAGTTGAATTTTCAACCAAAAAGGCGAGTTCTGATTAAAAAAAGTAATACTTGATATTCTAACCAAGACAAGATTTTCCTTTTAAATAAAAGCTGTTGACTTAAACAAAAGAGATGAATTTTTAGCAAAATAGATTTAGAAAAAAGTTGCAGATGTGCTTGAGGTGCACAATTTTTGTTGAATTTTTTTTTCATAGATCTTGCCATTTTTCCAAGAATTTAATTTTGTTTATTTTCAGCGTTATTTTTCACGAATAAAACAGAAACTACGCGTTTGTTGGAGGAGCGATTCTTGAGAAATTTATGGATCTTTTTTGGGAGCACAAATTTGTTTGTCCTTTTTTTTCCTTTCTTGCATAGTTGGGCCACAAAATGAAACTTTTTATTATTTTTTGTGCGATCAAAACTGGAATTTTTGATTTTTCAAGAAAATTCAAAAAGTTGTTATGATAACATTATAAAGCGTTTAAAAATCAACGTTTCTCTTTCCTCAACTTTTTTCATATCGTTCATTGTTTAGCCTTTTTTTGGATTTTCGATTGATTTTTAAAATTTTGTAAATGCTATAACGCTGATAATTTTTTTTTATCAAAAAAAGTCATTAGAATAAATTGTTTGAATTTCTTAGTGCTACGAAGAACCGTAAATAAAAATTTTAAATCTTGAAAAAAACGGTCTCAAAAATGTTGAAAATGCTCTCAATTTTTGAATTTCTATCCAAAATGTCTGGTTAAGGAACTTGTTCTTTCTTTTAGGACCTAAAAACAGTGTGCCAAAGCTCGATTTGATCCGTTCATTTTTTTTAGAGTTATTGTGTTTAAGGGCGAACAGCTGGACGGACAGACATACGCCATTGACAAAACTTGATTTTCGGCTTCAGGGGTCTCAAAACGTGGAGATCCGTAAGAAAACTGAGGTGTAAAATTTCTGACAATTCTAATACTTTCCCAATCATAAATGATGAGAATTGGAAAATATGAAATGTATATCAAAACCAATGAGTTTTCAAATCAAAAAGACGAATTTTCAAGAAGGGTAGAATTTTTAATTAGAAACATTTTATAGTCGATATATAAAAAAATTTTTATTCAAAATTTTAAATTATTAATACCAAAAAAGGAGATTTCTAAAATATAATTGAATTTTCAACCAAATATCCGTATTACCAACTAAAAAGTGGAATCACCTTCTGAAAAAGACCTATTCTCACAAAAATACATCCATCTTTGACCACGCAGTGAATTTTCAACAAGTTTCATGAATTTTCTACGAAAGTGTTGAATTATATACCAAATTGTCAAATTCTTCAGCAAAAAGACGAATTTTCTACAAAACATTTGCATTTTCAATAATGAAGGTAATTTAAAAAAAAAAATGCATTTTCCACTGAATAGTTAGATTTCAATTTGAAAAAAATCAATTTCAAACCAATAAGCGAATTTTTAACAAAGCATTTAAATTTTCTGCCGAAAAGATGAATTGTCAACTAAAATTTAGAATTTCTAACCAAAAAGGGATTTTAATGCTAACCCGCTCAATTTAATCGAAAAACACAATAGTTAAATTTTCAGTTGAAAACATTAATTTTTAATCAGGAAAAAAATCAAATTATCAACAAAATTGTTAAATTTTATATCAAAGAGATGATTTTTCAACTATAATTATGAATTTTCAATAAAAAAGGTGGGTTGGAAGAAAATAGATTAACTCTCTAACAGTGAGTTACATTTTCAACCTGGGACCCGACCGAAACTTTCGTTCCATTTCGTTGATGATAGAAAAAATTATTTTTTACTTAACTTTGATCTGCTATCTCTAGATTTAGCCAAAATTATATAATATCTAAAATTACATTGATGATGGGATTCAAATGATTTGTTTTAATTTACAGTAACGAAATGGAACGAAATTTCGTTCGGGTCCCTGTTTTCAACATAAAAAGAGAAATTTTCAACAAAAAATCTAATAGTTGATATTTCAACTAGAAAGGATTTTTATCTGAAATGGGAAACAGTTGAATTTTACCGAAAAACCAATTTTAAACAAAGTACTTAGGTCCTGAACTGAAACATGTTAGTTTTCAACCATACAGTTGCACTCTTCTCCGAACATTTTCATTTTCTACCAAAAATGGCGAATTTTCAACAAAATACATGAATTTTCAACCAATTAGTCAAATTTTAAAATAAGAAAAGTCAGAGAAAATATAAAATTGGATACAATATACATCAATTTCCAATCAAATTGTCAACTGAAAAGGATAAAATTTCAACCAAAAATATAATAGTTAAATTTTTAGTTGAAAAGATTAATTTTTAATCAAGAAAAAAACAAATTACCAACAAAATAGTTAAATTTTCAACCAAAGAAATGGATTTTCAACTGAAATGATGAATTTGCAACTGCAAAAATAAATTTTATACAAAGTAATTCAACTTTCGACCAAACAGTTGAGTTCCTACCAAATTATTGAATTTTCTACAAAACAGTTCAATTCTGAACCCGAAAATGTGAATTTTCAACAGAAAACTTAATTTTGAACCAAAAACGATGACTATGAAGACTGTGATAAAAAAGTAGGAATTTTGAGGATTTACAGGAAAAGATATTCGCCTTACACACATCTCCTTTACATACATACGCCAACTTATAGACTAAAGAGTAATAGTTTGATTAGTCACAGAACATTATTTCTAATACTTTTAAAAAATTAGGTTATAAAACTAAAGAATTTTCTTTGAAAATAAAATGGATCAGGCAACATTTTAGCTTCTAGAGAAATTATAAAATTGTTTCTTGAGAATTTTTCCTTCTTGCTCAATCTTTCAGGAAGGCATTCTGGCAACCACTTGACATATTTCAGATCCCCGGAAAAACCAAAATTTACTTTTTCCGATACGCCGTAATTGTGAACTAATAAAAAATATGTTATGATTTCAGGAAAAAGGAAAGCCGAATGCTTGTGGTGACGATAGTTGCACATATACCAATAAAGCAGAAATTGATTGCGTTCGTGATAGCTGTCATATACGTAAGTTATACAGAAAAATATTTTCATATATATTTAGAATAATTTTGAAACGATAATTAGAATCATTTAAAAATGAGAAATTACCTCCATGTGTAAGGAGAGGATAAGGTCAAATCTTCTTTGAGAGACGGCACTTAAATGACGGAAAGATTTTTCACAAATTTTGAACCATTTATGAGTCGTTTTGATGTTATCAATAAAATAACATACAAAATTATTGCATTTGATGTAACATGTACTACAGTAAGTACTAGATTGCGCTGACAAATAACTATTTGCAATAAAGTACGTTTACTTCTGGGCCCTAGTGATTCGCAAGATGAGTTAGAGGTCTTTCGTAGAAAATTGATTTGAACATGTATCCCTAGAATTTTTGGAAATTTTTTCTCAAATTCTGATGCATATCGCCCGGAAATTTCTCAGAATCCATATCAAGCTAAATTAATTCTTTTTAATGAGATTTACAGTTCAGAGTTTGAGCGCGTCTAATCTATTTAACTCGCGCTATGCGCTCGGTCTCTGTAAGATTGAAACAAAATTTTTTTTGGTGAACAACTTCTGTCTATTCATTTTTTTCGGATCTTATGTTGTTCTTCCAACAAATTTATTTGAAAAAATGATTTGTTACAATTAAAACAAATACTAAGCTTCATATCAAAAAATGATTCGCAACCAATTCTTAGATCTATTTCGGATAAGCAATTTTTGTTTTTTATCTGCTTCGTATCTTGTATTGTTTTGCCGAAAAATGGAATTTTTTATTTTCAGTAGCGTTTTTCACGACTAAAAGGAAAAATATGAGACTTATCTAAAAATAGCTCTCACAAAATTTGTTCATATTTTTTATATAAACAATTTTCCTTTTCAACAGTTTTTCCGTATCTTGCACAGTTTTGCCAAAAATGGAATTTCTCATTTTCAATAGCGTTTTTCCCGATTAAAACGAAAAATATGTTTTTCAACATTTTTTAAATATGGCATATAGTTTTGGTGGAAAATAAAATCTTGGATTTTTCAAAAACATTTTCGATGGATGAAACCAGAATCACATGTCAAAATGGTTGATTAACGAACTTGTTTTTTCTATTTATGCCTTGAAAACGTGAATGGAGTTGAAACTCAACATTTCTGTTCAAAATTAGCCATAAAATACGAATAAAATATTACTTTTGAAATGTCGGCCCTAAAACTCTGTTTTATAGGTTCCCAAAGAAACCCCATGAGTGAAAAAATGGATTTGGCGACTTTTTGGCGCTATTTCTGATCGTTTTGCGTTTTGTTTTAATGCGAATTGTTTTAAATACATATGATATTGCTTTCTATTGCAAATTAGATGTTCATATAAATTGCTGAAACAACGTATTATTATTTTTCGTAATTTTTTCTTAGAATAGAGATAGAAAGTCGCGGTTTTTTCAGAAAATTTTCCCTTTTTGTCCAATATTTAATTAAAGGGAGGTAAAAGTTGATTATTATTAACAAAAATAGTTGTTTGAACAATTTATTATTATTGCTAATAATATTCTCTCTCAATAATGCTAGAAACTCCGGGTTTTTCCGAAATTTCCAACTTTTTCTTCACTGTTCACTTGGAGTGGCATTATATTTAATTCAATTTAGCAAAAATAATTGTGGAACTAAATTATTATTGTTTTTAACTATCTTCTCTGAAATTTGTGCTAGATAGTTGCGGTTTTTGCTGAAATTTTCAATTTTTTGTTCATTTTGTACTCACAGTGAGCTAATAATTGATAAAATATAACATACCTAATTGCTTTAACAAATTATTATTCTATATTGTCCTATACTGATGCTAAGTAGTTACGTTTTTTTCTGAAATTTTTATCTTTTTCTCCACTTTTCACTTAGTGTAGAAATAATTAATGCTAGTTGAAAAAAAGTTTTTTTAAAGAATTAATTATTGTTTATAACTATCTTTTCTTAGATAAATGCTGGAAAGTTACGGTTTTTTCTGAAATTCTTTAACTTTGCTTTACCTTTTTCGTTAGAAACGAATGATAAATAAAAGTGAGAGAGAGTCATGTTTCAAACAATCTCTTTCTTTTCTGTCAATATATTTTTCTGAAATGAAACGGATATTTGAAATCTGCTTCAAATGTTCTACATGGACGCCTGGGATTTTCCAGGGTATCTCCAGAGAATCTCCTGATAAGGAGGGGGGGGAAGGGCTCATTTACAGATCTAGCCCTCCCACCTACTCCTTATTATTTCGTTCCTTGTTTTCAAGATAGTTATGTGCAATGAGCTATTGTTTAAACAAGCATTTTTGTCAACGTGCATTAATTATTACGTGACCAAGTGAAAAGTGGACAAAAAGTTTAAGAATTAAAAAAAACCGCAACTTCTCAGCACTCATCTAAGGGAAGATAGTTATAAACAATGATAAATTGTTTAAACAACTATTTCTATGAACTTGCATTGTTGATTACTTCGCTAAGTAAAAAGAGGGTTAAAAGTAAAAAATTTCAGAAGAAGCCGAAACTATCTAGTGATAATTAGGGGAAGATAATTAAAAACAATCATAATTTGTTCAAATAATCATTTGTGCTTAAATAAATAAATTATTAACTAACTCTAATTGAAAAGTGGAGAAATAGTTTCAAATTTCAAAAAAATTGCAACTTTCTAGCATTATTCGAATTAAATATTATGAACAACAGTAATCAATTGTTTGAACGATTAATTTTGTTAACTATAATGAACTATTCACCTCATTCTAATTGAAAATTGGACAAAAAGCAGAAAATTCCTGAAAAAGCTGCAATTTTATAGCATTATTCTAAGAGAACGATATCCACAATAATAATACATATTTCAAACAATTTTATTTGTTAAGAATATTTAAGTTTCACCTCACTTTTATTGGAAATCGGACAAAAAGTGGAACATTTTTTAACAAACTGCGACTTCCTAAGTCTATTCTAAAAGAAAATGGCTACAAACAATAATAAATTATTCAAACAATTTATATAAGCATCTAATTATTATTAGTATAAAGTAGTATTTAATGTATGAGAAACAATTCGCATTTGAAAACCACAAAAAAATCATAATTAACGCTAAAAACGGGCAAAACACATTTTTTCATTTATGGGGTTTTTTTGGGACCTCATAAAAAACAATGGAAGTAATATTTGAAATTTAATACTTCAACTGCATTCTGTAGCCAATTGTGAAAGAAAAATATTAAGTTTCAACTCAATTCACCTAATATTGACGATTCTGAACCATTTTGTGGATTCGAACAAATTTCACTACCCTAATGTATCCCCCATGCACCACCAAATGGAAACATATTTGACCCCTCATTCCCAGAAGAATTTACATAATTCGACGTGCCCAAATGACAAGGTTCCATCTCGCAGAATCCAAATAAAAAGAAGCTAACTCGTGAAGCCCAAATGAAAAGGTGCTACAGAGTTGAAGGTGGTAATATCCACAATACAATTTATATGGGATTTCGAGGCTTTGAGAGTTCGTCACACGAGTTTTTCATCTTTCACTTCATCTTAGGGAGTTAGCACATTCTCATTTTGTCTTTTCGAAATGGAACCTTATCATTTGGGCACGTCAAATTCACGTACGACCCATAAACGGAGAATCATTTAGTTAATAACTTTTGATTTTTGTATATATTCTTATATGCGGGCTTAGTATATAGAGATGAAAATTACAATTATACAAGAATTAATACATCATTGTCACAAGATAATTTCAAAAAACGTTTCTTCAGATTTCCTTATAATCGTCTAATATAATAATAAATTCAAATAATTATTTCAGCGGTCAATTTTAAACACCCCGGAGAATGCGGCGGTCGTCCTCCTGTCACAAGCACATGTCTTAATCCTGATATACCGAAGTATCCAAAATTTCCGCCCGGGTAGAAATGGAAGCAGGGATCCGATCGGGACCGGCCAGATAGCCCCAGTTTTAACCGGGCGCCGGCCGGGGTTACTGGCCAGGATCCGGCTAAAAATGTAATGGTAAACTGGTTGGATTCCGGCTTTAAAGCCGGATCTACAAAAAATCGAATTGTTTCATAACAAATAAACATTTTTTTTCTTCATTAATGAGTGAATAATACGCAATTTAGCTTAGAACAATCAAAAGAAATTTTGAAAACTCATTTTAAATGAGTGCTCTACACGAATAATGATTTGAACAGTTATCTTTACTTATCTCGGTTTGCTCTTTTTGTGGGTCCGGCTTTCTTAAATATCACGGCAGTCATCCCTGATGGAAAATACATTTATATCCTGAATGTATGGATTATATTTCGAAAAAAATTGTAAAATCGGACTATAAGAATTTATACACACTGAATCCCAATATATTACTATTTCATACAAAAACGTGCCCAGGTGTTGCACAATAGAAAAAACATTGACATCATGTAGAAAAATCTTACTGTAGTTTCAATTTTCAATGAATTATTTAATTATATGATTATATTGAAAACATTATATAGATTAAGTGTACCAGTCTCCGGACACGTACCAGTGGTCGGACAAATATTTATTTTCTCTCAAACAAATTCTTATAATGTTATAAAACTTCAGTCGTATGAAAGACATTGACATTGTTTTTGGCAATATTGATTGAAAACATTGATGACATTTATCTATTTTCTAACCGATTTTTGACAATATGCAAAATTTATACTTTTTTATTTATGGTCTTCTGAAAGTGGCGTCCGACCTTAAGAATTGTTGTCCGACCACCAGTACATTTACCTTACACAGGTAAAAAGTCAGGATCTGACAGATCCGGTTTTTTTGTGTGATTTGAAGTGCCGTATATTATAATATTAGTTTGATTTCAAGCGGCCAATGTTAACATGTCCAGATTACAATTATCATTTCTTATAGGTTTATTTGTTAGAAGAAAAAGCTATTATATTAAACTAAGGAGAATATAATTTTAATTAAGTTTTATTTAATCCGAATTAACAATAGCTTATTTGGTTCATTATAAACTCTTTATTGGGTTCTCTTATAAATAAGTGTAGAAAATAGAATTTAATTGTGTGAAGATTTTCTGATAAGATGAAGAAAAAACACAAAAGTTCAAATAACTATTATAAACATAAATAATTATGAAATCAACTATTTTCCCCTCGAAAAAATGTATTATTTTTGTTTCCAAAATTCATTGAAATTATTTATTTGAAGTGATTTTTAAATTAATTCGGTCAAGAATACAATTTAGGTCTCAATAATAATCTCAATATTATTCTCTTTTGTGAATAAAAATCTGGAAAGTTTTTCATTGTTTGCTATAAAATAAATATCATATTTTTTCTAGGATATTGTTTGTTTTTGTTTCTTTAGGAAGTTTTGATGAAATACTATTTACATAAGGTTTTCATTTTCTGTAGTTTGATTGTGTCTATTAAAAAAAGTTTGCAAAATTTGTCTTGTACATTTTTTTAGATATATACCTCACCTATTATATAGTATGTCGTGTTTTCATGAGAAATTCCCAATTTGTAGTGGAAATTCGGACATGGTCAAAAATAATATACCGAATGTGGGATCGAAGTCAAAATAGGGAAAATTTTACGCGCTGAGAAGTAAAGCCAGACACACTTTGGTTTGCAATAACTAGTTACTCATTGCTCAACTAAATGTTGCAACTTCACGAAAAACAAAAAAGGGTCAGAATTCATACGCTCAGAAGGAAAAATCGTCCTTCCTCAACAAAATCATTCTGTTGGTCGTATTTGTTTGACTTCAGGACACATTTTGATTAAATGAAAATAACTTTTTCTGTCAGTGAACTAAATCCGTTTGCTTCAATCAATGAAAGTTTTTGACTGAATCGTTTTGTTGATTTGAGAAGATATTTTATTGATTCAACACAATTTTTTGCTTGAATTTACCAAATAATTTGATATAGCATTTTCCTAGAATCAAAGAAAAGATTTGGTTGAATCAACCAAAATATTTCCCTAATAGCATCTTTTTTATTGAGCAAAATATTCACTCTGATCAACCAAAAGATACATATGGTACAATCAACCAAATCTTGCAAACCAAAAATTTGTTTGGTTTAACCAAATATTTTGCTGTCCACATAATAAACATATTCTAGGGTTGATCCAACCAAACTTTTCTTCATTCGACTAAATTTTTTTCTAGATTTTTGTTTTTAAGAAACTGGTCCTTTTTCTCGTTTCTTCGCTTAAGTGCAAACTGAATTGAAATAACCCAATAAGAAATTCAAGCATTTTTATTTAAAAATTAATTTTTTTGGTTAAACATACTAATACAATTATATTTTTGGTTAAAAATCTATATCGTTTGGTTAAACATTCTACTAATTGGTTGAAAATTTAATTATTTTGTTAAAAATGCAACTATTTTGTCAGAAGGTGATCTTATTATGAAAAATTCAACTACTTGGTCTTTTTGAGTAGAAAATTAATCTTGTTTGTTGATAATTCACCTGTTTTGTTGATGATTCAAATGTTTTGTTGAATATTCGTCTTTTAAGGTCATCTTGTAGGTTTAAAATTGAGCTTATTTAAATATTTTATTGAAAATTCAACTATTTTGTTGAAGTTATATTTTTTGGTTAAATATTGAACTATTTTTAGAATATTTACCCCTTTGGATCAAAAATTCATTATTTATGGTAGAAAAGTTATATTTTTTGATGGAAAATAAACTTTTTTTTTTAAATTTCACTTTTCGGGTTTAAAATTTAAGTGCCTTCTAAGAAATCCGTCTTTTTGTCTTGAAAATTCAACTGTTTGGTTGAAAATTCTTCTTTCTTGATGTCTTCTTTATTTGGTCAAAAGTTCATCTATTTTTCGGAACATGCATCCCTTTTAATGGAAAATTCATCTTCTATCGTAGAAAAGGTTTTTTTATGGTAAACAAACTTTCTATTTTGAATTCCACTTTTCAAGATAGAAATTCAACTGTCTGCAAAGAAACCCGTCTCACTCAATTATTTTATCAAAAATTCAACTATTTTGTTAAAGTCATCTGTTTTTAATCGAAAGTTCATCTATTTTTCGGAACATGCATTCTTTTGAATTAAAAATTCATGTTTTATGCCAGAAAAGGTTTCTTTATGGAAAACAAAATTGCTTTTGTAAATTTCACTTTTCAGGATGAGAATTCAACTGTCTTCTGAAAAATCCGTCTTCCTGTCTTGAAAATTCAACTATTTGTGTAAAAATTGATCTTTCTTGATTGAAAATTGATCTTCTTTGTTGGAAATCAATCTTCTTGGCCGAATATTAATCATTGTAGGTTTAAAACTGAGCTCATTCCATTATTTTATTGAAAATTCAACTATTTTGTTAGAGCCATCTTTTTTAGTCAAAAGTTAATCTATTTTTCGGAACATACATCCTTTTGAATTGAAAATTTATGTTTCATGGTAGAAAAGGTTTTTTTTTATGGAAAATAAACTTTCTTTTCTAAATTTCACTTTTCAGGATTAAAATTAAACTGTCTTCTAAAAAATCCGTCTTTTTGTCTTGAAAATTCAACTATTTGGTTGAAAATGAACTTTTTTGTTTAAAATTCATCTACTTGGTTGCGGATTCAACTATTTTGTTACAAATTCTTTTTTTTTTTTTTTAATTAGTCTGGTTGAAAATTCGTTTTTTTTTTTGGGAAAGAAGTATTTTAAACTTAAAATTTAACTATTGCATTTCTGGTGGGAAATTTCTCTTTTTGAGTTGAAAACTCAACAATTTAGTTATAATGCACGTATTTTCGAAAAGATTAATGTGTACTTCATTTAACTTTGGGATTAATACAACACTACGCTCATCAACGAAGGCGACGGGGTGGGGGGGGGGGGGGTGTCAAGGATAGCCTAAAATTGGTAACGCATTTTATGGACAGATACTTAGGTCCTTCTTACAATACACATTTTTAGAAATATTGAACTACTATTTATTATGTATCCATCTTCTAAAGGATTAACGAATACTTACTTCAACTGTAGGGTAAAGCCAAATTACAGTCATTAGTGAGCAGGTTGCGGACTCAAAAATAGCCTTTAATTGGTAACTTAGTTTATTTACAGCAACCTTAGCCCCTTCGTACAGTACACATTTGAAGAAAAATTAAGCTACTATTTATTATGGATGCATTTTCGAAAGGATTAATCAATACTTACTTCAACTTAAGGGGGAAGGCAAAACTACGGCCGTCAAAAAGAGGGGACAAAGGGTAAAAAATCGGCCAAAATTGGTAACGTAGTTTATAGAAAGCAATCTGGGCCCATTATTGCAGTACAAATTTTGGAAGCAGTAAACCACTATTCAATATGCATGCATCTTCGAAAGGATTAATGAATACTTACTTTAACTTTAGGGGTAAGAAAAAACTAAGGTCATCAACTAAGGGCGACGGTGGGTCAAAAATAGCCTGAAATTAATAAAATAGTTTATGAAAAGAATCCCAGCCCCTTCTTGCGGTACACATTTTCAGAAATATTAAACTAGCATTTATTATGCATGCATCTTCTAAAGGATTAATGCATACTTACTTCAACTTTGCATGCAGGGCGCCGCAGTGAGTTTGTTTGCTATAAAGCAGTGTTCTTAATATTAATTATAAAGGAGATACGATGGGGTTGTTAAACCTCCTGCAATCTCGCGACATCGGCAGGCAATGAAGGTGACTCTGCATAGATACAGTTTGGATGTGCAACATTACAGGCCATCACCTAACTGTGGGAACCCCACACCCCTTTCACATGCACCTCTCTTCTACACCCATCCCCCTTTATTATTCCGTTATGTATGTAGATGGTGTACGAGATACCGCATGATTGAATCCTGCTCCGCTCCGAACATGATAACCTAATGAACAGGCTGAATAATGATAACGCGGTTATCTGCGGTGCGATTATCCACTGTCTATTAAATCGATTCGTACGCGACCAATCACTTTCGTATTGAGTTCTACTTCACACTACCACAAAACAATCTCATTGGGTATTTGCTCCTAATGATCTGCCATAGCGATAAATCCATACATGAAAATTCAACGTATCAAACCTGTGCCAAACAAATATTTATTACAGGAACTGCCCTGCTTTGAAACCAGAATTTTATTTCAAAATTAGCATTTATCCTCTTCCCTTAGTTAAGGGGTAACACCACAAATTTTTAACAAAGCAATTGAATTCTGTACCAAAAAAGTTAATTTCTAAAAAATGATAAATCCCCTCTAGCTAATCTTTTAATATTTGAAGATATATTGTAGCTTCAAATCCGTTGATCAAAATTTTATTTAAAAGGGACTGTCATACTCAATCAGGCTATTAAATGAATTAAATGCAATAAAATCTTTTGAATTTGATACTATCTTGAAGTTATTAAGCAAATGAAAATGAATTTATTGACTTGTGTTACTGTAGACTATAGAGGCACATTTTACTGATTATTCATGTTATAATGATACAAATTTACCATTTTCATTCTTATTTTCAATTTAAAAAATAAAATTCATAGGTTTTGTTAAAATAAATATTATAAGAGAAATATTGAAAAATATTTATGGATTTGAAATATTCGGAATAATATATTAAATATTTAATATATATTTTTTAATTCATTTGATTTCACGGATAGACGTTAAAACCGAGAGAAGAAAATGTATTCTTCAACTTGCATTTTCATCCAAATAGTTTAATTTTCAAGCAAAAAGACTATTGTTTTAAAAGACTGTTAAATGAATTTTCAATGAAAAAGTTCATTTTCCACCAAGGAAGATAAATTTTCAATCCAAAAGGACGAATTTAAAAAAAAAAGTTGAATTTTTTATAAAAAAGATGACTTTTTTACAAAATAGCAGGTTTTGCAACAAAATAATAAAGGTTGAATTTTCAAGTCAAAAAAAAAAGGATTTTTTATAAGACATATCTGAATTTTCAACAATAACCATAAAAGATGAATTTTAATTCAAACTCTGGCAGATCACATTTGTTGCATGACAGATTGCGGTAATGAACTTTTTTGTTGAAAGTGCATCTATATGGTTGAGGATTAAACTTTTTTGATAGAAATTTCTCTTTTTTTTGCTAAATTCGACTGGTTGAAATTTTGTGTTTTTCTCGGAAAGAAATGTTTTAAACTAAAAATTTACCTATTGCATTTTTTGTTGATCTTTGTAGATTAAAAAACACCTTAATCAGTTATTCTGTTGAGAATTCGTCTATTTTCTTAGAGATTGTGGCAATTCACATATACATCAATACTTTAACAAAATAGTTGAATGTTCAACAAAATAATTGAATAACTTGAATTTTTAACATACATAGATAAGGTTTAAACCAAGAATATTATTTGTCTACCTAAAGACGAATCCTCAAAAAAATACATGAATTTTTTACTATATTGTTGAACCTTCAAATAAAACAGATACATTTTTTTACCAAAAATGGAATCTTCAAATTTACAGATTGAAAAAGGCGGAAAAAGTACGGAAAAGACGGATTTTTAACAAGTAACATTAATTTTCTACCCAGAAAGTCGAATTTTCAACAAAAAATCAAATAAAATGGAAATGAATCTTCAACCAAAAAAAGGAATTTTTCACAAAGTAGTTCAACTTCCAACCACATGTTCATTTTTTGACCAAAGAAGATGACTTCTTAACAAAATAGTTTCATTTTCAACGAAATAATTGCATTTTCAATGAAATAGTAGAATCTATAATCAAACGAGATTCATTCCAAGCCAAAAATATAAAAATGGACTTTCCAACAAAAACTTTAATCTTTAATCAAACATATTTCATAATTTTGTTCTTATAAATTAAGTTTTACCATTTCTTTCATCAAGAAACGGATGTTTTTATTACTGTCGCTAATCGATTTATGCAAAATTTAAGCTCGATGTCACTCACGATGTGTTCTATATAACTGAACTGAATTCAATATTCATGCGATTTTATAAAATTTATTATGTATCCAGAACATTTTATCCATGCAAGAATTTTGGTTTAAATTAATCTCCATGGGCTCAATTAGAGTGGCTGTATAAAAATGCAACATATTTCAGAAATCATCAACTTGTTTACACAAATTCATATTTCAAATTGATTCACTTTGAATATTGTGACACCTGTTTATGATAATACAGTTCCTATACAAGCATATTCTACTAATTGATAAACAAACATTCCCTCTTTTCATTTGGTATACGTCTTGACATAGCGGCAAACACTGTCTTCCAGGTGTAAAATTTATTGCAGGTGTTATCACTGTCTTGTTTTTCTTTTTATATCTTGTCGACAAATGGCCGGAGAATTACGATTTATTTGCTAGGAAAGCATCGAACTTCGCTCGAAAATATTCAAATATGTGATGAAGCTGTTTGTGTATTCATGTTGCTGTGTGTGAACGAGCGTGTGGGTGTGAAATTTCTATTTTGTAGAAAGCTGAATAATCACGCATTCACCTTCACGAAGGTACGATAAGAAACATGTCTGGGGCCAATAGAGAAGTCGTCAGTTGTTTGATAAACTTCAAATCTCGTCATTTATTCGAAATGAAAAGAGTTTCAAGCAAATTAGCAGCCGGGCGCCTACAAAAAAGGGTGTTGTAGCCTATCAAGCCGTTATTTAAGTCTTTCAAATCTCCTTCTTCTGTAATTTTTTCCCCTACTCCCCTCCTTTCGTCCATTTTCAAATCATCTCTCATAATTCCCCTCCTTTCAGTTCCCCTCCTTCACCTGTATCTCTCTGCCCTTCTTTCACTCTCATGACGTCACCCAATTTCCCTCCTCTAGTTCCCTTTCTTCCCCTACTACACGCACTTCCTCTACAACCACTCTTATCATTTCCGTTACCTCTCTTCCCATTGCTTCTCTTACTTTCCTTTCCCACACTTCATCTCCCGGGAAAAAGTACGACGGACGGCGGACAAGACGGAAACTATGAAGGTTTCTGCCCGGGGCTACGAGACCCTTAAAATGTAAAAAAAAAACACCACCACCTCTCTATACCTCTGCCTCCTTCTATATCAACGCCCTGCCAGCTTGACTCGTTTCTGACGCTTACCCCCTTCCATATATTAACCAGCTCCTCCAAACCTTGAATACCCCTTATCGTTTTACCCCATGCTTCTCCCATTCCACTATCCTCTCTCTTTGTAGCCTATATACCCCATCACAGTTATCATCCAATACTCTTATATTCCATCACTACCCTTTTTATCAAATGAATGTTCTTATCAGTCCTTATCCTTTTTCATATATTCCTCTCTAGCCCCTATTCTCTAACCTTAACATCTCTTGTCTCTCAGCCCCTCTCTCTCTTACCGTTCTAACATATAACTTTCCTTTTCCTTATCCTCACTCCTATTCTAATCTCTTCAACTCTTTTACTCTTCCACGCAATCGTTCACACTCCTCTTTTACTCCTCTATCCATGTACCCAATCTACTATTTCACTTCCCCTTTTCACATATACACCCCTTTCCATAACTCTCTCTTGTATATCACTCCTCCCTTCCCATGTAACCATATTCCTCTCACTAACTTCCTCTCATCTCTAGAACAACTCTCTTCTATCCTTCACCCCACAGATCACTTATGCAAACATATCTTCTTAGTACCTTCTCGTATGTTCGTTAACACCTCGATCATTTAACCAGTTAAAAATACAGTTTTAATTTATATATTTAGCCCTTTTTGCTATCTACACTCTCGTCCATCCTCCTCTATCTATTTTCAGGATCTGTGGCCCTTCTAAGTCAACCTCCTCAACCCTACTCCCCTTTTAGCGCTCCCTCCCACACCACAAGTTATTTTTACTTTTCAGCTTTCGCAACCCTCTCCATCCTCACTAGCCTATAATTTACCTTGTCTCATTCACAACCCTCACTCAGTTCCATATCCCTATGAGCACGTTCCCCATTTTCCGTATCACCCTTCTCAACCCTACTCCATTATCAGCTCCTCTCCTACACTTTCCACTACTTTTATTCTCGAGCCTTTTCAACGCTCCCCCTTCCTCGTATCCTCTTTTGCTCCTTCACCCATTCTATCTAACATCTATTTCTAATCTCCTCTTATATATTTCTTATCTCCTCTTATATATTTCTTATCTCCTCTTATATATTTCCTATCCCCAAAACTTCTATATCATCTATTTTAACGTCCCCCACCAATCCGCTCCATTTGAGGAACTTTTTATTATCCGTTGCTAGCGAATTTGTTAAAATTAAAGCTTAAAAAGCTGTGAAGAAAAGGAAAGAAAGTAACTTGGTGGTAAAGTGAGATCGATTCTGTTTAATATCTGCCTCGACGAAACAATCTATTTCTTTTTTTAATTCCACCGCCACTACAGCGTGAAAATGTTATACTTAGAAATACAGGTTGAGATTCGTGCTCGATTGGAAATGGTTAATGCAAAATTCATTGCTCCCTCGACTATTCAGTTGGGCGAAGGAAGAAGGGCAACGGTGGCGTCTACAGGAAGTCACGTCACAGACTTTCAATTTCCGGAGCTTGGACGTTACTGGAAGGAATGAGAGCCACTGCCTTCCGTGTGTCGTATGCGCCTAGAACCCTGCGAATTGATTGCCACTGCAAGAGTGCAGCGGTATGCACCGTAGTGCAAATCGATCTTGGAAACTTACCAAAGGAAACGGAAATCATAGAATATAGTGCAACTTCGGTTAGACCGGAAATCAACATCTTCTTAATAAATGTTGTCATTTTTTAAAATTGGAGAACCTCTCGCTATAAGGACTCTTTTATCTCTATATTATTAACCCGTAGTGGTCACACCTTTGAAAAATAACGTATTGGTCACACTGGGTCCAGTTGACCCCACACAAAAAAACGGTTGCCATTTGCGTTCTTTTCGATATATCGGCTCAAACCTTGCATGAAAATGAAGTTTAAGACTTTCTCTTTATAATCCAATCGTTTTTAATTCTTTTATTAATTTTTTAATATTGAAAAAATGCAAGAAAAACAAAATTTTGAAAAATTTGACTTTTCATTAAAAAATTTCTAAAAATTTCAATTTTTGAAATAAAGCAAAAAAACTTTCTTGGTTCTACTCTTGAAATAGTATATCTTTAATAAAAATATAGCATCATATCGCTACCGCTGTTTCAGTAATCGAGGTTGTTTTTAAAAAGTTAGTTCAATGTTGTACTAAATATACTCACAGAAAAAAATGGGGTTTCTATTAGAACCAATTTTTGGTTCCAAAGAAGCTGCAACAAAAAGGAACCTCTTTTGCTGAAAAGAAACCCAAATTGATAAATGGTTTCTAAATGAACCCAAAGTATGGATTGTAACGGTTCCAATAGAGCCCTTTTTCACTTTTGCCTTGACTCACTACGAAGATTTTACAAGTTAATGATACACATTTTACTTTGTAATTCAGATTAAATAATATTGTACCGGGAAAAATTTAATGAAGAAACTAAAATTATAGACATTAAGCATTTTTGAAAGGAAGATAGTGCACATGAAATATGACAGTTCTTAAGGTTATGTTGAAAATCCGACATTTTCAACTGCGCATATACCAAAAAAGCGCGGTACTATTTAAAATTGTATAATATACACTTGCAAAATTACGTTAATATTACATTTTTCAGGAAGTTAGGTATTTCTGTCATTCAATTTAATTTATTTTCAAAACGAATACAAAGTGTTTGTTAATATTTATTTGTATAATTATTCATAGAACTTGTTGATTTCAAATAGGCCCGCGCTTTTTGGCACATGCGCAGTTGAAAATACGAATAGCCATCTATCGGATATCAGCGAACTAAAAAGGAACCATAAAAAAGAGTTCTATTGGAGTCTCAGTTCTAAATGATACCATCTTTTACTTGAGCCACAACATCACCGAGCCCTCAGTTTTTTTCTGTGTGACCTAACCAAGGAATAGACCCAATTTTTATGTATGTTTTTGAAAAAGATAGTACAATACTGTAATAAATATACTACCCAAATCAAAAACATAAACAATATGTGCCACATTACCCCATTTGCCATATTACCTCATGTGACATATTGCCCTATGTATCATATTGTACTATAAAAATACACTTTCTTCCCAATTTATTATATATTTTCAATCAAAAAGATAGAGTCTCAACCAAAAAAATGTGATAGTTAATATTTTAACTAAAAGAATATTTGTATTTTAAATAAAAAGAAATTTTATTGGACAAAAAAGACATAATTTTTTTAACAAATACTTAAATTTACAACAGAGAAGATTAATTTTCTACCAAAAGGGATAAATTTCTGACCAAAAACATAAATCCCCAACCAAAGAAGACGAATTTTCAATCAGTTAAATTCTCAAAGAAAGATAATTATTTTTTACCAAAAAATCTGAATTTTTAACAAAATACATGACTGTTTAATAAGTAGGGATTAACTTTCTACAAAGGAAGGAAATTTTTTTAACAACATACATGAATTTTAATCCTAATAATTGAACTTTCAAATAAGAAATAACTAAATTTTCAACCACGAATGGAATACTTCAATGTTTAGTTGAAAGTTAATTTTTAACCAAGGAAAAAAGGAATTACCAACAAAAGAGTTGAATTTTGAAGGAAATAGTTGATTTTTCAACAATTTTCATTAATTTTCTGCCAAATATTTGAATTTTTAAACCAGAAAGATAAATTTTTACCCATAATGGAATAGTTACGTTTTCATTCAAGAAATGAATTTTCAATTGAAAAAGATTAATTTCTATAAAACAGTTGAACTTTAAACCAAATAGTTTAATTTATATTTGAAAAATTAATTTTAAACCAAAAAAAAAACAATCATTCCCAACCAAAACAATGAATTTTGAACCAAAAAAAATGAATGTTGAAGGAAGTAATTCAACTTTTAACCATTGAGTTGAATTTTCAACCATAAATGTAATAGGTGATATTTCAACCAGGGAAGATTTTTATTTTAAATCAGAAACAGTTTAATTTGAACCAAAAAAGACGAATTTTCCAAAAATACTTGCATCCTTAAACAAAGCAGGATAATTGTCAACCAAACATTGCATTTTTAACGTAAAAATTGATTTTCTATCAAAAAATATGACTTTTCGACCAAATACATACATTTTTAAACAGTTAAATTTTCAAACAAGAGTATTAATTTTTTACCAAAAAAGTCAAATTTTTAACAAAATACATGAATTTTCAACCGAATAGTCAAACTTTGAACCATAAGCATCCATTTTTGAAACAAAAGGATCAAATTTTCAAGAAAATACGTGCATTTTCAACCAAATAATTGAATCTTCAACTGAAAAAAATAAACGTTCAAACAAAAATAGAATAATTAAATTTTCAGTAAAGGAAATTAATTTGTAAAAAGGGGAAAAAACGAATTATATAGAAAATATTTAAATTTTAAATCAAAGAAATTAATTTTTGACTAAAATAAGAAATCTTCAAAATACCCAAAAAGACAAATTTTCTACAAAAAGTCGAATTTTCAACAAAACTGTTTAATTTTCAACTACGGAACATTCTACGTCCTGGAAAAACTATAAAACTGTTCGTTTGTGAAACTTAATACTTGTTGTTATTAACACATTTAATTTTTAATTAATTTGGAGATTACCGCTTATTTGTTCATTTATTTATTATTATTTCGTAAATTTATGATTAATGCAGTTAATATAAACACTAATATTGATGGGTACTACTAATATTATTAAGTAAATTACAATTAATACTGTTATAATAATCAGTAAATTAACATCAATTTTTTTCATAAAATATTTTTAACTTTTGGTTTTCAGTGATTCGCAGACTTAAAAATATCTTACATAAGAAAATCGTGATATAATTTTCCTAAATTATGTTAAAAAAGGTGGGTTTTCTTTGAATTAGGGAAAATACTGTATACAGAATACTGTAATGGGAGAGTTTAGTGAAGAGAAGAGAATTGGGGGAAAAATGTGTGAGGACTCGAGTAGTCTCGTTTCCGGGATCAACATTGTTTTCAAAAGGCACTCTTCACTTTCCAAGGAACTAAGGTGAAGGGTTCTTCTCCAAAGTTTAGTGATGCTTTATACAGCACTGAAGACTTAAACAGTTCTAAATTAGCGTTTCGAATATTCAGAAGAGGTTCACTTATTCGGTCAATAATGCAGCAATTATTATAAAATAATTCATTATTATGAAATAATTTACTATTATAAAATAATTTATCATTATAAAATAAATCAATAAACAATAATATATGGGTGAAAATAAAAAAGTTGAAATATTCTTGTCCCTTAGGGTTTTTTCTCAAAAAACTAGTTTCCATTTTTTGGCACCTGTATAGCGGCAGTTTGTTTCTCTGTGTGAAAAAATAGTCCCATAATTTTTTCAGAATCTGGAAAAATTTTTCAAATGTAGCAAGCATCAAGTTTACGTAAAAATTCGATTTTCGAAGTTTTTAGTTTTTTTTAATACAAATATTAGTTTTGGAGAAATATCTTGTGAATAATAATTGTAGCTGATATAAAGGAGAAAACTCGCTTTTTGAGACCGCTTGAAAAAAAATTATGTGACGTTGGTCAAAGTTCAGAAAAAATTAAAAGAAACATTTCCTTTAATAAGGCTTCTGATTTTTTGTATTTTCTCATATTCATAACAAACATACAGTTGAACAATTTACACTTTCCTTGTTATGGAAAATGTTATATACTAATATTTGGATGATAATCCTAAAATTGAAAGTAACAAATTTTTTTTTTCTCCCTATTGTTGAAAATATTCGACAAATTATTCATAATAATTGCTGTTTTATA
>CAKNYM010052794.1:183854-214002 GCA_932195095.1 Andricus curvator
TAACTGTTTTCAAAGTCGCTTTTCCCCCTTGAAAATAAAAAGTTTTTATTACGGAAAATTTTTTCATAGGATCCGTATTTTTTTAGATATTTCGATATCTCAAGTTTAAAAAAACACCCTGTATATCATCATCATCATCATCATCATCATCATCATCATCATAATTACAAAAATTTTCATTGTAACACTGAAAAATTGCAGAATTTATCATCGTAAATATTCAATTTCGAAGTTTTACAATTTAAAGTTCTACAATTTTGAATATTTGCAATTGAAGATTCTTCAATATTTAATGTGTTTAATAGTGAATGATTCAATTTTGAATGCGCTTCATGTAATAGTTGAATTTTTAAGGTTTAGAATCTAAAATGGTTAAATTTGGCAAATTTAACATTGCGATTTATTTACATATTGATTTTGCGACGTGTATATGTGTATCACTCATACACCTATGCAATACTCAGACTTATATTTATCAACGAATAACGTTGATATTGATTAAAAAAATAAAACAAAAACTCGTCCAATTATAATCGCACGTTCAAGAACAAATATTCGAGAAAAACTTTTGAATTTTAAATTATCTTGTCTTTCAGCGTGATAAACTGAAAATTTATATGAAGGAAGACCAGTTTTTAAGACACATACTTTCAAAAAGTAACAATCAGCATTTTCATTTCCTTAACCTTGTCTTTAGATTTCCTTCTCAAATTCAGCAGCTTCTAAGTGGAGAACTAGTAAAAGTAATTTTTGTACGTATTTAATGCTGGTTTAAAATATTTTTCGGGTCAAATAATCTGCGTTTCTCTTATGTATCCACGGGGAAACAAAAGTGATCTTTATATTCAGAAATACCCATATAAGTCTTCTTCTTGCTGCGCGTATTCGGCTAAAAATTGCGAACAAGTGTTTGAAATCCGACCAAATTGAAAACGAAACAATATATTTTTACCTTCGGGAGACAATAAAATGAAAAGAACGAAATTGGATAAAAACAAAGCAGTTTCTCCAGCTATAATTTGTTTTCTCTCGTTGAGGAAAGCCTTTAGTATTTGCGAAAGATCATGGCAGTCAGAAGTCGCAAGCTTCTTTCTTATTTGAAACGACATGGCCCTTAATACAAATATCTTTTCTATTTTTTTTTACTTCTCTCGCGGCGCATTTTCTCATGGAGAACCGCAAGTCCCTTGGTAGCATTGTGCAATTTTAATAGAGACTTCCGGTTACGCCAAGGACAGTATTACAGCAGGAAATGGAGAGCCAGGCGAGTGTGCGGAGTAGATATCGTGTAAGTCGAACTTAAATCCCCTTTCGCCGTATTCGCCCATCCCAGCTCTCGCGAAAACGCAACTACCCTTTCGCGTAGGAGCGAGATTCTCTCTTCACTCTTTTCACGGAATATCGTTTTAGCTCAGACGATTCATTCGATTTTCGCAGATACGAAATGCCAGTTAAGCCGTACGAAAGCTGCAATGAAAGTCAAGAGAATCCCTTCAGATTGAAGGAGTCTGATCAATTTTTTTACGTATCAAATTGTGGTTCTTGAATTTAAATGCAGCGCGCCCTGTGGTACTTATTGCCGCTTTTGGGTAGAAGAAATTGTAGCCTTTTAGGGTTGGTTTAAAAATTTGAAAAAAAGTGTCCAGTAGTTAATGACAATTTCAGCCAGCCATGAGGGTGGTCTAGTAGTATATATTATGTTAAGTCGGCCCTGAGGGGTGTAAAGTAGCATCATAATAACGACGTAATACTGAGAACTTTTTAATTGCTCAATTCGAGAGAATTATTAGTATATATAACAAGGAAGGCTCCGCCCCCTGTGGTAAAATTAAGCGAGTGGCAAGCGCTCTCACTTAAGGGTTTGGTAGGGACGGGTATGGTCAAGATTTTTTTTCTACATTTTCAATTTCGTATGTTGTTTTTGAGTTAAATTTGTGAATAATTCTTTTTTAATTGACCCTAGGAGTTTATGAAGGAAATTTTTCTGCTTTTTCAGAGGATATTGTGCGAAACTCTTAAAGGTTTACGTGAAAGGCTCTGGAGAACCACTTGGGAGGTTCTGGAGGCCTTCGTGGGGTGAGGCCTTCGTGGAAGGCTCTACTGGCGGCTCTCGTAAGGGACTTTCAATTCCTGATTGGGAGGGCCTTCTCAGGCCAGGACTGAGCCAAGACTAGGCCAGGGTTGTGTCAGGGCTGGGTTCTGAATTGGCGACGCAGCTGAAGCGTTGCCGGCGTTGGCGCAGGCGAACTCTCTTTATAATATCGAGAGATAATCTACGATTCATTCATTCTCTTCACATAGAAACTCATGTTTCCGCTCGCTTTTCGATTGTTTTTTGTTTCTCGACTTCTTCCATTTTTTCAGCGTGACAGTTTATTAGTACAATAACGTTCGTTTGACATGTTGTAAAATTGGCTTGAACATAAAGTTATTCTCCTTGATTTTTAAGTTATTCATTTTGCACTTAAGGTCAAAATGAGACAGTTTTAAAAATCATCTTGCGCAATTTGAAAATTAATATATTTAACGACTCAGTTACAAGATCCTTATTTGAGAATTGTTAAAATTGTAAACAAAGTTTTCGATACTTTAATTCGTAACGCTTCAAGATCATCATTTCAATGTACAATCATAGTTTTAAAGGCGCAATTGTAAAACCATTTTTTTTAAAGCCTCAACCTGAAGTTTTTTTTTTAAAGGAAGGAGGTCAAAAATTTCATATTTTTTAAACTAAGGGTTCTTTTTTTTACTGAAAGAAAAAATCTTCAGTTTTTTATTTAAATACCTTCAGGTTGAAAAGTAAAAGTTTTATTATTTATTGGTATAAAAAGCATTCAGTATCTTCTTCAACTGTTGAAATTGAAATTCTGCGGAATCAATATAATAGTTTCAAATTCAAATATTAAAAATGTTAGTACAATTTTACTAATTAATCGTTCATAATCTCATATTGAACGCCTTGTTAGGCAGTTGTGTATTCAATAATTATAGATTTCAATATTCTAAATTATTTGGTTTCAATTTCAGCAGGTTTTTAATTTTAAACTTAAAAAATGATATGGTTTTAAAATGTTTCGAAATCGCAGAATATATAAATTGGAAGACTTCATAGTTGAAAAATTTTCAGTTTGAAGGATTTGTAACTAAACAATTTTGAATTAAATACCTTCAGAATAAATTCAAAACAATGAAATATTAGGAAAATAATTTGTTAAATTCCAGTCTTAAAAATGAGATGATTTTAGAACTATGCATCGAAAATTGAATTATTTTTTATTTGAAAATGTTTTGCTTGAAATTGTGCAATTTTAAAAGAATGAAACTGAAATTTGCAACGTTCATGGTGAAAAAATTTGTTTGTTCAAACCTACAAAAGTCTGAAATTTATTTGAAGAAAATAATTTCATTCACTGCCTAAATATCACCAAAAACTTGTGTCCCTATGGGTAATATGGAACACACCCAAAACCATTCTCCGGAACTAGAAAAATTCATCAAAAATACGATTAAGTAAATACCTGAAATTTTTCGCACCACGTTATTTCGTTCAATGCGCAAACATCGCTTAAAAAGTTTAATTTACTATCGCTTGTGGAACACAAACTAAATTATCCCGCACACTTACAAAATAAATCAAAAATTTCTCCTTTTTACGAAATTGGATATGTCTGCAAGAAAATTGCAGAATTTCGACTTATGGTATTTTTGATGGATTTTTCTAGTTTTTGGGGATGATTGGAGTTGCCTTCCAGATTACACATAAGAATTAATTTTTTTTGGCAATCTTTCGCTAGTCAGTGAAATTATTTTCTTCAAAAAGCTTCAGATTTTTGCAGGTTTGAAAAAAAAAAATTTTTTTTTCGTTTCTTTCTTTTATAATAAACGTTGCAAACTTCAATATAATTTCAAAAGATCAAATCATAGAGATATTGTTTTATATTTCTTTTAATTTTTAATTTTCAATTCAATATTTTGAAATTATCAGATTTGTAGTTGAAGACTTAAACAAATCAATCATTGAAATTGAAAAATCTTGATTGGGAGATCACGAGAATGAATAATGATTATATATAGCGTATTAAAAATTAAATTATCTGAAATTAAAAAGTTAAAAAGAGTGTTGCTTAAAAGAACAATTGATAAAAATAGAACTGTCTGGAATTGAAACGTCAGTAATTGAATTTTTTTTTTTTAATTTGGAAGATCGCAATTTCAATGGATGCGTATTTTGACTAAGTTTGCTTCCTCAGAGAGGAAGGTTTGTAATGGTAACATTTTCCAACATTTTTACATTCATTTAATTGAACCTTTTTCAATTTGAAAATGTTTAATACAATGTTCTGAGCAATTGTCCGGATGTGTGTGTGTGTTGATGAGTGCGTGTGGATGTGTGGATGTCACACTTTTTTGTGAACACGATAACTTGAAAAAAAATTACAGATAAATTGATGACATTTGGAGAGCTTATTTACCCCACCAATATCTTGAAACTGACCAAAGGATTTCTAAAAATATTTGTTGCATTTTTTTCAGCACTTAATAATATTTTAAAAATCGGTTTTTTATAGTAAAACTTTTTTCATTGACATGATTCAAATTTGATGCAAGAATATAAAAGATTCCTTGGTTCGAGACGAATCAATTGACCTACACTATTAATATATTTTATTAAAGCGTAGGGAAGTTATGGTAATTTATATATTTTAAAAATAGGTTTTTTATAGTAAAACTTTTTTCATTGACATAATTCGAAGTTGATGCATGAACAGAAATATGTGTTGATTCGAACTGAATCGATTCACCAATAATATTAATACATTTTATTAAAGCGTAGGGAAGTTATGGTAATTTAAATATTTTAAAAACGGTTTTTCATAGTAAAACTTTTTTCATTAACATAATTCAAAGTTGATGCAAGAACAGGAAAGATGTGTTGATTCGAGACCAATCGATTGACCTATAATATGATTACATTTTATTGAAGAGTAAGGAAGCTATGGTAATGCATAATATTTGAAAATACGGTTTTTTATAGAAAAATTTTTTTCTTCAATATAATTCAAAGTTGATGCAAGAATATGAAAGATTCCTTGGTTCGAGATGAATCGATTGCCCTATAATATCAATATATTTTATTAAAGCGTAGGGAAGTTATAGTAATTTATATATTTTGAAACCCGGTTTTTTATAGTAAAACTTTTTTCATTAACATAATTCAAAGTTCATGCAAGAACAGAAAAGATGTGTTGATTCGAGACGAATCGATTGACCTATAATATGATTACATTTTATTGAAGAGTAAGTAAGCTATGGTAATGCATAATATTTGAAAATACGGTTTTTTATAGTAAAATTTTTTTCTTTAATATAATTCAAAGTTGATGCAAGAATATAAAAGATTTCTTTGTTCGAAACGAATCGATTGACCTACAATATTAATACATTTTATTTTGAAGAGTAGGGAAGTTATGGTAATTTATATATTTTTAAAATCGATTTTTATACTAAAAATGTTATAAATCTCATAATTTAAAGTTCATGCGAGAATAGAAAAGTTGTGTTGATCCAAGACGAATCGATTTATCTATAGCATTGATACATTTTATTGAAGAGTGAGGAAGCTATGGTAATGCATAATATTTGAAAACACGGTTTTTTATAGTAAAACTTTTTTCACTAACATAATTTACAATTGATGCAAGAACGGAAAAGATTCCTTGAATCGAGGAAAATCGATTGATCTATAATATTAGTACACTGTATTGAAGATTAAGGAAGTGATGCTCATTTATAATATTTAAATCATCTGTTTCTGACAGAAAAACTATTTTCATCGACATAATTCAAAGTTGACGCATGAATAGAAAAGATATTTTGATCATAAATTTTCAAATAGAATAATTCTAACAATTTTTTTTCGAAAAATCATGAAGCTGGCAAAGGGATAGGTGTATTTTTTGTAAATTTCTATTTTTAAATTGATCAAAATGAAGACTTTGGTTTGTCTATTATTAAAAAAATAACTAATGCTTCCTCTATGAGGAAGCAAATACATTTGCTAACGTGAAGCAAAGTGGTCGTGAAATGATCACCATATAATTATAAATACAAACAAAGTGGAAACACTCGAGATCGAATTCACAGCTAGTTTGTTTATTGAGTTATTTTTTACCAAAAATCTAGTGCAGCTCTAGTTAAGCTCGGTTTTAATGCCGAGTTTCAGATGATCCACGTGGTTCGTGTATACATACAATGCAGTATGAATACACGTGTTGGGTTTATAACGGGCGTTCTACAACTTCTCGAAGCTCGATTTAGAAATGTGAGCGCATGCATAGGAATGTTAAAGTCAGGAGTGTTAGTGGTTGATTGCGTCCGGCCGAGATGATTGCTTTTCGTGGGACTATATGCAATTACACTGATACACCAAATACCAACACCATGTGAACTCCAGTCACACGTGTTGTGCACACACGAGCCTTCGAAGCACGCAATGTACATTGTATAACCACACGAGGATAAATGTGTATACGAGGAATCCACGGACGATTACTGCACGTGCGGGCCGACCGTATTTCAATATTCCGATAGTTTATTCGTCTGGACCGGTGACCGCCTCCTACTGGCAGAAAATCACTTCCATTTTAGTTAACGCCATCGTTTACGTTATACCCATGTATGAACGTATCTGTTCTGCCTTCTGTTCTCCAGTTATAACCAATACGACATGCATGAAACCAGTGTCACTATTTTGATAACATTGTGCGAGAAATCAAATTTATATATTCTATATAACACACTGTCACACAGTTCGTAACTTCTTCCCTTGATTTTCTGTACTCATACTTTAGTACCATTCAAAACTGTGAGGTGCAGTGACACTTTGATAAAAACTTACGGCAACACTAGACCAACTTCCATAAACTTTGGCCCTTTTGGTTCTGCTCCCCCTCTTGGATTTTCTCCTTAAACCATCTCTTATTATCTCATCCATATACTAGTTTACTCCATCTAATCTTCGTCAATTTACTCCCAGTCCTTCCCTCTTTTCCTCTTACCCGCTCACACCTATACTACATTAAGACTCATCCTTATACCTTTGAGGCTTATCTAACAGCTCCTCTTTAAGCCCTCCACCCGGGTTCCCTTTTCACAATGAAAACTCTGGAATACATTTTGTTGCAACTAATTTCAAGATGGGGTTCCATCTCGCTCGGACTACGGGTACGAAACTATCGTCTATTGTTTTTGCCCCAAAACTGTAAAAAAATTGACAGCAGTTGACGTTTCGTACCCCAAGTCCCAGGGAAATAATACCTTGTGTAATGGAACCATTCACTCCACCATGGTTATTTTTTGTTGCAGGGAAAAGGTACCCTGAAATTAGCGTTAAATTCACACTTTGTTTTTTCTATGTTCTTTTCACCTTCTCATACCCATACCACAATAATCCTCATCCTGAGACCTTTCTACCGTGTCTCTCCTCCACCTCTTACGTCGCAACACCCCTGCTCGCGCTTCCGCTTACCGCCTCACACCTACACCATACTTATCCTCATCCTTATACCTTTCTACCATACCTACCCTCCACCTCTTTAGTCGTACCAACCCTGTTCTCTCGTCCCTTCACCTTCTCACCCATACCACTATTTTCTCCTTATCCCTATGATCTTTAACTCTATACCCACCCCCTCCTCTAAATCACTTACCCTCACACCCCTCTCATCCTCCATTTTTTCTTCTACTTCCCACCAGCCTCCTCCATACACACATTTAGTTTCATCTTCATACCTATGAACCATAGTATGTACACGCTATCATTATGTATACTCTCCAATTATATCCCCCTCTTTGCCTGTCCTCTTAGCCCTCATCATGTATACTTATATATATATATATATATATATATATATATATACAAACATTTTACGTCCGCCCCCTCCTTTACATCGATTCTACGCCATTGTACCCTTCAATACTTGGCTTCTTCTCTCTAACTACCTTCTGACCCAATCTTCCTATTGACGCTTGCATATTTTCTCATATATAATGCATTAAACTAGTTTTAAGTTTCGCCCAAAAATCGTAAACTAGCATAAGATCAGATAAGAAAATTGAAAAGAAATAGAAAATTTAAGAAATCACGCTTAGAACTTAAGAAAATACCCTTTCTGCGGAAAAAGTGAATTTTTGAGCCTTTTATGGATTTGCATCTAAATATTTCATGCATTTCGAGTAGAATAACCTCATTTTATTTAATTTTATTGAAGAATTTTCAAGTTTTTAGCAAATGAATAATGAACACAAAAAGGTGTTTCAGAAAAACTATTTATTAAGTTTGAAATTTATGGTATTTTAAAACATTTTTGGAGATAATTTTACAGAGTAAAAATGCTAAAAATAATCCAGACGTTTGAGCTAAGGGGAACACATTTCTGAACAGTAATACCAAATTCGAAAAAAAAATTTGTTCTCTAATTTAGAATTTTTTGAAGATCTAAAAATTTTTTAAGGAGGTAAGTGCACACCTTTTTGAGAAAATTGGAATATGTTTCACCTAAAATTTCTTGAGCTTGAACCAAAGAAACATTTTATAATTTTTCTTACAAGAAAAAAAATAATTGTATGGTGCTTAAAACGTTCTAAAATGGCGAAGAAATTCTAAATTCCTAAATCAAAATGTGTGCATATGACTCAATCCAAAAAACCATATACTTTCCATATTTGACAAAATTCTAAATTTTGCAAAAAAATCTTTGCTGAATTTATAATGTTTTATTATTTTTTACCAGAGAACACTGTACTTATAAAAAATTAGCCAAATTTTCTCAACCAGAAGGAAAACGTTTTTAATATTTAAGTCAAAAAAAAAGAACAGAAGATATTAGTCGGTTTCAATTTTTTCTTCTTCACTTTTTTTGGCTGCCAACCAACAATTTTTGGTCCCTTTAGCTTAAACGATTCGACTAATAAGAACACCTGCACTACGCCTGACTCTACATTCATGATTTAATTGAAATTTATCAAATTAATTTTTAAATTTATAGATAATTCTTATAGCAGATATTCATTGACAGATAAGGGTTTTTTTGCCAATTTATATCAAACCTTATTCATGTGTAAAATTCTTTTTCTTAAAGTGTTACTATAAAGAACTCGATGATGATTTCTGTTTTTTATATGTCTTTTTTCATTTTTATGTTTGGCTGTTTTAAAATTGCTATCAACTTCTGCGGGCAATTTCAAAAGAGCTGAATGTAATCTTTCATTTTATAATATTATTGTTAAATTTTTAACAATAAAAAAGACCAAAAGACATTTGGATCAGAGCATCACTTATCGGAAGATTCGTAATACGCGATAATCCCCCATCCACAGATAAGATACTTCATTTCTATGAAGCACCTACTCGTATTTGATCTTAATCCGTGATCCGTCGTGTTTACTTAGTCTCAGCCGCCTGCTTACTCTCTCACGGTAGTTAAAGTTGGGTTGAATATAAAACAACGAGACGACGTGAGAATAGAGCACCAGATTTTTTTATAAATACAAATCATGAAAATGAATATTTCGAATATTGATGTTGTTTCGTCGACCCCTGTAATTAATTAATTTCTGATATTAAATTGTGTTTATTACTTGGTCTAATAATTTCTGAATAAACGAGAAAAAATCTAAATTGGCCCGGATTTGAACCGGGAACGCCACTATATATGAGTGGACCGTTAACTAATTACGCAACCGTGGCCATGCAAGATCTTTTTCCCGGTAACGTAATTGGTTGACGTTCCACTCATGTGTAGTGGCATTCCCGGCTCAAATCCGGTTCGAGCTAAATTTTTTCTCGTTTTTCAAAAAATTATTGCGCTAAGTAATAGAGCAAATTTAATATCAGAAAATAATAAATATCAAATATTCATTTGTTTTATCCTTTACAGTTTTAAACGTAATCAGTGATAAAAAAAGGTTTTTCGAAAATTAAACATATTTTATGCGTTAGTAAATTCATCTTCAACACAGCAATTGAAAAAGTCTGGTCTTAAATCATTATCCGAACGGAAATTTCTAACTATATGCAAAAAGACTACCTATAACTCTAATTGATGTACTAAGTGACGTTGCTAATAATTTCTCATTCACGTTTTGCTACGAATCGAGGAATGCATTTAAAACACATTCATTTATTGGCCTTTCCATATTTCTAACTTCAAACAAAGAGTTGAATTTTCAACTAAAAACGATAAGTTTTCAACCAAAAATGGAATCGTTAAATTTTCAAACAAAAAAAATTAATTTCTAACCACAAAAAGCAAGAATTTTCAAAAAAATAGTTACATTTTTTACCAAAGCGGTGAATACAATTAGGCGACTTTTAATAAATTCGTTCAACTTTCAACCAAATCCGATCAATTTTTAATCCAATAGTTAAATCTTCAACAAAAAAGGTCAATTTTCTACAAAGCAGATTATAAGTTTCTACCGAAAAGAAACGAGTTTTGATCAAAATGCATGAATTTTTAACAAAATTATTGAATTTATAGCGCAAAAAGCAGAATTATCAAGAAAACAGTTGTATCTTCAGAATGAAAATACGATTTTTCAATCAAAAAGTTAATTTTCCTACCAAATAATTAATGTTTCAAATAAATATTTTGGTTTTTAACCAAACAGTTGAATTTTCTATCAAAATAGTTAAATTTTCGACCAGAAATAAGAATTTTCAAGCAAAAGTTTAAATTAAATTTTAATAAGTAAACTACATTTTTTAACAAATTTTTGAATTTTTTTAAAACTAATATGATGCATCTAACAAAAAACGATTTTAATTTGAAGTCAAAAACAGTAGAATTCAACCAGTGAATACAAATTTTCAACAAACTAGGTGAAACTTCAACCAAAACAGATTAATTATCAATCAGTCACATTTTTCACTTTAAAGAAAAAAAAAAGTTTCAACCAGTAGCTAAACTTTAAACAAAAGTTGGTTATTAACCCAACAGGTAAATTTGAAAATTAATAGTTCAATTTTTAACCACATAGTTGAATTGTCAACCAAAAATATGAATTTTCAACCAGAAATATGAATTTTCAATAAAAAATATATATTTGCGAAAAAAAGTTCATTTTCAACCAAATAGTTGATTTTTTTATCAAATTGTTGAATTTTTAAGTGAAAAAGATAATTTTTCTACAAAACAGTTAAATTTTCAACCCGAAAATATAAATTTTCAACAAAAAAGTTGACTCCTCAACCAAAACTGATTAACTGTCAACCAAAAGGTTGCACCTTTCACCAAAAAGGATAATTTTTTGACTAAGAAGATAAATTTTCTACCAATGAGATGAATTTCTAACAAAATACATAAATTTTTAAACAAACTGTTGAATTTTCGAGAATTAATTAGTCAATTAAATAAGATACATTTCCAACAAACAAAAATAAAGTAGGAGAATTTTCAGTAAAAAAAATTAATTTGTTATCAAAAATGAAACGAATTTTTAAAATACAGGTTTTTCACGCAGCGACGAATCTTCAACAAAAAATGATCTTTCAGCAAAGTAGTTCAGCTTTCAATCAAGTATTTATTTTTTTGACGAAGTAGTAGAATTTTCAACCAAACGATGTAAATTTCAAACCAACAATTCCAACCAACTCTCATCAACAATTAGTTGGATTTTATGATTAGCTTCTATCAATTCAGTTCATATTAGGGCGAAAAATAAGAAAAAAGGGAAGTTCCTTGAAAACAAGGGAAAAATAAGAATTCACAAAAAAGGTGATGAAGAGGGGAATTGGGGAAAAGAGGAAAAAACCGACCGTAATTTTTGCTTCGACCCCCTCCCCCTCTCAAATTGTTACATAGTACTAATTTTGAGATTAACTTCAATATGTTTTAATTTTGAAAGAGACCCAAGAAGAAGTAATTTAAAGTGTAAGTTAAGTACTTTCTGAGTTATTCGCAAATAATTCATGTTTCATGAATTATACTAGCGAGAAGTAGTGGAATTTGTAATTAGGCTGCCCATAATTTATATTCTGTGCACTTTTGCTAATTAAAAAAAAATAAAAAGACAATTTAGTTTTGCCTAAGTCCTGTCTTTCTGCCTACGGTGTCTAACCACATACAGCTTTTTCCAGTGCGAGTTATTTTCCCAATTTAAAAGTCTTTAATTCTCGGCGTAGGATTAATGTCTTTTAAGGTTGAATGCATTTGGCTTATTACCTTCTGATTATTCAAAAAAAGTATCTTCCTATTCTCGGAAATGAGAATTAGACAAATGGAAATGAAAGCAACCGAGAGAGACGGAAATAAGATCACGTTTCCGACAAGAGGCACTTATATTCCGAAGAGCACCCGGCGCGCGACGTGCATTATGCATGCCGGTGCCTAATGTCCATCAGAATTATATCCGTAGCTTCCGGAAGATCTAAATTTCCCAGGATGAAAATGGTAATTAAAATCATTGGGAAATTAGTACGGGCTTCCCTGATACCAGCAAAAGAGAGTGATGCTTTTCAAAGTTTTTAATTTGTAATTTTTATTTAATTTGTCCTCAAGAACAATATATAATTCTATATTTATACAGACTGTACTATACGGTAGCGAGACCTGGACCTACCAAGAAAAGGGTAAGAGTAAAATTAACGCGATTGGCATAAAATTCCTGCGCAATATGTGCGGTAAAACGCTAATGGACAAAGACAATAATGAGAGAATTCTCAAAGAATTTGTTGTAGAGGAGACACTAGTTGAAATAGGGGAAAGAAAGCAGTTGAGATGTTCTGGACATGTTGAGAGAATGAAAGATGAACGATTGACGAAACAAATATATCAGTGTAAAGTACATCGCAGCGTACCCAGAGGCAGACCGAGAAAAATATGATTAGAATGCGTGGAAGAGACCCTAATTTGAAGAAATATAAGAAGCCGTTGAAACACAAGAGGTTGCATGAGAAAATGTATGGGCGTGAAGAAAGCTAAAGAGGTATGCCAGGACAGAAAAGTGTGGCGACAACTAGTTTATAAGAAGGCCATGATGAAGAGTGTGATAAAATCCGTTAAAATTTTCTAAAATCTTCGAAAAATTTTTGAAATCACTTGAAATATTTTTTAATCTGATGAAATCCTTTAAAATCCCGTGAGATCATCGAAAACACTTTATATATCTCAAAATCCGTTAAAATCCTTGAATATTTTTGAAAATCTCTTGAAATTACTTATTCTTTCGAAACCTCCTTACATACCTTGACATCTTCCAAATCTTACTAAAATCCCCTGACATCCTTTGAAATTCGTGGAAATACTTCGGTACTACCTGAAATCCTTTAAAATATTTTAAAATCCCGTGTCTTTTTTCAAATATCTTGAAATTTATAACCAATATTGTGAAATCTCCTCTTAAATTTTGTTAACTTTTTGACATATTTCAAAATCCTTTAAAATCTCCTGAAATCATCGAAACTCTTTATTTATCTTGTAAAATGTTAAGTTCTTTAAAATCTTTTGGGATCCTCGCAGAAATTTTTAAGTCTTTTTGAATACACTTTATATCTCTTAAAATCTGTTAAGATTATTTCAAATTCTTTAAGATATTTGAAAATCTTTGAAAATCTCTTTAAATGCCTTCACAGCTTCGAAATCTCACTAAAATCCCATGATATCCTTTAAAGTTGGTAAAAATACATAGGTACTACATAAAATCCTTTTAAGTCCTTTTCAATTCCGTGACTTTTCTTAATCTCTGAAAAATCAGTATAATATTCAGAAATATTTTAAAATTTCTTTGAATGTTTTTAAATCTCACGAAATCCTTTCAAATACTTCAAAATACTTTGCAATTTTTGAAATCTCTTAAAATCCCTTGAAACCCCGTAAAATGTTTGAAAGCCCTTTACATCTCTTGAACTCCTTTCAAACTGCGCAATATATTTTAAAATCCCTTCAAATACTTCAAAATCCATGGAAATTCCTTAAAATCTCTTAAAATTGACTAAAATTCTTGTAATTCCATGAAATACTTTGAAATCTTGCAAGATCTCGTGAAATCTTTGAAATCCCTTTGAAAGTAATAGAAATCTTGGAAATCCGTGAGCATCTTCCCGAATCTCTTGAAATCTTTTACGGTTTATTACAATTTATCAAAAGATTTTAGAAGCCATTAAAATTGCTCAAAATCCCTTAAACTCTTTTATAATATTCGAAAATCCCTTTCAAATCTTTTGAAACCCATTCAAGTCTTTTTAAATCCTTTGAAATATTTTACAATCTTTTAAAATCCTTTGAAATCTTTTAAATTCCTTTGAAATCCCTTGTAATCTCTTCAAATCCGGGGAAATCGTTCATGATTCTTTGAAATCCCCCAAAATCCGTCGAAATTTTTCGGTATCTGTTGAATTCCCTTGAAATATGCTGAAATTCCTTGAGATCTGATTAGAACTATACAAAACTTTGTTAACATCATAAAATTGTGTAAAAATTTTGTGACTTTTTTAAACACTTTATAATCCTTCAAAATATCTCGAAATCTCTTGAAATCTCCTGAAATACTTTCAAATCACTGAAAATCTTTCGAATCCCTTGAAATCCCATAGAATTTCGTTAAAGGTGAACATAATTGATATATTTTTTATATATTGAGTAAAAAAATAAAAATCTTACGCATGAAGGGGGAAGAAGGTCGTACAAATCTTACGAATCCTTACCATAGGGACGTTCCCTTATCGGATTTGTATAAAACTCAGTAGAAAAACGTTTTTTTTTTGTCACTGATTTCGAATTTGATTTCAATATTCAACAACTCAAAGCGGCGGATCCAATATGGCGTTCATATTTATAATATTCCGTTGGATATGTATAAGACTTGGTATAATGGGATTTTTGAGGCCGTTGACTTCGAATTTCTTGTCAAAATTTGAGAATTCTAAATACAAAAAGGCAAAACCTACCCATCTTTTTTAGAAATAATCGTCATTTGGGACATTCATTTAATATAGTTTTTACGAACAATTGAATTCATTTGATTTTAACAATATTTCACTGTTGATTATCATTTATAGAACGAATTTAGTTTGGTTCAAGCTTAAGGAGAACTGTGTCATAGATGTAAAAAGCAGAATTAAATAATTGATGATAAAATTGCTTATAACGATTTAGCAGTAAGTCTAACTAACTTTAGACCGAAAAAAATTGAGCAGTTTAGCATCGCTGTCCAGAATTTGTTTATGATAGTTGTTTTTAATAATAAGGTTAAATATATATCAATAGAATTATTTATGGTATATGAATGGAGGTGGAATAATATTGATAAATAGTGAGTTTTTTTCTGTTTTATTCAATTGCTGTATTTTTTTTTCTCTTATCCTATGAGCATTTTGCTTTCTCACAAGTGTCAAATAAATCTGTTTCCTTATAGAGGGAGCTTTTTATCTAACAAAATACAAAAAATAAATACTTTCAATATTTTTCAAGCTTATATTTCTGTCTTACCGAAAATCTTATTTTCAAAAAATTCGAAAGCCCATCAAAAAGTCAATCGATATATTCTACTAAAATAAACAAATTTAAAAAAATCTGCCCGCTTCGCGGCCACATTCTCATGGCGCGCTTCGCGCGCGGCTCGCTTCGCTCGCAAGTTTGAGCGCGCCTAGGGCGCGCGACTGTTGGAACTCGCGCTTCGCGCTCGATCATATATTCACCTCGCGCTACGCGCTCGGGCGTATTTGCATCGCGCTTTACGCTAGGCTCCTCTAGATTTTTGAACTTCGTGTTCGAGTTCGATAAAAAGAAACAGTTTGTTTGCAAATATTATAAAATTATCAAAACCTCTACATATTAAGTGATTGTTAAATTTATTTTTATTTTAGACTGAAAAGGAACTTTATTTACTCAAGGTTCTATCGACCTTAAGGAACACATTCTCATCCAGACACTCGCGCTCGATATTTGATTTGAAAATCATTTGAACCGTATGATAGAAACAAAAAAGTTTGAGCGCACTTACGGCGTGCGATTTGGCAAATACACTGAGCGCGCACTTTGTGCTTCGTGTTATATGTTCTTCATATACAAATTACTAAATTTGTATTTGATTTCAAATGAAAAGTAATGATATAATTCAGGCGACAAATTTTATTAGTTAACATTTTATTTTAGCTTGTGCCATTTATCAAAAAAGTTAATTTTTTCATTTTGAATATATTCTTACCACAAAAATTGATTACGGGTGTGTAAGTCTTTTTTGAATGCACAATTTTTGTTCATTTATATGTTTTCGTACCTTGCATTGTTTTTTCAAAAATTTGATTTTTTTTACTGTCAATGTTATTTTTACGAATAAAAAAAACCACGCATCCTATCGAAACGTGAGTCACAATGAATTTGTACCTCTTCCTTGGATGAACAAATTTTGTTTTGGTCATTTTTTCGTAGCTGGTAATATTCGTCTGAAAATTTGATTTTTCTATTTTCAATGCTGTTTTTTACGAATAAAACAAAAACTACGCGTCATATCAAGAAGTATCTTGCATATTTTTACAGCAAAATGGCTTTTTTGATTTTTCATTAATTTTTTGTGCGATCAAAATTTGAATTTTTTATTTTTCGAAAAATTCAAAAAGTTGTCATGAAAATATTATAGGGTGTTCAGGAATCAACGTTTTTCTCTTTTTGACTTTTTTTCATATCGTGCGTTTTTCGGCTTAAAATGATCATTTTCGTTTGTTTTTTGGAATTTTGAAAATTCTATAACTCCAGTAATTTTTTTTGTATCACGAAAAATCATAAGAATATTTTGTTCGTCATTTTGCGTACTACTAATAACCGTACATAGAATTTTCAAATCTTCCAAAAAAGTGGTCTCAAAAATTTTCAAAATGTGTTCACTTTTTGGATTTTCATCCAAAATAGCTGGTTCACGAACTCGTTCTCTATTTTTCGGCCATTAAAAAGTGTGCCAAAGCTCAATCAAATCTGATCATTTTTTCGAAAGTTATCGTGGCTACAGACAGACAGACTACAGACAGACAGACACCTTGGTAAAAACCGTTTTTTCTGGCTCAGGGGGTCTCAAAACGTGGAGATTTGATGAAAACCGACTATGTCAAATTTTACATAAAACCAATACCTTTTCATTAGAATGAGAATGTAAAAAACAGTTTTCTTTATATAAACAATGCAACATTTTTTTCTAAACTTTCTAAATCGCTATTAATTAATCGAGAATGTTCATCGAAAGTTTGTCAATAAGTCAATCCACGCATCTCGATGACGCAAACAATAAAATCAAATGCAATACTCTTGTATTCCTCATTTAAAAAGTCCTCTTCAAACGAAAGTAAATAATTTTATTAAGAAATTTTAATTTGATATTGGTAGGTTATGCACAGTAAAAACTAGGCATTCATTTTTATCTGGGATCCTTTTTTGGGAGTTCTAATATGATCTCACAAATAGTATATTTTAGTACTAGTTTCTGTCTTGTTTAGTTTGCTAACTTCAGATTGATGAATGATCCGAGATAGCGAACGGAATTGATTCAGAGGCTGCATTGTTTCAATTGTTCCAAACTTCAATCTTACAACAAACAAAAAATGTATGAAAAGACTAGGGGTCGGAACGTTTTAGGTTAGACATCTCCGTGTAATTCGACGAATTCAAGTAATTCGAAGAATTTGACAAAATCGAAGAATTCAAGTAATTCGATTGAATCGAATAATTCAAGTAATTCGAGTAAATCGAAGAATTCAAGTATGTATACCATTAAGCCATTTCCCTTTCAGGGTAGGCGTGACACTACCCGATTCGGGTAGTGTTTCTAGGTGGATAGTTTCTTGTAGTAAATAATTACTACAAGTGTGGGCTCACCACACCCACGGTGTGCCAACAGCACTCAGTATTCTTGAATGGTCACCAATCCAAGTACTAACCGCGTCCAACGCTGCTTAACTTCAGTGATCTGACGAGAACTGGGTTTTTCAGCGTGGTATGGCCGTTGGCCATAAGTAATTCGACTAAATCGAAGAAATCAAGTAATTCGGTTAAATCGAAAAATTCAAGTAATTCGATTAAATCAAAGAATTCGATTAAATCGAAAAATTGAAGTAATTTGAGTAAATCGAAGAATTCAAGTAATTCGACTAAATCGAAGAAATCAAGTAATTCGGTTAAATCGAAGAATTCAAGTAATTCGATTAAATCAAAGAATTCAAGTAATTCAATTAAATCCAAGAATTCAAGTAATTCGTAGAACTCAAATCATTTAAAGAATTCAAGTAAATCGTGGAATTCGAGTAAATCGAAGAATTCAAGTAATTCGAAAATTCTACTAATTCGAAGAATTCAAATAATTCGTATGTTTACCATTATGTATACCATTAAGCCATTTCCCTTTCAGGGTAGGCGTGACACTACCCGATTCGGGTAGTGTTTCTAGGTGTATAGTTTTCTTGTAGTTATAAATAACTACAAGTATGGGCTCACCACACCCATAATATGCCAACAGCACGCAGTATTCTCGAATGGTCACCCATCCGAGTATTAACCGCGCCCAACGCTGCTTAACTTCAGTGATCTGACGAGAACACAAGGAATTCTTTAAATTCAAGTAATTCGAAGAATTAAAAAAAGTCCAAGAATTCAAAATATTCAAGTCAATCGTGGAGTTCAAGTAATTCGAGTAAACCGAAGAATTCAAGGAATTCCGTAAATTCAAGTAATTCGAGGAATTCTAGTAATTCGACGAATTTAATTAGTTCCAAGAATTCAAGTAATTCCACTAAATTGACGAATTCAAGTAATTCAAGTAAATTGACGAATTCAAGTAAGTCGAATAATTCGTGTAACGCTCTGAATTCAAATTGTTCAAATAATTCAAGTAATTCTCTAAATTCAAGTTATTCAAAGGATTCAAGTAATTCAAAGAATTCAAGGAATTCTCTGAATTCATAAAATTCAAGAAATCTTCAGAATTCAAGGAATTCTCTAAATTTAAGTAATTTGAAGAATTGGAGTAAATAGTGGGATTCAAGTAATTCGAGTAAATCGAACAATTCAAGTTATTCAAGTAAATCGAATATTTCAAGTAATTCGAAAAATTCTAGTAATTCGAAGAATTCAAATAATTCGTCTAATTCCAAGAAATCAAGTAATTTGAAGGATTCGAGTAATTCCCTGAACACATGGTATTCTCTAAATTCAAGTAATTCGAAGAATTAAAAAAAGTCCAAGAATTCAAAATATTCAAGTAAATCGTGGAATTCAAGTAATTCGAGTAAACCGAAGAATACAAGGTATTCCGCGAATTCAAGTAATTCGAGGAATTCTAGTAATTTGAAGAATTTAAGTAATTCGGTTAAATCGAAAAATTCAAGTAATTTGATTAAATCAAAGAATTCGATTAAATCGAAAAATTCAAGTAATTCGAGTAAATCGAAGAATTCAAGTAATTCGAAGAATTAAAAAAAGTCCAAGAATTCAAAATATTCAAGTAAATCGTGGAATTCAAGTAATTCGAGGAATTCTAGTAATTCGAAGAATTTAATTAGTTCCAAGAATTCAAGTAATTCAACTAAATTGACGAATTCAAGTAATTCGAGTAAATCGACGAATTCAAGTAAGTCGAATAATTCGTGTAACGCTCTGAATTCAAATTGTTCAAATAATTCAAGTAATTTGAAGAATTCGAGTAAATAGTGGGATTCAAGTGATTCGAGTAAATCGAACAATTCAAGTTATTCAAGTAAATCGAATATTTCAAGTAATTCGAAAAATTCTAGTAATTCGAAGAATTCAAATAATTCATCTAATTCCAAGAAATCAAGTAATTTGAAGGATTCGAGTAATTCCCTGAGCACATTGTATTCTCTAAATTCAAGTAATTCGAAGAATTCAAAAAAGTCCAAGAATTCAAAATATTCAAGTAAATCGTGGAATTCAAGTAATTCGAGTATACTGAAGAATTTAAGGTATTCCGCGAATTCAAGTAATTTGAGGAATTCTAGTAATTTGAAGAATTTACGTAATTCCAAGAATTCAATTAATTCGACTAAATTGACGAATTCAAGTAATTCGAGTAAATCGACGAATTCAAGTAATTCGAAGAATTGGAGTAACGCTCTGAATTCAAATTGTTCGAATAATTCAAGTAATTCTCTAAATTCAAGCTATTCGAAGGATTCAAGTAATTCAAAGAATTCAAGGAATTCTCTGAATTCTCCGAATTCAAGGAATTCTATAAGTTTGAGTAATTTTAAGAATTCGAGAATTTCCTGGGATTCAAGTAATTCGAGTCAATCGAACAATTCAAGTTATTCGAGTAAATCGAATATCTCAAGTAATTCGAGGAATTAAAGTAATTCCCTGAATTGAAGTCGTTCGAAGAATTCCGAAAAATCAATGAATACAAAGAATTCAGATAAGACTAGGATTTTATAGAATTTTGCAGATTTAAGGAATTCAGCAAATTAGGTTGATTTCAGGAATTTAGGAAATTCAAAAAATTGAGATATCAACGATCTCACAGAATTGAAGGAATTTAGCGAGTACAGGGAATTGATGAAATTGAAGGAATTCAAGGAATTCATAGAGTGGTATTTTTAGACGTAAACTCGAAAAGAGATTTTTTCAACACTGATATATCGAAGCGAGTTGATCGTAATTAGCGGAATATTCTTTGTTCCGGAAACTACTGTTTTTATCTGAAACTATTATTTATACTTGTATTGTTGTTTTTATTTAAATCTAGTATGTTCTGAATTGATTTGTGTTGAAACTTACTATTCACAGAAACTAATACGAACACCGAAACTTTATTTTTCATCAAAAACACTATTTATACTTAAACGTGTATGAATAAATGTCTCGCCACCAATAAATAATTTCTTGCAAAATTGTTTGCAATTATTTCTGCATATAATAGGATATACCAATGAATTTTTGAAACATCTAAATGCAGCCCCTACAGCACTTGCTTTCGGCGTCGTAATATAGAGTCTTTGAATAAATTTATGTTTTAAGAATCAATTTAAATAACTTCAACAGCAAAAATTAATATTTTGAGCTAATTTTTTTAGTATATTTTTTTATCATTTGAGTGCGTAAAAATTTAGGATTCCGTCGTCTTGAAACAAATCCTTCCGAAGGACTCAAAATATTCAGGAGTTTATATTTAGGTGAATTTGATGTTTTAGATTATTCAGACTGCTTAACATTTTTATATTGGACTTAAAAGTTATATAAACGAGTTGATTTAAGGAACATGCAAATTTTCTGGACAATTTAATATAGATTGAAAAATTAACTTGTGAGATTTTGAATAATGCTTAAAAATTATACAAGCCAGTTGATTTGAGGGTCGTACCATTTTTAAACGTATCCTGATTATATTTTGGATATAACCCTCATTCAAAATTTCTTTTTCAAAGTTAGTCCTTAATAGGATTTTAGAATCCGACGTAGCATCAAGTTGACATGGACCGAAAATTTCAGTATTGAGTTAAATTGAAAGTGAAAAAGATCTAACAGTTGGAGCACGCACGACATTGACATTTTGAGCCTATCTCAATCCACAAATCGGCCTTATTTTATGAGATTGGCGGTTCACACTGAAGTGCAATTGTTTTGTTGCGTGAACTGTTTTAATACAGAATTAGGTTCTAAATCGAATCCTAGTTTTTACAGTATGGTAGGTCATGAACGATTCTAAAATTTTTGTAACTATGAAAACGGGCAATATGGGGCAATTTTTTTAAGCACACATCCTAAGCAACACATTGACCAAAATTCAATTCTGATTTTCAGAAAATCCATATGTCACGGATCTTTCGTCATTTTTTGCATTTGTTGTTACCAGCAACGTGACACTTAATTATAATCTATGAAATTTTTCTAAAACCTGCTCTAATATGTCCTTACGAATGTACTTATTTATTTTTCCTAGATATGTAAAAGTACTTCTTGCCACTTTTGAGGTTCTGCTGACAAACTGTGAAATGGATTGGATAATGACTACTTAAAAATTACTACATTTGGCAGTCAAAATAAATAAATCAAACCTCTGAAATTTCGAGTTTGCCCGAAATGTTATATTTTTATTTTATTTTCATACGGCCTGAATATGCAGGTCAGTTGTGCAGATGCTCTTTATCCTCTAACAAATCATCGATTGTCATGGAAATGCCAGTAGTGCGATTTCCTGTAACGTTACTGACCCATCAGTTACGGTATTTGTATATGGATACATCCTGAAAAGTTAAAACCACTATTAATCAACTTTTAATAACGCCTTCCGTGTCTGCAATTCAGAAACTATTTTTATATTAACAAAAATGAACAAAAAGTAGAAAAAGCGCGAACTCTGTAAAATTGAAAAAAAACTCTTGCGGGAAGGGGAGTCAAGTGTTGATTTACTTTTTTATAAAAAATGATGAATAAACCTACAGAATGGTTAGAATGGAGTGAACTGCGAAAATGCAAATAGGATGCATAATTACAAAGAACTGAATCATCATAGAACCATTTTCTGATTCAATATTTTGAGTAGAGTATTCAATGTATATTTTCCCAGTAAACCCCGGGATATCAAACCGTATTATTCTGACTATCAACCTAATCTCAAAATGATCCACTTTTGGGGGATCCGACATTAATTTTTGCACAACTTTATTCGTACCTGCCGAGTAGCAATAGTTATACATTTTACTGAAAATCGTACGTCAGGCATGACCGACATTATATTTCTGAAAATTATTTTGTACACTAGAAAATATCAATTTTTGGTTGAAAAATTAATTTTCAACAGAAAAAACAAAACAATTTTCAACCTGTAAGTTAAATGTCCAACCAAACAGGTGGACGTTCAAATAAAATTATGAATCTTCAACTGGAATAGTTCAATTTTCATATAAAAAAAATTAATCTTCAGCCAAACAAAAAAATAAAAAATCCAACAAAATAGTTTAGTGTTTAACGAAAAAAATCAATTTTCGTCAATAAAGTTAAATTTTCAACCCAAGAGGCCGAAATTTCAACAAACATGCTGAATTTTTAACAATAACAAGATTTAATTTTCAGCCCAATAATGCTTCTAACCAAACATGATAATTTCCAAACAAAAATATAATAGTCGACTTTTCTACAAAAAATAATAACTTGAAACCAAAAATAGTGGGATTTATTTAACCAAAGATATGACATATCTACCAAAAGAGATAAATTTCACACCAAAAAATTTAATTTTCAACCAATAAGATTAATTTTATACCAAAAAAGACAAATTTTTGAGAAAATGCATGCAATTTTAACAAAATACATTAATTTCAAACCAAATATTTGATTATTAACTGAAAAAATCAATTATCAACCAAAAGTGAAATAGTTACATTTTCAATTTTAAAAAAATTATTTTCAGCCGGAAAAAACGAATCTTGAATATATTATTTAAATATTTCACAAAATTTTTGTTTACAAAGAAGTTCAACTTCCAACCAGGTAGTTGAATTTTCAAGTTCAACAAAAAATCAAACAGTTAAATTTGCAATCAAAAAATTAGTTTCTAACAAAAATAATCTATTTTCAACATAATAGTTAAACTCTAACCAAAGAGTTGAAGTTCTCAACTCAAACGATGAATCTTCAACCAAAAAATGACTTTTTAACAAACGAACAAAAATTTTCTACTAAAAATGGAATAATTATATTTTCAGTTAAAAAATTATTGTTTAACAAGAACAAGACTTGTTTTGGCATGATAGTTAAATTTTCACCCAAAGAGATGAATTTTCAACTAAAACAATGAATCTTCACAAAAAATGAATAAATTATCAACAAAAGAGTTCAACTTTGAACTAATTAGTAGAATTCTTTTACCAAAAAGATAAAGTTTTAACCAAGAAGATTAATTTTTAAACAAAAATTAAATAGTTAAATTCTAAGTTTTAACCAAGTTGTTGAATGTTCAACCAAATGAATGTTTACCAAAAAGATGAATTTTCAATCACGAAGAATAATTTTCTACGAAAAAGAAGAAATGTATACAAAATACATGCGTTTGGAACCAAATAGTTGAATTTTTAACTAAAAAATATACATTTTTAACAAAATATAGAATAGTTGAGGTTTCAGTTGAAAAAAAATTAATTTTCAACAAAATAAACGAATTTTGAACAGAACTGTTAAATTTTACGTAGTGTATACGGATCCGGCATATTTTGCCGGATCTTAATTTTCTCTTCCGGCAAGGCACCTCTGTGACTATTTACAGAAATAATGTTGGTTTACACCCCTACCCCTTTCCAAAATCTCGTGGGGGGCGGGAAGGCACCCCTGTGACTGGTCACAAAAGTTACCGATCTATTACCATGAATTTCTACATTTTCCTTAAATTATCATATAGTTCCATCCATTACCATAATTTTAAAAATGTCTGAAAAGTTTGATGAATTACCATAATTTCTAAAATTTATGGAAATTTATCATTATTGTGGAAATTTATGAAATTTTTAGAAAATTTATAAAATTGGTAAAAATTATGAAATTTGTTGAAATTTATGAAATTTATTGAAATTTATGAAATTTGTTGAAATTTATGAAGTTTGTGGAAATTTATAAAATTTATAGAAATTTATGAAATTTGTTGAAATTTATGAAGTTTGTGGAAATGTATGAAATTTATAGAAATTTATGAAATTTGTTGAAATTCATGAAGTTTGTGGAAATTTACGAAAGTTGTGGAAATTTATGATAATTTACGGAAAATTATGACGTTACTAAAAATATGCCGGAAGAGAAAATTAAATCCGGCAAAATCTGCCGGAAGAGATAATTAAGATCCTGCAAAGAATACAGATATATACAGATGACACATGGCCAACGGCCAAACCACGCTGAAAAAAACAGTTCTCGTCAGATCACTGAAGTTAAGCAGCGTTGGGCGCGGTTAGTACTTGGATGGGTGACCATTCAAGAATACTGCGTGCTGTTGGCACATCGTGGGTGTGGTGAGCCCATACTTGTAGTAGTTATTTACTACAAGAAACTATCCACCTAGAAAAACTACCCGAATCGGGTAGTGTCACGCCTACCCTGAGAGGGAAATGGCTTAATGGTATACTTACTTACTTACTTACTTACTTACTTACTTACTTACTTACACATAATCTCTACCCGTCATCAAGATCACCCTTCAATTTTCTATCGTCCGACATATTTTTGGAAACATCAATTTTTTAACTCGTTGCAATTAATCTAGAATTGTTTGGAATTAATAATAAATCGCTTGGAATTCGTAATAAATTCTTTGGAATTCAATTTAGTACACGATAAAATATGCCGGAAGAGAAAATTAAAATCCAGCAAAATATGCCGGACGAGAAAATTAAAATCCGGCATGTTTTGCCAGAACAGAATACTCAACCTAAATTTTAAACCAAAATAATTAATTTTCAACTATACCATTAAACCATTTCCCTTTCAGGGTAGGCGTGACACTACCCGATTCGGGTAGTGTTTCTAGGTTTTTCTTGTAGTTATAAATAACTACAAGTGTGGGCTCACCACACCCACGATGTGCCAACAGCACTCATGTCAGTATTCTTGAATGGTCACCCATCCAAGTACTGACCGCGTCCAGCGCTGCTTAACTTCAGTGATCTGACGAGAACTGGGGTTTTCAGCGTGGTATGGTTAAACTTTCAACGAAGTAGATGAATGTTTAATCAAATACTTGAATTTCAAACTATGATAGTAAAATTTCGAACAAAAGAGTTGCATTTTTAAGCAAGAAAAATTCTTCGGTCAAAAGAAAAAAAAAATTTTACCAAGTAGCTGAATTTTCATTCAAAAATATGAATTTTCAACCAAATATGAATTTTTAGTTTACAAAATTGATTATCAACAAAAATATGAATTGCAAACAAAATACATAAATATTCAACCAAATGTTGAAGTCTCAAACCACAAATACTAATTTTGCTCAAAGTAATTGAATTTTCAAGCAGAGAAAAACAAATTTTCTGCATAACAGTTGAATTTTCAACTTAGAGTAGTTACTTTTTTAAAAAAATGTTAAATTTTGAAAAATAATTAAAGTTTTAACGAAGAAGGATGAATTCTCAACTATAAGAATAATAATAGAAGACATTTTTTTTCAATTAAATGTATTCAGAAAAAATATCTTCTCCTTTGCTCCGCTGGGATTCGAACGCCTAGTTTATTTTATATTCTATTTTATTTTCTATTCTAATTCCTAGTAATAATAGCAGATTTATCAACCAAAAAATAATTAATTTTTAACCAAAAATAGTTGGATTTTCAACCAAGAGATAAATTTTCAACTAAAATGATGGATCTTCAACAGAAATACTTAAATTTTCCATTACCGTTTGAGGGCTACCTAAGTAAGGGGGGGATTAGCGAAAAAGTGTTTGAAGGAGGTTGTAGGAATATAGGCTGGGGTAAACCATCAAGAATTGGAGGAAAGAGAGAATGAAAGATAGGTAACAAAAATATAGGGAATGAATGGGGAACAAAAATATAATAAATGGTATGAGATGATATAAGACATAAAAAAAAGACTACCAAAGTATTTAGAAAAGGGATGGGAAGAGAGAAGATGTACCAGAATGGTAAGATTTAGATTGGGAAACGAGGTACGGTAAGGGATGTAGTGGGAAAAGTAAGGAAACTGAGAATGTAGAATCTGTTAATAGGGAAAGGAAAAATGGAAGTATGTATGGGAAGGAGGTAAGAGTGGAATGGAAGATAAAGGAAGCTGACAAGAGAATATGGTAATGATTTTAGTGGAGGATTGATTGAATGAGGAGTGAACGAAAGAATTGCAGGAGGCTAGAGGAAAGAGTGAGAAAGAATGAAGAGTGAAAGCGAAAACATGACAAGGCTGAGGTAGGAGAGAAATAGTTGTAAATAGCGAGGATAAGATATTATACAATTGGTAGGTGGTAATATTGTAAGAAAGAGAGGTCATGCAAACCCTTCGGGGACATATTATGAATAAAGAAGAAATCCGCTTGTTAATTTTTTTTCTTAAAAAAGTGTTTTGATAGATTTGACTAGTTATGCATCGCATTTCAGGAAGATTTACAGCTTCTTAAGTTCAATAACGAATGTCTCAAAAATTGTTGATTTCAGGGTGGAACAAAAATTTCAATTTTCCTATATTATATATTATTTTTCACCTTCAAAAATTGTTTCTTTAGATTCACGTAGTTCAAGTTTTCGTCAAAACTTAATGACTTTTTATTTTTTTAAATCTTGTAATTTTCTTCGAAAGCTTAGTTTTAAAATTTGCATGTCTATGTAGACAAATCTCAAATTCTCAATATGAATTAACAACATTAAAGCATTCAAAGCACTAGAACTCTTTTAAATTAAAATTATTTCAAGGTAAAGTTGAATAATTTTCAATTCTTCAATTTGTTAAACAATTTTATCAGACTTTTTCGAACATAGGCTTTTTTTCATCTCTGAAAAAAGCTTACGTTCTTTCATTTGAATATCTTGACGTAAAAAAATGGACATATTATTAATAATTCGTGAAAATGAGTGTTCCAAAGCGGACTGAGTTTCACCAACCGACCTGAAAAGAGGCTTGCAGACCGACCCTAAAGGCCGTCCTACCCAATTTTTTAAGACTTAAAAAGATTCGAAAGATTGAAAAAAATTGCAGGAATTTAAAAGAGTTTGAACAGATTTTAAGGAATTCAAATTATTGCAAAATATTTCAACAGTTTCAAGGAAATTCATACAATTTGGAAGGATTCCAAGACATACATTTTGTTGATTCAACCAAGTCGCTTTCTGAGTGTTACAATTTCATTTATGTATTATTTTATATTCACCTATTTGAGAACATAAATTTTCAATAAAATTATTTGAGTGAAATCAGCATGATTGAATATTAAATTACAAATTTGAATAATGCGAATCTGAACAATGTGTCGGGTACTATGTTCTTTTAAAAATTGTTTAAAATACGAGCTTGGTTATTTTATTCATTCCATCTTATAACATTTTTGAAAATCTGATAAATGTTTGTTACGTTTGTTTTTAACTTTTCTGATTGGGGAATTAAAAATAAAGAACATGAACACAAATATTTTTGAATTTAAGCTTTTGAGACTAAACAATTTATTTTCAAGGCCTCTAAAATTAAACTTTTTTAGAATTTTTTATTAAAATATGTAATTTTAAAAGTGGTTAGATAGGTGAAAAGTGATTAGATTGTTTCTAAACTAAAAACTGAAATTGCGGTATGAAAAGAAATTTTAAGAAGATTTAAAACTGATGTTTACTAATATATTCTCACATATACATGATAGAAAAAGTTGCAAGACAAAAAACACGCGATATTCGAGCGGAATCATGGGAGCTTAAATGTGGACAGAATAAACGAATGAATAAGATAATAGATTATAATAGTTAATCAGCAGTTACTGGTAACATTTTAAGCTTTAAAATTATGTTGTGAATGAAAGTCGTCTACAACTATTATTTTAAACTGTGTTGATATTGGGTGACTAGGGCCTAATGGACATTCCTTGATTTCTTCTGTGGTCATATCTTCAACCGCGCCGCTGTACATGTTTATTTTCACTCGTTTCTCAAGGCGATATTTAGGGTAATGTTTTATCATATGTAACCCACGTAGATATCTTTTACACTCCACTATTGCAAAGACATCACCTTTGAAATTTGATAATACAGTTTGTTCTGCAGTTGGTATGGCCTCAAGTAAATTATATTCTCTTCTCAATTGAATTGGTTTATCACGAGGAAAAGTGTATCTTCGGATTTCAAATCGCCGGTTCGGATTTATGTTGGGAATAAGCCGAACGAACCTAAGTTGTTCAGGTTTAAAACTACGTAGGCGTAAAGAAGAACTAGTGACAGGAGCAGGAGGAGACCTAGACCTGGACCTGGACCTAGCACGAAGAGAAGGCTGGGCAAAAAGAAGATACCTTCCAGGACAAAGATTTCTGTCAGGAGAAGAAGTTCCGGAGAGAGTAAAACATGGAATAGGGTCGTCCTTGGGTAAACAATTCAAATTCAAACCCAAATCTGCAACAAGAAAAAGAAGATTGAAGTTTAGTCATGTATTCTCTTCCGGCATAATTTTCTATTCTGGAATATTTTTCTCTTTTTATTTGATTTATTTATTTTCAAAATAAGAAAGCCCAATAGTTCAAAGAACCAATTATAGAGCTACAAAGATGTACATTATGTACATTAATATAGATGTGGGCACGCAGGCAGACTTTTACATCGTGTTCGTGTGTTCGAAAAAATCATGCAAAACAATCATAAATTTTCCTGGAGACATATACAATAAATCAAGATTCTTATTGATTAACACGTCCTTGTTTGTGCAATTACACATATTGAAAATCGGAGAGAAAATTGGAAAATTAGAATTCGAGAAATGGAACATAGGCGAGCTTCTAGAGTTAAGCTGCGGTACATTTATCGGAATACACTCAAGTAACGATGGACTATCAATGAGTCCTCGGATAATTTTAAACAGGGTTTGAATACTTGCGAATATTCTTTTATCTTCGAGAGCCCATATATGGAATCTATTGCGTAATGCGTGGTGTTCAGATCCCCGGGGAGAGTAAACTTTTTCCTCCTTAAAGGCTAGGTATTTGAAGAAACGCCTTTGACAGCTCTCAATAGCAGCTATATGCTTTTATGTATGTGGGGACCAAATGATAGACGCATATTCAAGTTTCGATCTAACAAGTGAGCAAGATAATGTCATAAGCGGATTTGTTGTTTTAAAATGTCTACATGCTCTCATCAGAAAGCCAAGAGTTTTATTTGCACAACCAACCAACTCATCTATGTAGTAATTGAAAGTCAAACGAGTATCTGGTAAAATACCTAGATCTCTATAGACCTCAACCCTTTCCAGTTCAATGCCGCCAATGGAGTATCTATGAGATTGCATCCGGGATCCAGTTCTTTTTGCTCATCAAAAGATATAATCAGTCCATTCCAATAAAGTAGCCTCGAAATGGACTGAAACTTGGATTGACGAAATGCATACACACGGTAAACGTAAAGGTCGAGTTTCAGGCGATGAATGGAGACTGGGTGTTTGGAATGCTAGAGGAGTGAATGATCTTAAAGTAAGA
>CAKNYM010052794.1:214402-255168 GCA_932195095.1 Andricus curvator
GACTCTTTTAAAGAACTATTAGGAGGTGAAGATATAGGACAACAAAAGTGCTATATAGAACATAATGCATTAGAAAACCCAATTGAAAAAGTATGTATCACTGAGGTCAGAAACATAATAAAGAACTTGAAAAACGGTAAGGCTGCTGGTGTAGATAGTATCAGCGCTGAAATGCTTAAATACGGCGGCGAGTACATACCTCACAGGTTGTGCGAATTGATAAATTTATGTATCGAGACGGGGGAAGTCCCAGACGATTGGAGAAAAGCGATTATCGTACCAATATACAAAAGAAAGGGAGATAAAAGCAACTGCTGTATTTACAGAGGTATCAGCCTTCTAAGTACCGTAAGTAAAATATAGTCAAAAATACTTATTCGTAGGGTAATGGAAATTACGGAAGAAAATATATGGGAAGTCCAAAGTGGATTTATGCCAGGAAGATCATGTACAGATCAGATATTTAGCCTAAGACAGATCACAGAAAAAAGCTTGAGGGTAGGAAAGAAAGTTTTCTGTGCATTTATTGACAATAAAGACAATAAAGTAAATACAAGTAAACTTTGGGAAGTCCTTAAAGAGTACGGAGCAAATGGAGGGCTCCTACAAGCAATAAAAACAATATATACAGGTAGTAAAGCGAGTGTAAGGGTAAATGGAAAACTGAGTGACTGGTTCGATATTATGCAAGGCGTGAAACAAGGATGCGTTATGTCCTCGTGGCTATTTATCATATTCATGGATAAGTGTCTAAGAACTGCACTCATCGATGAAGAAAGTGTAGATCTCCAAACAGTCAAGGTACGTGGGTTAGCTTTCGCAGATGACAAGATTGTTATGGCAGAATCAGTCGAGGACTTGCAAAGAATGTTGAATAAACTTAATACAAGCATGAAGGACATGGGACTCAAAATTAACGTAAATAAAACAAAAATTATGGTGTTTGAGGGAAAAAGTGAGAAAACAATATGCAACATTGTCATAAATGATGAGAGATTAGAACAAGTTGACCAGTACGTGTATCTAGGTAGTCTATTCACTAGCGACGGAAAAATAGATGGGGAGTTAGATAAGCGCATAAATAAGGGTAGACAGGTTATCGGTAGAGTAGGATCCATCCTCACAAATAAAAACATATCAAAAAAAGCTAAAATGGCCATACATAATTCTATATTCGTACCGACTGTACTATACGGTAGCGAGACATGGACCTGTCAAGAAAAGGACAGGAGCAAAATTAACGTGATCGGCATGAAACCTCTGCGCATAATATGCGGGAGAAACACTGATGGAGAAAGTCCGAAACGAGACAATCCTCAAAGAATGTGGTGCAAAAGAGACAATAGTTGACACATGGCATGGGAAAGAAATCAGTTAAGATGGTTCGGTCATCTTGAAAGAATGAAAGATGAGCGACTGACCAAACAAGTGTACAAAGGTAAAGTAAATGGCAGAATGCCTAGAGGTAGACCGCCGAAAGATTGGTTAGAATCGGTAAATGAGACATTAATCCGAAGAGACGTAAGAAGCCATAGAAACACAAGAGCTTGCATGAAAAAATGCATGGACGTGAAGGAAGCTAGAGTAGTATGCCAGAACAGAAAAGTGTGGCGACAAATAGTTTGTAGACAGAGTGACAATAGAATGAATGACGCCTGAAACAATGATTTTGGATACTAATGGGCCCAAGTGGGGAACCATAAATAAACATTTTGTGAGGCTCTTAACTTGCGGTGATCGCTAGAGAGATTGATCAGCAACCTGGGTCGGAGCAGTGTTGCCGAATAAACGTGTCATTTAAATTAATAACACGAGAATTCCAGATCAATCTAAAATATGTATACCTAACACCCATATACCTATCTACCTTATACCTATATACCTACATACCTTACACCTATATACCTATTCAAATTATACCTATCTACTCTATACATATACACCCATATACACTCTACTATTCTCCAACCGAGAAAGTCACGCCTACCCCGAAAAGGAAATGGCACAATGGTATAATAATAATAATTTCTGAGGCATCTGCTTCTGACCGAAATATGAGCTTGACAGAACGTACTAGGGCCAGGGATCGCTGTCCAATACGGAAGACAGTATAGTTTCAGACAAAGTCAATAAAGATAGATTAATGATCTTAAGGAAGTCAGTGACCTGAATGATATCATTGCTTAGGGATGATGCATCCCCTTCAGTCTCAGCTTCGGGTAAGTTAAATATTAAAATATTTTTCTTATTGCGTAGGCTGATATCCGTAATGCAGGATTTCACATCACATCCTTGTTGGTATGAGAGATCATGGTGTTGGCTGGCTTCAATTTTATTTTCCTTTCTACAACTTCATGCATCCTTGGTCAACAGAGCTAGTACTCTCACAAACTTCATTTTCCAGTTCGTTCAAACGCATATCCATTTGTGACACCGTATAAGAGACATTTTCAATTTTAGAAGATAGATTGTCAACAGAGATACGCGGTTTCTTAAAATCTCTTTTTAGTTATGTGTGACTCTTCTCGTATTCTGTCTTCATATCATTTTTTAGTTCGTGAAGAAGAGATTTGAGTTTGTTAGTGCAAATAGTTATCGCATTTCCTCTATCATCGTCAGTCGGAGAGTTTGATCTGCAACCGCAGCAAGGTTGAAAAGTCCCATCAGAGTCGCATCGAATTTTTGTTGCTCACGCACTGTTATAGTGGGAAGGACATCCCTTGCATTTTGAAAATCCATCATCAGGGTTGATTGGCTGCTTACATTTCCCATACGCACATAAGTTGTTAGCTTTAAGAAGTTTTTTATTCCGAGTGTTGTTGTTGACAGCCTTTATCACAGCTGATTGTATATACATACACGCACAGTTGACTCAATCGGCTGTGCGAACAATACCGTCTTGTAGCCTACTGTCATAGCGATAACACTACATGAAACTAGGTTTCACTATATAGGTAATCAAAAGTGACGAGATTGAACGCATCCAATGAACCAGAGCCAAAAGGATAGAAAAAAAAAGAAAAATGATAAAAAGTCAAGAAAGAAAAAACACAATATCTTAGAGATTACAATCATCCTCAGAGAACTAATCATCTCTTATAAAAACTGGGCACTGTATACACATCTCTATATCCGAATCAACGTTAATAGTCACACGAGAACACAGAATTTAGCGATAATGAACAGTCAACAAGATCGCGCGTGCTCACATGTCAGTGGCCATATTGCCATATTCTCTTCTGGGAAAAGAAATACCTAACCTCATTTTATCAAAAAAAATCGCAAGATTGTATGCAGGAGGTTAAAATGGGATTGTCGGATTCCTTTCCGGTACAAATTCCAAACCCTTCACTAGGAGGGAACTTTAATTTTCTATTTTGGCATATTATGCCGTAAATGAATTTTTTAATTTGTTGGAATAAACATGTGTAGTTCAAGAGATCATTGATAGATACTTTTAAACTGTTCATTAATTGATACTTTTGATATCAGTTTTTATTTGTACTAAGATTACCTTGATGATTCTCAGGTTCACTTTCTTTCCCAAAATTTGCCAGAAAGTCTCTTTCTTTGGGAGGTACACTTGATGATATTACTGTGGAAAGAGAAAAAAGATTGATGAATTTGAATGATTAAAATTGTATTAAAAATAGTAGAAACCTAATTTGATTATGCCATTTTATTTCGTACAAATCAGTTCAACCCTATCAATGATTCGAGCTTTTAAGAATCGCCGCCAAGCAATTTTAAGTAATGAAAAACCTATACTTATGGAAAAGTTGATGAAATAACGCGATCGTGTAACATTTTCAGCTTTCTTTACACAATGTAAGAAGGGCATTGTAAACCTTGTATATCGGTTAAGACACCTCCACCAATATAACTTATTTACAAATGATTACTTCAATTTAAAAAAAAAATACACTTAGACACTTAATCGATCTTGTCTTTCTTTAAAATCACAATCAAAATTCAAAATCGTTTATTTGGGAGGAAAAAGTGACGCGGAATTGTCAAGGTGTTTATGCTGAAAATCTATTTGAATACCCTGCAAATCCAGGCTTTTTTTGGTTTTCCTCCACAAATTATATTTTTTTTTCTCGAAAATGTAAAAAATTCCAAGGTTTCGAGTTTTTAAGATAAAAATGTTATATTTTGACCTCTAAACCAAAAAATTTGGCAAAGAGCAATAATAATTGAACCTTCTGAGGCATAATATTCTAATGAAACCAAAAAAAAAATTTTTTTTAAATTCTAAAAAAAACACAGACTAAGATAACTAAGTCCTAAACATCTATTTAATTATTATACTTAAGTAGCAAAAAATTATATCAATAATAAAAATTGTTTATTACAGATTTTATATGGTATTTTACATTCATTAACATATAATAGATATACTTACTATACAAAAATATTGAAAAATTATATTAATCCATTGTTTACATACCAATAGAATTAAGAATAACGTCCAGGGTTAAGACAAGGATATACAGCATACTCATTTTTTCAAAATGTAGGAAAAGCTGATTAACGCAGAATTTTGAAAGCAGCGTAACTAATGAATATTCTGATGTTTCATGTATATGTATCTACTTTTCGGAGATATAAGTGCTTTCCTCTTCCCGGACATAAATCACCTATATGGATTATTTCTGGCCTTGGTAAGATGACGCATTTCAATCAGTACCACCTTATCAATTTATTAGAAGTTAAACTATCACACGTGTATAATTATTTCACCTTGACAAACTATTTGCGTGTAACAAAATATTTGACAAAGCATTTCCGTGTGAAACTTCTCTAATTTAAACATAGGCTTTTGGCAATTATTCTCTTCTCTGAAGTAAAATATTTTAAATAATAATATGTATCACTTTCGTATAGATTACGTGGTGTTTCACCCCACTTGCCTAATTAATATTTGTGTAACGTGTTCAAAATAAGAAATAGTAATATAATCAAGATTGTTGCAGTAATTTTTTGAAGATAAAAATGTTAAAGTGTGGACAGAGGTGAGCTGGTGTGGAGTATTCTGACATACGAGTACACTTCTATAAGTGGAACAAAAAGCCGACTGAACCCGAAAGCCGCCGAGTTTAGCCGAGTCTATAGAATCCCACGTGAGTTCTGATCGCGAGCAGCGTCAGAAATCTCGGAACTCCCGAAAATCTCAACGAAATCTTGAGAATCTCTATAGGAATTCAATAAAGATTGGCGCATTCACAATATTAAGATTTTCAGATTTCGTAGTAAGTAGACCCTCAATTTCAATTGTAATAATAAATAAAGTTCATAAAATGTGCAATAATGCTTATATTATTTAAAGTATGTGGGTCACCGAAAATATTTGTGCTGCGCTCACATTAAATAATAGATTGAAAATTGTAAAAGTTTGCACATACCTGTGAAATCTATTAAGTGGAGAGTCATTTTATCTGGATGATAAAAATTTTTGAGTTCATAATACTTTAATATTTCAATCAATAAAGGAAAGTATTACGTACCAGATTGAAATAAAACATTAGTTTGAGCGACACGATCGTCGCGACAGATTATATCAGATATGAATCCAAAATCAATCTTTATTTACCGTTAGATGATTTTAGTCAGTGCTAGCAACCTTATTTATAACTAGCTGTGAATTCGATCTCGAGTGTTTCCACTTTGTTTGTATTTATAATTACATGGTGCTCATTTCACGAGTACTTTGCTTCCCGTTAGCAAATGTATTTGCTTCGTCATAGAGGAAGCATTAGTTATTTTTTTCAATAATAGACAAACCAAAGTCTTCATTTTGATCAATTTGAAAATAGAAATGTACAAAACATTTAAAACTACAAAATAATACAATACAATTTTTTAACACAAAGACAAATCAGACAAATCAAATTTTGTATTCGAAATGATAATTTTTCGAGCTGGAAAAGGGGTGGGAAAAATTTTGTAGCACCCTACCCCTTTCCCAGCTTTATGATTTCTCTACAAAAAATGTCAGAATTACCCTAGTTGAAAACGTAGGATCAAAAAGTCTTTTCTATTAATGCGTCAACTTTGAATTATGTCAATGAAAAAAGTTTTTCTGTTTAGAGCAGATGACTCAAATATTATAAATGAGCATAACTTCCTTAATCTCCAATAAAGTGTATTAATATTATAGATCAATCGATTCGACTCGAATCAACACATCTTTTCTGTTCATCCACACACATATCCACACACACACATCCGGACAATTGCTTAGAACGTTGTATTAGACATTTTTAAATTGGGGAAGGTTCAATTAAATGAATTAAAAAATGTTGGAAAATGTTACCATTACAAAGCTTCCTCTATGAGGAAGCAAAACGGATCTAAATTAAATGTCTAGGCTTTTTTTCTGTAGAAGAACGCAAAGGTTTTAAATATATATCATTTAAGTAAAATAAATAAAACCTTCTGGGATTTAAAAAAAATCTGAATAATAAATAATTCATATTGCTACGGATAGTTATAATTATAATATCGGTATATCTTTTATAATAATAAAATTATACACTTACGAACATTTAAATCTAATAGATGGAAGACATTTAATTACATTTTGGGAGAGAGTTTGGGTATCCATATGTTTTTGACTTTTTGGTTGATAGCGCTGGTAGCACTGAGTTGCAGGAATATAAAAATAAAAAATAAACATTTCAGCTCACAAATCTAGTTTTTCACGAATCATTCAGATCGGGAAAAGAACACTGCTTACAAAATATATTGCATCAATTGTTCCTGAGGATTGAAGAGGGGATTTCACTAAAAAGTTTGAAAGAGAAGTTAATACTGTAATTTTTCAAGTTTTTAGTGAAAAAACCTTTCTACTCACTTTGAATGTCAGACATTTAATATCACTCAAAATTATTCAATTTTTAATGAGTTTGATTTAAAATTCTTTCTAGTTTAAAATGTTAATTTTTATATTTTCAATTATTATTCTCAATTGAAAGACGGCATTTTTTTATTCATAATGTTTCTATTGAGTTGGAACGTAGGATATTTTAATATTTAGTTGTTTTTTTTCTAAATTAGACCAGGGAATTTTTATCATTCTGATTAATATTTTAATTGACTTGAAGGGTGAAAAATTCTGTAATTTACAAATTTGTCTTGAGATAAAAAGAGCGGACATTTTTTCAATTTTGTTTGGAATTGTAAGAGGCCCATTCTTTATTATTGAGATTTTAGTAAGTTGAATGCTATACAATTTTGTATCGTTAACATTTAGCTAAGGTTGGAAAGGGGCAATTTTTTGATTAATTTTTTTTGAAAGTTTTGAGTTTTAAATGTTTGATTTATATATTTTTCGTGTTTAAATTTCTGCACTTTTGAATATATAATTTTAAAACTTTTTTATTTTCAAAGAGTTTTGAAAATTCTTCAATTTTTAAAGTTTAAATTTGCAAATTTTATTTTTTAAATCTTATACTTTTCAATTGTTCAGTCGAATACGTTTAAAATTGAAACGTTTTTTCCTGAAATATTTATTAATTTGAAATTGTAAACCTTAAAAATTGAACAGTTTTAAAACTAATATTGTGAACAATTCCGTAAACAAGTATTAAAAAGTTTATACTTTTTTCATTAATTATAAGCATTGTTAAAAAAAACATAAAAAAATGATGATAAAAATAAATGAATAATTATTTTCATTTTTTTTTTTGAGAACACTAACATAACAAAATTTATTTTGTTTCTCAAAATCAATTTTGTAGCTTTCATGGTTGAGCAATTAAAAATAAAGAAACACAAAAACAATTATTTTTGAATTTAAGTTTTTGACATTGAACAATTTATTCTCAAGGCCTCAAAAATTAAACTATTTTAGAATTGTGCAATCAAATATGTAATTTTGAAAGTGTAGATAGGTGAGAAGTCATTGGATAAATTTTTAAAAATAAAAAATAAGATCGTTGAATGAAAAAGATCAGTCTTATTTTATTCATTTCATCCTATAATATTTTTGCAAAAATAATAAATGTTTGTTACGTTTATTTTAACTTTTATTATTCTAAAAAATTTATTCACAAGGCCTCTAAAATTAAACTATATTAGAATTTTGCATTTAAATATGTAATTTCGAAAGTGATTAGATGGTGAAAAGTAATTAGATTTTTCTAAACTAAAAACTGAGATTGCTGTATAAAAAGAAATCCAGTCTCATTTCCATCTTTTGAAATTAAAGAATTTGAAAATATAAACCTTCAAAGTTTCATCATTCTAAAAATGTTGACTTATATATGATTTCTAATTGGAAGCATTCAAAATTATTGAATCAACACTTGACGCGTTAAAAATAAAGAATAGCAGAATTCGTAAAAAATGCAGTTTTCTTGAATCAGGATCTAAACTAAGTAATTGAAAATGATGCATTTCAAATTTTGCATAACGCTTTTTGAAATTTAATCATTCTAATCTAAAGTGCAAAATAATTAATTTAAAAATGAATAGTGAAGCATTTGTATGCAAGAGAAATAACTTCACGTTAAGACTATTTAATAAGATGTAAAACTGCTATTTACTAATGAGCTCTCATATTGGCATGATAGAAAAAATCGTAAGAAAACAAAAACAAGCAAAAATCGAGCGGAATCGTGAGAACTTAAATGCGGACAGAATAAATTAATGAATAAGATCATATATTATTAGAGTTAATTACCAGTTACTTGTAACATTTTGAAATGTACTTTGTATTAGAAATAATATTATATTTCAGTTTTATATTTTCTTAAACATTAAAATTATGTTCGAAATGAAAGTCGTCTACAACTATTATTTTAAAATGCTTTGATATTGGGCGATGAGGGCCTAAGGGAGATTCCTTTATTTCTTCTGTGGTCATATTTTCAACCACGCCGCTGAACATGTTTATTTTTACCCGTTTTTCAAGATTATATCCAGTGTAATATCTTGTCATATGTAATCCACGTAAATATCTGTTACACTGCACTATTGCAAAGACGTCACCTTTGTAGTTTGATAATACAGATTGTTCTTCGGTTGGCATGGGCACAAGTATATTATAATTTTTTCTTAATTGAATTAGTTTGTCACCAGGGAAAGTGTATCTTCGAATTTCAAATCGCCGGCTCGGATTTACATTGGGAATAAGCCGAACAAATCTGAGTTGTTCAGGTTCAAAATTACGCAGGCGTGAATAAGAACAAGTGGCAGTAGGAGACCTGGACCTGGCACGAAAAGGAGGTTTGGCAAGATGAACAACCCTTCCAGGAGAAATATTTCTGTGAGAAGAAGAAGTTCCAGAAAGAGAAAAACACGGAATAGGGTCGTCATTAGGTAAACAATTTAACTCTGGACCCAAATCTGCAACAAGAAAAAGAGGACTGAAGTTTAGTTATGTATTCTCTTCCGGCGTATCTTTCTATTTATGAATAAGTTTCTCTCATAGAGAAGGAAGTATCTAGCCTCATTTAATCAACAGGAATCGCAGGATTCTATGCAGGAGACCGAATCCATTTCAAGTCAGGCAGGCAGTGAAACTTTAAATCATATAATCAGTCCCTAATGTAATATGTTATTTTTCAAAGGAAATAAGGCGACACGTATTTTTTTATTTTGAAACAAAAAATTTTCCCAAGTTATTACAATTTAAATTTTCAAGGGCGACAAAAGTTCTTATGCGATAACATAATCTTTGTTTGAAATGATCGAAACCGAAAATGTAAATGGGTCCTCTCACAATGTGAGTGAGATGATTTTTAAAGAAAAAATTTGATTTAATCCGAACCAATTGTAATTCTAATTGGCGTGGTTTTGAGGCTATTTCCTGATGGCTTCTATAAAATAGGAACGAATACCAGAATAAATTCTTCATTGTACTTCGGAAATTCGTTACAAGAATGTAAATTGAATTTTCTCTTGAACTGACGATGTACCAAATACTCACTTATCATTATGAAAAATTAGTAGTCAAAATTCTGTGTTTAGTGAGCAAGATTTTTTAAGATTCAAATGTGTGTCATAATTGGACATCTTGCGTTAACAAGTAATCAGTATATTATAACTATTTTCATTCAATGTTACTTTTTAAAACATAACCATATATATAAATACGTACATTGATACGATTCACATATTTTTATTACATATTTAAGAAAGAAATCATATGAGTTTAATGCAGGATACGCTATTTTTCTGGGCAGGATAATTTTTTACTTGAAAAAAAAAGTTCGTGCAAAAACTGAAATAGTCTCATTTTATTATTGCCTCTCTATTTCCTATGATATTTTTACAGTAAGATGACATCTTCGCTGTTTTTTGGAAAGATATCGTTATTAATTGACCCAAGTATCATAATTTCAAAGAAGATTTTTTAATTCGCATTAGGGTCGATAATATAATTTTTTTTTGTCCTGCAATTTATTTTTAAGAAATATATATTTTGTTAATCAAAATAAAAATCTGATTTCTTAAAATTTGTCCTAGACCGACTTACCGGACTCGCCAGTAAAGCTTTGTGAATTAGTTCTGCCTTAGAATATACATTTGATAAAGGAGGTGTTTCGGGTTTCAATCTTGTGCAAAACTACGAATCTTGCCGACGTTTCCTCAACACTGCAGCTCACTTTTTCAGGGCTAACCTGTAACTGAAGTTTAAGGTTATATTGTTCTTATATATACTCTCTACGATGCCTGTGATTGGCCAGAGTGCCCCATCGTGGGAACTAGTCGAACTTGATTGGCCAATCAAGTCTTTTTTAAGAAAGCCAGGAGGACGGAAAGCCAAATCGTACTGGTATTATATCCGTTGTCCCTGATAATATTATTAGGGTGTTGATTTTATCAATTGATCGTAAGACTGAAATAAAAATATGATAACCTTGTTTTCTCTCATATTTTTGAATATACAAAAACGATCGAAGAAAGTTTCACTTCATGATCTCTTTTGATTTCTTGAGGTTTTATTCAGTTATTAGGGTATTTTAAGATTCCGATTGCTTCTCTATGTTTTCTTGGAAAAATATTGTATGTTTTTGCGATGACGATTGTTTTGTAAAATAAAATGCTATGTCCTGAGAATTCTTCCTATTTGTTCTATGATACCTTGGATGTAGGGCAGGATGGTGGTAGTTTTTATCTCTGTTTCTTTAGTAGCAGGTTATGTTGACTTTTTGTTTTTAGTGTATTTTCTTATGGCTTTATCAATTTATTTGTTTGTGTGATCGTTCTGTATTAGGGTATGTTTAACATTTTGTACAACTTGGGTAGTTCATCTAGTCCATGTCTTCAGATGACAGGAGTGTCGTCAGGTAACGGCACTAAAATTTCGGTTCAAGCTTGGATTGTTTGGAGATATTAGTTTCTAGATGTTCCACGAAGATGTTGGCTATTACATGTGAGATTAGAGATCCCATTGCTGCTTCTGATGTTTCTTCGTAAAATTGGTTATTGAAAGAGAGGTATTATTGAGAGAGTGTTCTATCAAAGATATGAGATCGGAGGGGAAGTTTCTGAGGATTTAATATTATCGATTGTATCAGAGATTGATACTTTCGTAAAGAGATATACTGCGTCGAAACTCACCAGGATCTTTTTGGGTGTGATAATGTTTGCTGTGAAAGGATTCTGTTCTTTGGTGAAGAAGCGTGCTAGGTTGTAAGTTGGTGAGTTTATTGCGCTGACGATCGGCCTGAGTGAAATGTTGTTTTTGTGTTTGCTTTGTGTCAGGCTCAGTCCATCGCAAGCCGGATGCAAGTGGCTGTTCTTCTGGGATCACTTCATCTGGTCTATCAACAGCGTTCCTCATAACAACCTACAAAAATTGGTGGCTCTAAAAAAGTATGCATAGGTGAAACCTTCGTCTCCAACTGTGCCGTCTGCCACGTAAAGTTATCTGCGGCTAGTGACCGGAATCCAATGAACAGTGTTGTACGAAGTCTCTTGCGTACATTTCCCGCTCTTTGTTACCTTCTAGGATAGAAGGAGCAGGAGTGGATGAGGTACACGTTTTGGTTGCGTCGATATTGGTTGCTTTAAGGAACCATGCTCGTAGCTTATAGTGCCTGTAACTTCTCATGATAATGATAATTCTTTTTACACTGCATGGAGAGGGGAGGGGTTGATAATCTGTTGCTCAGAGTCATAAGTTTATTTTCAATTCTATTGTTAAGTACATTATTATACCAGAATTTAATTGGAAAACTAACGCTGAATGACATTATCTAAATTCAAGTTGCCACACATAATCGAGAATTTTCAGATGGTTGCACATATCAGTGTAAAATTATCTTCATTGTAATTCAACTTAAAAGTAGTCTAAAAAAAGAGTAGTCCACTACAAATACAAATCAAGGACAAATATAACCCTTCAGAATTTTATTTTCTAGAATGTATCAACCGGTTTTTCAAACAAGAGGGAAGAAAATTTTTGCCTATATTGGATACTTAGGTACAAGTTTATTCAGTGCGACGGTATCGGTTTTATAGCTATGACTTCTCTTCAAAATTCTAAATTTTCGTATTACAGAAACTGGTAAACCCAGAAAGCGTTTAAGTTTTTACGCGCTACGAGCCAAGCCTCGATTTGCCTAGTCGTAATCAGAATAATATATAGGAATAGAGGTATTGAAAGAAAAGAAGATGAAACGAAAATTACTAAGGATAAGTTTTTAAACATTCATTATTTGGTTCATAAACATTGATAAAAATTTGTTATCAACTTAATAATCTTTTATTTTTTAACTAATTTTTGGCTTCTATCCGTGGCCTGAACAGAATTATTAAAAGAAATTTGTATGTGTTTTTTCAAATAAAATTAATTAAGTTTCAAGTTCTATCCGTGGTTCAAATGCATTATATTATTAACTGCAAAATTTAAAAAATTTACAAACAAACATACCGTTTTTTTCTAAACAAATAAACATTAAAATTAATCAAGGCCATTCAAACTTTTAAATGTATAAATTATAAAATGTATTGTCTAAGGCAGGGCTGATTTACATAGCCTTAGTGACGAGTCTGGTGAGTCAGTCCAGGACTTTAAAATCAGCATTGTGAGTATTCTTTTGCAATTTTCAATTTAGATTTGTCGTTTAACGTACTGCATTATTTTGTATCCTTCATGTGATATTTTAGATACAGTTAACTTTTCATAGGTTTTACTGAGTACTAGGGTGGGCCGAAAAAACTCAAAATGATTAGATTCCTTAGTAATAGCACTGAAAAGTTTCTTTGTGGCATTACGAACAAATTTGAAAAAAATGTATTTCTTATTATTGGGCAAATCGATTGATATTTTTCAAATTTTGAATTGAAAAAAAAATTTCCATACAAAACAATTAAAAAATTTACAAGAATGTCAACGAACTTGCCCAGTGGTGAAAAATTGTTTGAAAATTTATTTGATTTTGAATTTATTTGTAATGCCACAAAGAAAGTATTAAGTGCTATTACTAAGAAATCTAATCACTTTGAGTTTTTTGGGCCCACCATAGTATAATGCTTATTTGAAAGTATGCTACACATATGCACTCAAGGCTCTAGATTGTAAAAATATCATAGGCACAAGGATCTATGAGATAATTTAAGGATCTTACAACCACTTTCTTGCATACATATTTGCGTCTAAGATTTTTTCATTATATTACGAAATCATGCTTAAAAGCATTGAAGTTGAACAAAAAATAAAAAGAATCAATTTTTAAGGGTTTATTTTTGAAGTAGCGTTATCAATTTTAAATTAAAATCTCTTAGAGAGTGTGGCAGATCTTGCAAACCAAATTTTTTTCAGAAAAAAAATTATTTTGACCAGAAAAATAGTTTAGCTTGCTTTAAACGTACATGATTTCTTCCTCACATAAGTACCAATTCAGCAAAAAAATCTAAATTGCCATAATTTCGCAAAAATTGAATTTTTTTCAATGAAAAAATACCTGCCGCCTTATTTCTTTCGAAAAATAACATATCTCGTCAGCAGACAATTCTGCAAATCGAAGTAGCACTGCCTATTCGATTGGAAATGGATTCGGTCAGGAGGTTAAAATGTGATTTTTAGATTTCTCTACAGGTGAAATTCCAAACCGTTTACTAGAAGGGAACTTCAGTTTTCTATTCCGGCATATTATGCTGGAAATAAAATTTTAAATTTGTTGGAATAACCCTCAAATTATTTGAAATTCACTATGAACTCTTTGCAATTTTTACAAAAACTCGCCTACAAAGAAACTACGTTGATGAAAACATATGCCGGAAGAGAAAATCCGAAATATTTTTCTGGAAGGCAATAATCGACCTTCATGTGAAGCCCAATTTCTACTAATTTTTCTATAATATTATTTCGTAAGAACCCATTAAGCAGGCAATCTGAAGGGAAAAAGCTTACAAAAATAAAAAAATAAAATTCTGGTATGGTATACTTTTTCAAAAAAGTTTCTTTTAAAAATAAGAAACAATGTTTCATGCGTGTAGAATATTGTCTAGTTCAAGAGATTATTAATAGTTTCAAACTGTTTATTAATTAATACTTATGTTATCAATTTTTGTTTGTACTAGGGTTACCTTGATCATTCGCAGGTTCACTTTTCTTCCCAAAGTTTGCCAGAAAGTCCCTTTCTTTGGGTGGCATACTTGCCGATATTTCTGTGAAGAGTAAGACAAGATTTATGAATTTTAAATGTTAAAAATGTATTAAAAATAGTGAGAGCCTAATTCGCTCATTCCATTTTATTTCGTAGCAGTCGGTTAAAGCCATTCAATGATTCGCGGTAATGAATCACCAGCAAGTAAAAAAATACAAATATCTTTGTTCAGTGTAAGTTATATACTTAAATATCAAAATAAATTGTAAAATCAAAGTTTACCACGTAACTCAAAATATATCTAAATTCTTTCATTTCAGTTAATTAGAAACCTATACTTATGAAAATTTTAATAAAAAAACGCGACTGTGTAACACTTTGAGCCTTCTTTACACAATGATAGAAGGGCATTGTGAACCTTGTAGATCGGTTAAGTCACCTCCACCAATATAACTATTATTGACAAGTGATTACTTCGATGTGGAAAAATACATTTACACACCTAATCTATTTTTTTTCTCCCAAAGAAATATTTTTTTAATGTAGCAAACTTCCAGAGTTTTGAGTTTTTGAGAGAAAATTTCATATTTTGACTTTGGAACTTGAAAATTTGGCAAAGATTGATCAAAATGGAATATTCTGAGGTATAACATTTTTACTGAAAAACCAATAAAACATTGATTAAGATAAGTAAGTCCTTACAGTCGTTTTAATTATACTTTTGCAGCAAAAAAAGAAAACAATGATAGTAATTGTTTCTTATCATATAATTTGTACAGCATTTTACATTCCTTAACGTATAATAGATGTTTCAACATACATACTAGAAAAAAATGTAAGAAAATGATATTAAATTATTCTTCACATACCATTATCATTAAGAATTACGACAATGATCAAGGCCAGCGTATAAAGGGTCCACATTTTTTCAAAATTTAGGAAAAACTGATTGATCCAAAAATTTGAGAGCGGCGTAGCTAATGAATATTCTGACGTTTCGTGTATATATACTGTTCTGAGATATTTGTGATTTCCCCTTCCCGGGCATAAATGGCAATATATGGATTATTGCGCGTCTGGGTGAGATAACAAATTTCAATTAGTATCACCTTATCAATTTAGTACAATTTAAACTCTTGCACATGTATAATTATTTTACCTTGAGAAAATCAGATAATTATTATCGGAGTCTTACAACAATCTCGTATAAAATTTTCATTCCATTATCTCACATCTGGTTAATCTTATGCTCCCAGGGCTTGTTTTTATTTCAATTCGTAATTTATTGTTATTTGGTGTGATTTTTAAATTAATAAATACTGCATTTGGCGATATCAAATATAGTTTCTTTCGATATTTTCCATATAATTAAGATTGTGAGTCTTAGAGAATTACGCTTGAAGTTACACATTTCAATTATAGTAATAATTAAAATTAATTATTGTCTCACATAGGTTGTATTTGAAATAATAACAAAATACACCAAATTTTAGGACCTTTCAAAATTAGTTTTGTAATTTCATGGAATTCCAACGAATATTATGATATTTTATTGGATTCCAAATAATTCATTAACAAAAATTGAGGGATTTTTAAATATTTGAAAAGATTTTTAAATATTTTCAATAGATTTAAAGAATTTAAAGTGGTTTTAAGGGATTACAAATGATTTTGAAAAATGTAGGGTATTTTAAACAATTTGATTTTTTTTTAAATTTGGTATTTCCAAGTATATCAATGGATTTTTAGGAGATTAAAGTATTTCAAGGAATTTCCAAGGATTTTAGTGATTTAAAAAAATTTAAACGAATTTGATGCGGATTTAAAGATTTTTCTAGAATCCCAGGAAATTTACAAGAACTTTTCAGGAATTATAAGGACATTTAATGTTTCACAATATTTGAAAAGAGTTGAAAAAATTCAAGAGTAAAAAAATTAACTTAGCAAACTGAATATTATTATATAATATTATATAATATTATTATAATTAGTAACGTTTCTGATTGAAAATTTGAAAATTAAAAAACGTCGAAAGAAATATTTACGAATTGACACTTTTGAAGCTGAACAACTTCACTTTTAAGGCCAGAATTCAAGAATTTTGAATATTTTAAACCTTCAAAGTTTTATCATTTTAAAAACATTGAAAACTATACGGTTTCTAATTAAAAGATTTAAAAATCATGAATTCAAGCTTAATTAGATTGTTTAATATTGAAGTATACTTGAATTAGGATCGCGAAAATAACTAGTTAAAAATAAATAATTTTCGAATTGCGCACTATAGTTTTTAAAATTTATCATTTTAATCTTAAGTCCAAAAGTAATAACTTGAATGTCAAAAACACTCAGAGAAATATTTGTTTGAAGGAAACAAATTCTTTCTTTGATATAGGCTCAACAAAATATTTGATTGGTTGAAACAAATATTTGTTTGATTGAAACAAAATTTATTTTATCAAAATACACCATTGTTTAAGTGAAACAAATTTTATTTGAATCAAACGAATTATGGCCTTATTATAGGGTCGAACAAATGTTTCTTTGATTCAAACAAAAAATTTTCTGTGCATAAAACATTTCCATGCACGCCGAACAACTTCATGTTACTTTAAGTCCAGGATGATGTCAAAACTGTCATATGCTGTAATAAACTCTCAAATTGACAGCACAGAAAAATCCGCGAGGCAACGAATACCCGGAAAGCGAGCGAAAACATGGGGGCTTCAATGTTGACAAAGAGAATGAATGAATTATAAGATTATTATCAATATAATATAATAGAATCAAAAAACGACTTAAATATTTCGCGGCAATGCTAGGCTAGGTGGAAATGTCAGCCGTCAGGAAGGTTAGCATATATAGGACTGCAACTGCACACGGGTTTTTGGAGAAAATAATCTAAACGTAAAAGTAAGTTACAAAGGTGTGAATATCAATAGTTTTCGAATGTATTATGCTAGGATAGGCGGCAATGTCAGTCGTCAGGAAGGTTACCACATGGGACCGCAACTGCATACGACTTTTTAGAGAAAATATTCTAAACGTAAAGGTAAGTCTGATTAGTAATATTTCTCAATTGTAAAATCTATTTTCTCAGTCATGTCCCATTCTTTTGTTGATTGACGACCTTTCAGTTTCACGAAATACAAGCAATTGTCCGAAATTTGAGTTGAGTAAGTACCGCATCTGGTCACTAACCTGAAATTTTTGATATTTTATTTTATCTCGTGATAGTGAAAGGTTGTGAATCGACAAAAGAATGGAACATGACTGAGAAAATAGATTCTACACTTGAGAAATATTGCGTTTTGTTCATCTATATTATTTTCTCGAAAAAGTCGTGCGACGTATTCCCATGACATCATGATAAAATACTCAATTGAAACCAACGAGGGCGCTCTCCGGGCCTCTTTTTTCATTGGCCAGCCACTGACGGGGAGGAGAGTGTACAGGGACCATGGTGGAAGTTGACGGAACAGCGCAATTTAAAAATAGGGGGGTCTTGAAATAGGGGGGACTTGAAATAAAGGAGGCTTCACTGTATTTATTTTCTACTTTTCTCCATTTCCCAGAAAAAGAGGATAAATTGAAGGCTATTTGAATAAAAATTAAACTATTACAGAAAAAACTGGGAGTAACAAGCGCTGCAGGTAATGTACGAAGTCGGGTAACTGCAGGGTAACTACGACAGGCTGTAACATACTGCCCCTAGCGGAGTCCGCCGGAAAAATCTTTGAGTCGCCACGGTGATCTTATCCCAGTCGCAGTTACCCTGCAGGATGTTACCCCACTTCGCCCATTACCTGCAATGCTTCTTACTCCGAGTCTTTTCTGTGATAATGATTTTCCTACAATGTCGAATATATAAAAGTCAAAAAATTCTGGGTGGGTGGGAAAGATCGTTGGTTTCGCCACCCTGTAGATCCGCGACTGTAACAATTGCTTTCATGAGAGATGAAATGATACAAAGGGATTACGTTTCGCTATGAGCATTCTCCTTAAACCGTTCCACCGCCATAGTCATGCTAAACATCCCATGCTGTGGCGAAGTGACGGTAACACACATCTGGTCAGACGTCGGACAAGGGTTTCGCCCAAGGGTAGCAAGAGACTTCCAGTTTCCTGGCTTTACTAAAAAATTCACCCACTAGACTTTTCAACCGTACATCGTTCATCACACTGAATTTCTAAACACGAGTACTACATTTATCACACGACATTATGTCCTAATTGAGAAAGAGCAGTTTTATTTTTAATTTAGAAGAAGTAGGAATTTTGATCAATATTGAATATTTTGTTCTGAAAATTCCATCCCACCAACAACACTACATGTGATAAAATTCCGCCAAGTACATAAATAATTATATTTTATTTATTTATCTTCAAGGTCATTACAGTTATGAGATCCAGAAATAAAGCTCAGTAGCAATAATTGAAATGTTATAAATCAAAGTGCTTTTTGATCAAAGGAATTAGTTTGATGAATTAAACGAGGAATTGAATAAGAACATTTTTTTTGCTGAAAAAAATTTATATTTAAGGGGCCGTGCATGAATTACGTAGTATTTGGGCATACTTCCAAATAGAACCTACTTTAGCCCTGCTAAGCCTGCTATTTCCTCTTTTAAATCCCTTTGTACCCACTTAGGCCCTATTTGGAATCTCCTAAAATTCTCGTACTCATATTTTAAAGTCCTTTATAAGACCTAAAAATTCTCTGTGAATTTTAGGAGTTTAAATAAAACCTCTTTTAGCCTTCTGTAACCCTCGAGGCCCCTTTTCATTCTCTTGCACCTTATGTAATTATTATGTATTTATATGTGATTCAACGTTAATTATTTAATTATTGAGCACACAGTAAAAACACTTATGGATAATAAGTGAAGTAATTCTTATTTTTTTCACTTTAATTTTCTCTCCTTTTCATTGGTCGACATTAACAATTTTAGTAATTTAAATCAGAAAAAAATGCAAATTGTTGAGAGAAAATGAATTTCTTCCTTAAGATCGAAGAAATAAGAAAGGTATTATGCAAAATTCATAACGCGACTTGCCATTGAACACATCAATATTTAGTTTTCCTTTAAATTGGAGGAAAATGATGAAGCACTAAACACCTGTGAAAAATTAATTCCTTTTTTGAATGAATTCTGACCAAAATATTTTTACTATGCATGGAGAAAAAATAAGAATGAGAAACCGTTTTGTAAAATTAATAATTTTATCAACAAATACCTTTTTTCTATACTTTTCTGTTATCTATCTTCTGATTATCTCATATGAATAAAAACAGTTTTTCAGTTTTTATATAATAATATATACGTTGTGAATTTAAATAATGAATCGAATATAACGTGTCTAAAACTAATAATATAAACAAGATACAATACTTCAACCAATAATTTAAAATCTACAAACAATTATACCTGAAAAATTAGACTATTAAAATCCGAAACTGTTTATTATTTCAAGAATATTTAGAAATAAGAAAAAATACAAAAATCTATTGCTTATTTTACTGCAACATCTTATTTTATAGTTAAGAACATGGATTTTGCTTGTATGGCCATAAGTCTAAGGTAATATGTATATGAAATTAAATATTTTTAAAATAATAAATAATCAAATGAGGTAGGGCAGTGTCGGCTGTGGTGGCGTACAGTGGAGCGAAACGTCAAAATTTGTTCTAAAATAGCCTAGAGCAGACGATTCCTAATCGATTTTGATATTTTTTATTTAAAACTCTTAACGAAATTATTTTCAATTGACTACAATATTAACAGGTAAAGCGAAAAAATTAAAATTGGTCAAAACTTTATTTTTTTATCTTTTGGTAAACAATCGAAATTACCTCGCGATCAATCGAAATAAGTGTAGGAGCATATAATACGCGAAATTAACACATGAAATGTTTTAATTAATTTTATTAATGTTTTAAAGGAATTTTATAAACACAAATTCAGATTAAAACAGTGTATATTCTAATACAGGTTGTTTAAAATAATAGCAGATGCATATAAGACATTTAATTAATTAGTTTCTTGTATTAGGTGCTACTACACTTATCTTGAGTAATCCCGGATTTATTTCGATTGTTCATGGGAAAATAAAAATAAAAGTTTTGAAAATTTCCTTTTTTCACTTAACACAGATGTGCATTAAAAATATATTAAAAAATCGACTCTCATAATTTTTTTGGAACTTAGTAAGAGAATTTAAAGAAAGAGATCATAATCGATTAAGAGTTGTCGGCTAATAATTATATAACATTTCAGTGGCAAATGTCACAAAAATATATAATAAATTGAAATAAAAAAATTAAATATGACTCGGGGCACCAAAATTTCCGGTCCGGCACTGGTCCTTTCTCACAAGCGCTAAAAATTGTTGGGTGAAGATATTGAAGGTCTGAAAGAGTGTTTGAATTAGGCCCTATTTTAGCTCTACAAGTGGAAAAAATGGACCTATGTGTCACATGAAAGAAATGAAAGAGGGCCTAAATCCAATAGAAATTAAAACCACAAAAGGCCCTCCTAAAAACTACCAAGACCTACATTTAGAGGCCTAAAATAGGACTAAAATTTTGAGTCGGGCGAAAGTTGATCTACTATGTTAATTTATGAGAAAAAGTAATTGATAAATAAATATAAATAAATAAAACAAATAGATAAGTAATAAATAAATCAATAAAGTTTAATAAACAATTGAATAATGTCTTAAGAAGAAATTTTTATTCTTAATATATATTAAGTATGCTATTAGCTTATGAAGGACCTAATTTTTTATAATTAGGCGTGAAAAAAAATTAAAGCAATAAGGAAATTACTTGAACAAAAAATGTTCCTCCTAACATTTATTAATTGCGTCATTAATTCCAGAAGACACGTTATTGAAAAATAACTTTGAAAAAACAGTATTGTCCAAATTCACTTCCGGTGTCATTTATCCCAAAAAGTAGTGACTTTCTATGATATACAGGAAAAATTGAAAGTTTTTTACAAATAATAATTGTTTAAATAATTCGACGTATGATAAAAAATACTTGGGAACTTGTAACTCATCGAATTCAAAAATGCATGCTGAACAAATTTAAGAAAAGCCCGTCTCTAGCATGAATTTTAAATAAAACTGCTATTTCGCATTCCCGGGGAATTTTCCGGGCACAATATAAAGTGGCTAAGGCATCAAATTTAATCATTATGTGGTAAAAACGATTACTTGAATATATGTTAAGAATTGACTGAAATTTAATTCACAAAAAGTTAATAAAAAGTAGCTTTTTATTTACCAATTTTCCGAAAACTGAGTTTTTTGCATTAAAAAACTAATAAGAAACACTTTTTCGTTATGATGACATCTTTCAATAAAATTGTTCTTTGAGTCGATGGATAGAAGCTGTGTAAAATTGTGTATTTATTTCTTCCAAAGCAAGATGCAAAATCGTGAGATAAGATGTAATTATAAAGATTTTATGAACATTAAAATAAAATGTTAGCCTGTACTCGACTTTTCTTTAAACGTTTCACTATTAATATTCAATTCCGCAAAATTTCAATTATTATTCCCTAAAACAAAGAACTTACTTTTCAATCATTTTCACTACTTTGGTACAAAATCAGTATAGTTTAGTCGAATATAGGTCTTAGGCGGAAAAATTCTTCGTAGTGGAAAATTGTATGTATAATTATTATTTGTTTTATAATTTTTTATATATTTTTTGAACATTTTTTGTGTGTATATATATATATATATATGTATGACTTTCATTATAAATCTATGAATTTAAAATTTATGAAAACTACTATTAGAATATGCTCACGTAGTAAACGCGTGTAAGCTGAGCATTTCAAAAAAATTACGTTGTTATCTCTTTTTTCTCAACGGATGCATATTCAAATTTATGTCGCCCTCAATAATCGTAAAATAAGATGTGATTGTAACATTTTTATAATTTCAGAAATAAAATTATGGTCTTCAGACGACTTTTTGTTCGGCTTTTTTTTTTTTTGAAAATTCGACTGAGATATTCCACTTTCTGTGTTCAAAATCATTTATGATACAGATGATAATTTTTCGTATAGATTTTTTTATTTTCTGCATTTCGTCATTCATGAAAGATTTTTTTTTCTCTTATGGGTATGTAGAATCTTTGTCTGCTTTGTTTTAGTACTTGGCGGCGTAAAATGATGACTTCGAAAAAAATCTTGCTGTGATGATTACAAAATAAAAAGATAACTGAGTTAACAGTTTAAATATGTAATTAATCACGCAACCCGATAACAGGCCTTCTAAAATTATGCTAATTACTTGCAATAATTAAAGTGAATTTAATGCCCCAAAACATTTGACATGCAGCAAATTATTTAGGAGAAACTAATGATTGAAAGATTATAATTTACCTGAAAATAAGATACCAAATCGTTGACGAGTACATATACTTCTAGAATATTCTAGAAAATTAATTACAGCTACACTCACATTTCACAAAATAATTCATATATAAGTGGCCTTCCATTTACAAAAAATGAAAATAGTTACTGAAAGTCTGCTTTTCACATTAGCGGTTATCATAAATTATATTGGTAAATATAATAATATGATATCTAGAATCTTAACTTCACTTTCTATATTTAAATTAGTTAAAAATTATTAGCCTTTCGGTGAAATTTCATCATCACTATTTTTGATAAGGATCATCTGAAACAGCGGGTGCCTTTGAAAAACCATTAATAATTAACTTTAAAATTTTGTAATATTATATTTTTTAGTAGGGCATTGATAAAAAGTTTTGAAGTTTACGTCCGAGATATTTCGAAATAGGGAATAAAACACTCTCTGATTATAAATCCGTGGATTATTACTAATTAGTAGTGAAATGCTATTAATTCAATTAGAGAAAAGTAATCCACAAAATATCAGTAGAAAATTAATAATTCGGTCAGTAAAACAAAAGAAGAAAAGAATGAAGTGTAAAAAATAAAAAATAAAATAAGAAGCGTGACAAATAGAAAAGTTTAAAAAAGAAACCCGATCCCCTAACATTTTCAGCTTTACTCAATATATTTTACCTGACAATACTTACGTTATAAATAATCACTCTAATCAATGAAAAATTTGACAAAAAATCACTAATTGTTCAACGAAAGTGGAAAATCAATGAATTTACTCCAACGGCTTCCAGACCTCTAAGAATATAAATAAATAAATTTTCGGATAAAACGTAGTGTTACATTTCGATACCAATCTGATCTTATCATCACACTTGACTTTTCAGCTTGAAAACTAAACTCTTGTTGAAAATTCGTCTTTTTGGGTAGAAAACTGATATTCTTGTTCAAAATTCCTCTTTTTGGTTGAAATCTCACATATTTTGTTCAAAATTCACGTTTGGGTAGAAAATTAATCTTGCTTGTTAAAAATTTATATTTTTTGGTTAAAAATTCAACTTTTTGGTAAAAAAAACTTCAACTATTTTGTTAACGTAAACTATTTTAATTAATTTTTTGGTAATGCAGCTGTTTAATAAAAAATTATTTTTGTTTGTAAAACTTCGTCTCTTTGGATTGAAAATTCATCTCTTCTGCTAAAAAAATCTTTCTCGGTGGAAAATTAAACAATTTTAAAACGCACGGTATTTCGACTTAAAATCATAGGAATTCAAAGCGTTTCATATTGAATCCCATACGCTATCTGCATTAATTTTATGTTAAAGAAGGTATTCCATTATGATTCTTTTGTTTCCTCGAAAAATCACCCTATTTTCCGTCTTTTGAGAGAATTTTGGGTTGTGAAGTCTGATATTTAAATATTTTAAATTATTTTTGAATAGCCCAAAGTTGTTAACTACGACATATCTGAATGCGGTTCTTCTAATTCATATTTTAAGTATCAAAATAATTTGCTCATATTTCTCTTCACAGAATTAATTTCATTGGCAGTCTATATACCTCTTCGATTTGTACATAGAATTCCTCATATAAGTTACTACGCATCATCAAATGGTACACTTTTTCCATTTATAGCCGGAGGTCTTAATCATGCTGCAAAAGATAATTTTTTCTTGTATGGAGTATGCATCCATGGCTTCGATCATCCAATATATGATAGGGAGAAGCGCATGATTGTAATACGTTTACATGACGTCCGAAATTTTCGAATGTCACCAGAAATTTTTGAATACTACCGTCCTAACTTTAAATGCATGTATCCGCCCCCGATTTTTGATTAACTAGCTAACCAACGCGTGCACTATGCGCGCGATCATTGATAATTGTCATATTCGAAGAACTAAGTTATATTGCACTGAATCTTCAAATATTTTAAAACCTGTTAAACCTTGTGACGTTTTAGAATTTTGATAATTTTACAACTCACAAAATTAATTTAAATTTCTTAAATTTAATTCATTCAACTAATCTGTAATGATTCTGTTCGTATTTTTATTTATTTATTTAAATGCATCTGTGATCCTAAGACTACGTTAGAAACCTAAGAAATTTATTAACGCCCAAATTAAAAGACTTCTCATAAACCAAGATATTCCTGATTAATCAAAATTCTTTTACCACTTTTGCCTCTGGATAATTTCCTGTGATGTTTGACGTAATTGCTACTTTTCCTGAGTTTTTACATCTATTTCTCAATTTTTGCGGCTCAAGAATTTTCCATCTCCTTGTAAGGTTTCATTGCGTACTTTTAGAAACCTACAAAAAAAACCATCTATATGTTGTTGTATGACAAAATAATTTTTCTAATTCACTCTAACAAACTTTATTGTTACATTTTGGTAGTCAAGTTCTGGTATAGATCTATTCAAAAAAGAATCACAGTAATTTACCATATTTTGGATTGAACTGGATTAACTGCGAGATCCCAGTTCCGAAGTTTATTTTATTTTGGTAGCAATGGAATGCTTTCCAGTTACGGCTCTGCCGAATCTGGAAAAATATTTGAATTTTGAACCAACCAGCAAAAGTACTTATTTTGAAACAGAAGACAGTAAAACAAAATTCAACCAAACTCCTTGTTAGAAAAATCTTATGAAGCTGAGAAAATTCTCTCTTTGCAGCAGTCTTCGAGTATGGAACATCGACAAATATTCTTCAGGTTTTCTTATATTGTGTGATAAATCAAGTCTTTTTCTTTTGTTTGGTTTATTTCAAAATAATCATAAAGGGTTTGGCATGTATTAATAGAAAGGTTCAAAGTTGAGTTAATTTATTTGTTTGAAAAGTCTACCATAATATTTTTGGTTTAGAATCCATCTCGCATGGTTAACAAATCTATTTGGTTGAAGATTTGATTATTGTGTTGAAAATGCTACTGTTTTTTTAGAAAGTCATTTTTTCTTTGTAAAAAATACAACCACTTAGTTAAAAGTTGAATTACTTTATTAAAAATGCATTCATTTCGTTGAGATTGAGAAGAGGCTCAAAGTTATATCTTATTTACAAGTTCTTTTACTCGACAGTGAGTTATAAGAGAACTTTGTTTGCTTTATTTTAAACAATATTTTCATTTGCAAGCAGGAAGATTGTAAAAACTTATTTTTGTTACTTGAAGAAAAAAATTGAATTAAGGCCATTTTGTTGTACTTTTTCCATAATTATAAAAATGTAGGACCAGACCCGCGTTCCTTAGTGCTTCATATTGAGTTTCCCAAATTTTCAACTTGATATCGCGTTTCGTGTGAACGTAAGTTGGGTTTGAAAAAAATGTTAAAAAAATAGAGGTTACGCTCTCATTGCCTTAAATAGTAAAAACATGATATTTTAACCAAAAATTTACAAACTTGTTTTCGCAAAGGCTTTTCCGAATAAATTTATGTAAAGCACGCCTACCCTGAAAGGGAAATGGCTTACTGGTATACTCACATAGCTTTTTTAATTTTATCTCTAAAAGGACATTTTGAACTGTAAAGTAAAGAAGTATCACGAAAATTAGGCACAATGACATTTAGCAGTTGCATTTTGAACCAAATAGTTGAATTTTCAAGCCAAAACGAAGATTTTTTTAAAGACAGCTGCTTTTTCAACACGAAGAGTTGAATTTTTCACCAAATAGCTAATTTTTTAAGTAAAAAGATAAATTTTCAACCCGATAATTGCACTTCCAACTTAAAAAGATAAGCTTATAACCAAAAGTGAAACAGTTAAATTTTCAGTTAAGAAATTTATTTAAGAACAATTATCAACTAGTTCATTTTCTATCCAAATAGATGATTTTTTAACATAATGTTTCAGTATTCAAGTTAAAATGTCGAAAATTTCAGAAAGCATTTCACTTTCAAACCGGAAAAGAATAATTTTCAAGTAGAAAGTTAATCTTTAATCAAGCAGCATGAATTTTCAACCTCATAGTTGAATTTTTAAATAAAATATTATATCTTCAAACAAAGCAAATTGTTCACAAAGCAGTTCAACTTCAAACCAAGTAGTTGATTTTTCAACAATTAAAAATTAGTTTTCAATGAAACATGTAAAAGGTAATATTACAGCAAAGAAACAAAGTTTAAATTTTAAATCCAGAAGAGTTGAACTTAACAAAACTAGCTGTGAATTCGATCTCGAGTGTTTCCACTTTGTTTTTATTTATAATTATATGATGCTCATTTCACGAGCACTTTGCTTTCCGTTAGCAAATGTATTTGCTTCCTCATAGAGGAAGCATGAGTTATTTTTTTGAATAATAAACAAACCAAAAACTTCATTTTGATCAATTGAAAAATAGAAATTTGCAAAAAATACAAAAATACAAAATAATACAAACAAATTTTTATACACAAAGAAAAATCAGAAAAATCAAATTTGGTATTCAAAATGATAATTTCTCGAGCTGGAAAAGGGAAGGGAGAAAATGTGTCGCACCCTTCCCAGCTTTATGATTTCTGTACAATAATTGTTGGAATTATTCTATTTGAAAATGTATGATCAAAAAGTCTTTCCTATTCATGCGGCAACTTAGAATTATGTTGATGAAAAAAGTTTTTCTGTTTGAAACAGATGACTCAAATATTATAAATGAGCATAACTTCCCTAATCTTCAATGAAGTGTATTAGTATTATAGATCAATAAATTTGCCTCGAATCAAGTAATCTTTTCCGTTCTTGCATCAATTTTGAATTATGTTAGTGAAAAAAATCTACTATAAAAAACCGTTTTTTCAAATATTATGCATTACCGTGGCTTCCTTACTCTTCAATAAAATGTGATAATATTATAGGTCAATCGGTTCGTCTCGAATCAATGCATCTTTTCTATTCTTACATCAAGTTAAAATTATGAGAATAAGAAAATTTTTAATATAAAAATCGATTTTCAATATAATATAAACGACCATAACTTCCTTACTCTTCAATAAAATGTATTAATATTATAGGTCAATCGATTCGTCTCGAACCAAGGGGTCTTTTTTATTTTTGCATCAACTTTTAATTATGTTAACAAAAAAGTTTTACTATAGAAAACCGTATTGTCGGATAATATGGATTACTATACCTTTCTTACTCTTCAATAAAATGTATCAATATTATAGGTCAATTGATTCGTCTCTAATCAACACATCTTTTCTATTCTCGCATCAACTTTGAATTACGAGGATGAAACAATTTTTACTATAAAAATCGATTTTAAATATAAAATAAATGACAATAACTTCCTTACTCTTTAATACAATGTATTATTATAGGTCAATTGATTCGTCTCGAACCAAGGAATCTCTTATTTTCTTGCATCAACTTTGAATTATATTAATGAAAAAAGTTTTACCCGAAAAAACCGATTTTCAAAATATATAAATTACCATAACTTCCTTACTCTTTAACAAAATTTTTAAATATTATAGATCAACCGATTCGTCTCGTACCAAAAAATCTTCTGTATTGTTGCATCAACTTTGTATCATGCTAATGGAAACAGTTTTACTATGAAAAACCGATTTTCAAAATATTATTAAGTTTAAAAAAAATGTAATAAATATTTTTAGAAATCCTTCGGTAAGTTTCAAAATATTTAGTCGTGACCATACGCCCTCTGAATTTCATCAATTTATCTGCAACAGTTTTCAAGTTATCGTGTTCACAAGAAAGTGTGAAATCCACACACACACATCCACGCACACATACTCACCCATACACATACATCGGGACAATTGCTTAGAACATTGTATTAGACATTTTTAAATCAAGGAATGTTTAATTAAATGAATTTAAAATTTTTGGAAAATGTTACCATACAAATCTTCCTCTATGAGGAAGCAAAAGGGCAAATTTAAAACAAAACAGTAAAATTCTGAAACGAAACATATTACTTTTCAACGAAGCAGTTTTATTTTTAACCAAAAAGGATGAATTTTCAACCAGAAAAGATCAGTTTCCAGTTTTAACATATCAATCTTGAACGAAAAATTTAATACTTTTATTTTGAATAAAGAAAATTAATTCGCAATCAGAAAAACGAATTTACAGCATAATTTTTCAATTTTGAATGAAAGAGATGAATTTCCAACTAATATAATGAATCTTAAATAAAAAAATTGAATACATTTTTGAGAAAAGAATTCAACATTCAAACAAAGAGTTGAATTTTTAATCAAAAAGTTTATTTTTTAACCAGGAAGTTTAATTTTTACAAATAAAGATGAATCATAAAAAAATATTCGAATTTTTAACCAAATAATAAAATCTTTCACTAAAAAAGATGAGCTTTCAACAGAATAGTTGAATTTTCAAACAACGAACATCAATTTCAAGGAAGCATTTCAACTTTTAAGTAAGTGGTTGAAATTTTGACCAAGAAAGACGACTTCTGCTTCCTCATAGAGGAAGCTTTGTAATGGTAACATTTTCCAAAATTTTTAAATTCATTTAATTAAACCTTCCTCAATTTCAAATTGTCTAATGCAATGTTCTAAGCAATTTCCGAATGTGTGTGTGTATGTGTGGGTGGGTGTGTGAGTGGATATGCATGTGCGAATGTCATACTTTTTTGTGAACACGATAACTTGAAAAGAGTTCCAGATAAATTGATAAAATTTGGAGGGCCTATTTTCACCAATAATATCTTGAAACTGACCGAACGATTTCTAAAAATATTTATTGCATTTTTTTAGCTCTTAATAATATTTTAAAAATCGTTTTTTTATAGTAAAACTTTTTTTATTAAGAATACAAAAGATTCCTTGGTTCGAGAAGAATCGATTGAACTATAATAATAATATATTTTACCAAAGACTAAGGAAGTTATCGTCATTTATATTATATTAAAAATCGATTTTTATAGTTAACATTTTCTCATTCTCATGATTTAAAGTTGATGTGAGAATAGGAAAGATGTGTTGATTCGAGACAAAATCGATTCACCTATAATATGGATACATTTTATTGAAGAGTAAGAAAGCTACGGTAATGCATAATATTTGAAAATACGGTTTTTTATAGTAAAACTTTTTTCTTCAACATAATTCAAAGTTGATGCAAAAATAAAAAAGATTCGTTGGTTCGAGACAAATCGAAGTTATGGTCATTTATATTATATTAAAAATCGATTTTAATAGTAAAAATTTTCTCATTCTAATCATTTAAAGTTGCTGTGAGAATAAAAAATATGTGTTGATTGGAGACAAATCGATTGACTCATAATATTGATACATTTTATTGAAGAGTAAGGTAGATATGGTAATTCATAATATGTGAAAACACTGTTTTTTATAGTAAAAATTTTTTCACTGACATATTTCAGAATTGATGCAAGAACGGAAAAGATTTTTTGATTCGAGGCAAATCGATTGACCTATAATAATAATACACTTTAATGTACTTTCAGAAAAAAATTAATGAAAATAATTTTTAATTCATAGCACCATCTAGTCTGAAAAAGACGTTAAAAATTTATGTTATTCTCTAATGATAATATAGATTCCTTGAAAAATTTTATTTGTACAATCTAGCATAATAATGCGTGTATTTCTAAAAAGGTTTCTTCTCTCGATCTTGCTAGTAGCTTAATGGGAAAGCACCTGACCGGAAATCAGAAGTTCTGTGGTTTGACTCCCAGCGGAAAGAAATGAGATCTTTTTTCAGAAAAAAAAAAAATTAATATAATATTTGAAATATCTGTTTCAAACAGAAAAACCTTTTTCATCGACATAATTCGAAGTTGGCGCGGGAATAAAAAAGACTCTTTGATCGTAAATCTTCAAATAAACTGATTCTGACAATTTGGTAAAGAAATCATAAAGCTGGGCAAGGGATAGGGTGCAACGAAACTTTTCCTTTTTCTTTTCCAGCTCGAAAAATTATCAATTTGAATGCAAAATTTGATTTGTCTGATTTGTCTTTGTATTTAAAAATTTCTTGTATCATTTTGTAATTTTGAATTTTTTGTAAATTTCTATTTTCAAATTGATCAAAATGAAAACTCTTGTTTGTCTATTATTAAAAAAAATCGCTGATAGTTCTTCTTTGAGGAAGAAAATACATTTGCTAACGGGAAGTAAAGTGCTCGTGAAATTAGCACCATATAATTATAAATACAAACAAAGTGGAAACACTCGAGATCGAATTTACAGCTAGTTTAATAAAGTAGTAGCATTTTCAACAAAATAATTAAATCTTCAGCCAAATAGAATTGTTAACCATACGAGATGGATTCCAAACCAAAAATATAATAGTCGAATTTCCAAAGAAATAAATAAACTTTTAACCAAGAATAATTGGATTTTCCTTTTGAGTTCTATTCATTTGGTTTTAAGCAAAAAAAAAAAAGAAAAAGAAAAAGTTGATTGAAAACAGAGAGAAAAAAATTATTTAAAAAAGGAGAAAAGAATGCATGGACGGCCCTAATCTTTTAAGTTGATCTGTCGTCTAAGTTAATCTTAAAATCATATCAATGTCCTCAAATTCAAAAAAATGTCTCAAGAATCTAACTAAAAGTATTCTCATACTGGTATCACATCATTTTTACTCATTATTCATTACGTGATTGACGGTCATATAAAATTACATTTATATTCGTTTTTAAAAACGAAGTGACTCTGTCCCAAAATTCGGGATGAGTAGTCAAATATTGTTAATATTTTTCGGAGGAATTAAGAAAATCTATTTAAAAATAGGAGGGGGGGGGGCAGTTTTAGTGTCACATGACATTTTGATGGGGGAGGGGGCAGCCAACAAAATGTCACAAATTGTCACAAGAAGGAGGAGTGAGTCAAAAATCAGTGAAAAGAGCGTTACTTACACTGAAAAAAATGCTTTAGCTGTCCCAGCTAGAAGTTTAGCTGGATATTGTATTCTAAGAAAATATAGCTGTGTTACCTACATTTCTAGCTGGGTTACCTGAATATCTAGCTGTTTTAGCTAAATTTTGCCATCTAGAAGTTATCTAGACACATTAGCTAGATAATTTCTAGATGGCAAAATTAGCTAAAACAGCTAGATATTTAGGTAACACAACTAGAAATCTAGGTAACACAGCTATATTTTCTAATAGACGCAATCCAGCTAAACTTCTAGCTGGGACAGCTAAACCATTTTTTCCAGTGTAAAATGTGAAAGCACCCAAAGCCTTATTCTCATGTTAATGGGAAAAGGTTGAAAAGGCTTTTCCAACTGCAATTTCACCTGTTCGGTACAGTGAATCCTTAAAAATCAGTCCAGAGTTTAAATACGCGATTATATAAGGTTTTTTTGCCAAAAACGCGACGAAGAATCTCTCTCGCGGGAAATTTCGAAACGGTCGTTTGAAATTCTTTGCCGTCACTCGTCCGTCGTTCACTCCCATACGAGTCACTAGTCTCGAATGTCGTCAGAGGGTAGACGTAGAGGCCATGAGAGTCAGGTATCGCATAAGGACGTATAAGGGTAGTAGCATCGATATTTTTAATAAAGTCCCACCATGGAGGTCAAGTGGAGCTTGCTGAACGTCGTTACCTTCTATAGTGTCGCGTTCTCCGAGCTCGTATAACCGCGAGACTATCGGTGGAGAGATAATAATACGATGCGAAGTCACTGCCAATAAAAGAAAGATGGGGAACCGCCACTTGGATTACCTGCTCTTAGAGACTAAAATAAAATATCTCGAGTGTCGCAGTACCTCCATATTCTGCCATTACCAAACGACCGAGTTTTATTTTTATCCTGACAGGGATATTCATAGCGATTCGGTTATTCTTTCACGATTTAAAACGTAAAAGACTTCTGAGACAATTTGTGTTTTCGGAAGAGAGATAAATTTATTCCTCTCATGATTTAGGAGAGATTTAGTGAGAGTCACTCTACCAACGGATAGTATCGGACCACTCACCAGATGATATATTGAAAATCAGCATTGACTTTAAAATGTGATAGCGCTGTCAGAATAAAAATAAAAATATTTTTAAAAAAATCTTTAGGAAGCTTATTAAATTTTGCTTTGAATAAGCCTTAGTTCAAGTAATCTTGCAGGAGCTAAGAAAATCAATTTAATAATATAATATTTTTTCAAAAAATTGATATTCAGGATTTTCCTCATAATATGTTTTTAAGAATACTTCTATCTCAAGGCTAATTTTTGAATAGGTAATCCGGTTAGTGGTCCGATTCTATCCGTCGGTAGTATAACTCCAAACTTATTCTTTATAAGATTATTTGAAAGTGTTAAAAATGAGTTTAAAAAATTAGTAAATAGGAAGAATAACGCGGCACGTGTGCATATTACACGTTTCTCATTCTGCTTCAATTTGGAATACTATAAAATATAATTAAAACAAAAATAGAATAAATATCAAAATAGTCAAGCTTTCAATTCTAAGTCTTTGAAATTGAAAAAATGTCCAATGAAAATCGCAAAGATTACAGAATTGTCAATTTTAGATTGGAAAAATTAAAAAATTTTCGATTTTAAAGATTTACAGTTTGAAAATATATTGAAAAAAATTTTAATCAACATCAAAATAATCATAATATTTTGATCTTTTATACAAAAAATACAAGAAGAAAACCTAAGAGTTCTTTTCAGTAAAAGAACCCCCTTATTCGAAAACAGTCAAATTTTGTTTCCATTCATTTAATTTCCTGAAAGGATTTCAAAACTAGACGCTATTTAAAGAAACCAAAATTATACAAATTTGAAGTAGTAGCCTACAACATTCTGCACTTGTTTCTGCATTTTGCATTAAAAAATGCACATTTTAAAATATTAATTGATACTCAACAACACTAACATGACGAAATTATACATTTAAAAATGTGTAATGTTTCTGAATGAGAATTTAAAAATTAAGAAACTTAAAAAAACAATATAATCGAATTTAGGTTTTGAAGCAGGTATTTATTATACCATAGAGTATCATGTAACATTTAAAATTATTGGATTTTTCTACCTCCTTGAAATCTTCTTAATTCCTTCGAAATTCCCAGCTATGTATATCTGCATTCATCTAAATTCTCTGAATTTTCTGAATTTTTGATAATTAATAATAATAATAATAATTTATAATGATACAAAGAATTCAGAGGAATTCAGAATAATTGAAGGAATTCAAGATATTCAACAAATTCAGGGAATTCAAGGAATTGCGTGAACCCTGAATATTCAAGGGATTCTGATAAATCCAGGATTTCAGAGAATTCAGGAAATTCAGAATTTTCAAGGATTTCAAGGAATATAAAGAAATCGAAGAATTCAGAGAATTTAGCATATTCAAGGATTTCGGAAAATTTAGAGAATTTGAGTGATTTCAGAGCATTTAAGTAATTCAGATTATTCTAGGAATACTGTTGATTTAGAGAAATCAAGGAATTCAGAGAATTCAAGGATTTCAAAGAATTCAAGGAATTCAGACAAATCAAGGATTTGAGAGAATTTAATGGATATCAGAGCTCTTAGGGAATTTCAGGAATTTCTGGAATTTAGGATATTGCAGGGATTCAGGGAATTCAGAATATTCAAGGATTTCAGGAAATGCTAAGAAATTAAGGATTTTAGAGAATTCAAGGAATTCAGAGATTCTCGGGAAATCGAAGATCAGGCAATTTTTATTGCTCTAAACATCAAGCTCTTAATTCTAAAAAGAGAAATAAAGATTTGTTATTTTATTTATGAAAGCTGTCAATTTTCAATTTCAAAGGCTATACATTGAATATTGTAACATTTTTTATAAATTCAAAAACAAAATTTTAATTTTAAGCGCTCGTTTTGAGTTAAAATGAATTATCTAACTAATCATTTGTTTCAATTATTTTTTAAACTCTGCGATATAATTATTTTGATATGATACAACTTTAAAAGATTTATAAATTAAACCAAACGATTTTCAATGTTCCAATATATGCTTTCAATTCGAAATTGTTCAATTTTAAAAGATTCTAGATGAAAGTAAGTTAATTTCGAAAGTTGAAAGTTGAATGTTGATTAACAAGATATAACAATTTTAAATTTACAGTATTGAAATATTCAAAAAGGGCAAAATTGTCACGTTTTTACAACATTTGAAATCATTTTGTCTTTCCAATATAATAAAATAGGAAGGTTAAAGATTCCACTCATGCTTGAAATTACAAAATTGTGATTGTAATAGATTTGAGCATTTTAAGTATTTTGGCTGAAATTAGATCAGAAGTCGAAAAGGTTAAATGCTTCTTCTTCATTTCAAGTATTTCAAGAAAAGAAAAAACTCATTTACTAAAACAGAAAATTAAAGAAACATAATAAGTGAATAGTCAAATATATTTATTAGTTACAAATATTATATTAGAACAATTCAAGATCATCCATTATTAATTGTCCACGCTACAAATTTTAAAAAGATTAAGCACTAAAGGCATGCAGTGTAGAGTTTTAATTTTTTAATTTTAAAATATTCCAAAATTATTCAGTTTGGAACATTTTTACTTTCATGTTGTTCATATCTTAAGGCTTTATATTAGAAATAAAAATGTGCCTAATTGTGTCAATAACCTGAAACGATTCACAGTTTAAATTTGCAAACAATACGAAATGGTTTAATTTCAAGCAGATTCTTCTATTTTTATTTGTTGAATAATTTAATTAATAAAAAAGCATCAATGCGAACCATCATCATTCTGCGACAGAATGTATTAGCTGCAAAAACTTGTAAATTATTATTAGTGATAATGAACCACTCGAGATCTTTTTCTTTTCTAAACAAGAAATAGAATTATCTATGCTCAGTGATTGGAATATCATCCACACTGTGAAATTTTCTTCGACCGTTGTTATCAATAATTAAGTCAATTCATATAAGAATGTGTAATTTTGGTCATACGGTCCATTAAAAATAATAGTGGATTCAGTTGTCAAGAATCAAGCTTTATTCGTCAATTTCACTAAAACAAACGTACGTTTTTACCTTGTTGCAGGCCTTCTTCAAGGTAATACATAACATAATTATTACAATAATTATAATTATAAATATAATAAATATAACAAATAATAATTATAATTATTTTCCAAGAGAACAAATATTTTTTGAAGCGAACAAAAATTAGTTATTATATTGTATTGTTGAACATTAAAATTTATAAATAAAATAATTCAATAGTGTCCTTTCAAACATTTAAAAATTGAAACCTCAAAATTTTCGAGGCTCCAATATAGTGATTTTGCTACATTTTTCGATAAATATACGAAACAGGTGTTTTGATTTGAAAGAACAAACATGGACTAACAAAATACATTATGGATAAAGTCATATTTTAATGAGTAATTAAAAAAAGCCGGATATTAAAATAGAGACCCAAATGGAAAGTGCGCCAAAGTAAATTGCATTTAAAAATTGATATAACTTTTGTATTTTTATTTTTAAAGCTTGTATATAAATCAGTTATAAAATGGGTTGATAAATTTTATTTATATTAAACATTTCGGTTTTTGAATTGATTGAATTTTTAATGAATTTATTCATAAAAGTGGACTCTCGATTATATTGTAATAGATTGCATTAGATTGTTTTGTAGAAAAATTAAATTTAAACCATAGTTTAACAAGAATCTCCAAGAATGAATTTCTAATTGCCACTAAAACAGTATTAAACAACACAGTTTTCTCTTTTAATAATGAATTTTTCAAACAAATTTCAGGTTTTCCCTATGGGCTCTCCATTATCCCCTATTGTTTCGAATTCAGTAATGGAAGATATAGAGAAAAGAGCTCTAAATGATTTAACTTTTACTCCTATTCTTTACAAACGATACGTGGACGATATCCTAGCAATCGTTCCTACTGAAAAAATAGATGGACTTCTTAACACTTTCAACAATTTGGAAAATTCAATTAAATTCACTATTGAAAAAGAAGTTAATAATTCTATTGCGTGTCTAGATTTATTAATTATAAAAACTCCAGAAGGTAGCTGAACTACAAATTGGTATGAAAAAATATCTTGGTCAGGACGTTATTTAAATTATAACTCCCATAATTTATTCTCTCAAAAAGAATCCATGAAAAAAGAAAGAAATCTAAAGAAAGAATCCATGAAATTGATAATAATTCGTCTAAACATACAAAATGGAATGAAAATTACAATAAATCTGAACTAAAGGTTTCGTTACCATATGTTGAAGGTCTTTCGGAACGTCTTAGCCGTGCTTTAATAAAATACAATATTAATGTTTATTTCCCTAACAACCACACACTTAATAAATTTCCTTTTTTTGTAATAGCGATAAAGACAATGAAGAAAACTCATCTTGTATTGTATATATGATAAATTGTCAATGTTGCAATAAAATTTATATTGGTGAGACTGACAGGAGGGTAAAAACTCGGATTTATGAACATAAACAAGATTGTGAATTAGGCAATCAAAACACTGGTTTGTCACAACATGCATGGCAATTTAATCATTATTTTCATTTTGAGATGAAAAATATCAAAATTTTAGCTCGTGAAAATAATACACACAAACAAAGAATCCTAGAGTCCATTTTTATGAATAAATTCATTAAAAATTCAATCAATTTAAAAACCGAAATGTTAAATATAAATAAAATTTTAAACCATTTTATAACCGATTTATATACAAACTTTAAAAATAAAAATGTTATATCAATTTTTAAATCCAATTTACTTTGGCGCACTTTCCATTTAGGTCTCTATTTTAATATCCGCTTTTGTTAATTACTCATGAAAATATGACTTTATCCATAATGTATTTTGTGAGTCCACGTTTGTCCTTTCAAATCAAAACACCTGTTTCGTATATTAATTCAAAAATGTAGTAAAATCACTATATTGGAGCATCGAACATTTTGAGGTTTCAATTTTTAAATGTTTTTAAGGACACTATTTAATCATGTTATTTACAAATTTTAATGTTCAACAATACAAAATAACAGCTAATTTTGGTTCACTCCAAAAAATATTTGTTCTCTTGGAAAATACCCAAAAATTGACATTTCTTGAATGATTTAATCACTACAGCCTAGTGGGCACGAAATTTAAGAACGTAATTGGAACGTTTTAAAAACGTTCTTCGGACATACAAGTCAACAGGCGTTATTTGAACGTTTTAAAAACTGTCCTAAGTCACACTAAATAATGTTCTGAAAACTTTTCATGTTCCAAATACGTCCTTAAAACGTATCTGGAACATTGTACGTTTAAGGAACGTTATTCGGACTGACTTAGGACGTTTTGAGCCGTTTTAATAACGTTCTTTAACGTTTGTTCCCACTGGGAGGTAAATTTAAAATATTTGTTTGCTTAACATTCTTTTTTGTTCATCATAAATGTTCTTAGTTTATTACATCCATGTAAATTATGTTAACTTAGGTTATGTATTACCTTGAAGAAGGCATGCAACAAGGTAGAAACGTACATTGGTTTTAATGAAATTGACGAATAAAGCTTGATTCTTGACAACTGAATCCACTATTATTTTTAATGGACCCTATGACCAAAATCACACATTCTTGTATAAAGTCACTTCATTATGAATCAGAATATTAAAAAAAAACACGCGCCTTCAAAAAAACTTCGTATTTAGAAAACTACACTCCTTTGGAGAATCTTTAACCTCGAAATGTCTCAGAGTATCGCAAACTTGGTGTGAATAACGAGTGTATGTTACACACAAGTAGAAGCGATGTTGCTCATTCTATCTCCAGGAAAATCAGAGGATCTTATCTCTCTTATCCCTCAACTTCCAGTGTTTCCATCTCGGAGTTCTGAAGCAAGGATTACTTAACTGACGGAATTCATCCGCTTGAAAGAGGGCTCTTTACTTACGTCTCTCTCTTTCGCATTCTCATCTCCTCCACTTATTTCATCCTTATTGTTTGCATCTGTTGAGTCTGCATGTTCCATCTCCGTTCTTAATGTTTCATTATTTTTTCTCTTTTACAGCAACCAAGATATTATTAATTTCCGACATCAGGAAATTTCTTTTCACTGAAGACTTAAATTCAATTTCACAGGGCTCTTGACATAATTGATTTTATTCTTTTGATTTTATTGTTCCTAATTTAAGTATCAATGGGGGCTTCGGAAATTTCCCGAAGATACAAACATTATTTTATATATTAAATTTTCTAGTTGACTAAACATTTACCTATACCACTGTCACAAATTAATGACCAGAAATTGACCTGTACTACCTCATAAATGTACGACTATTAGTGACATATACAACTTAGATTGACTATACGTTGATCCATACTACTTTTTCCTCTGGAATTTCAATCTGAAGTGGCTAACTATTCGATCGATTGTACTACTGATTCATCAAATGGTTGAATTTTTAACTCCGAGAGACGAATTTTCAACAAACAGAAATTAATTTCCAACCAGACAGTTGCATTAAAAAACAAATAGTTAGACTATCCAGCAAAAAAAAAATTAACAAAATAGTGAAACGTTTAACCAATTAGTTAAATTTTTGAACCAAAAAAATAAATTTAATCGAAAACAGTTGAATTTTTGACTAGAAAGTAAATTTTTAACCAAGATAGTTCATATTCGTAGTCACGCGAAATTCAATAAAAAGTACAGGTTTAGCGTCACTGTTTCTCATCACTCTACTTCAGTCCACTAAGCTATTTTCAGAGGTATCAGAAGCACAGTAGGATTTTTCACCACAAAATACGAGTTCAACAGAAAAGTTGATTTTTTAACCAAATCATTGAATTTTTAAGATAATAGTTCAATTTTTAACCAAATAGTAAATTTTTCGACCTAAAACGATCAATTTTTGTTTTCAAACTAAAAAATCGAATGTTTTAGAAAGAAGTTAACTTCTAATCCGTAAAAGATGAATATTCAACAATAAAGTTAATTTTGAATTCAGAAATATTAATTCTCAACCAGATAGTTTAAGTTACAACTAAAAAAGATCAGTTTTCAATAAAAAACGGATTAATATACCTCCAAAAAAGATTTTTTTTAAAAGAAATTATTAAATTTTGAAGCTAAATGGACAAATTATCTGCAAAACAGATGGATTTTCAAATCTAAAATGCGATTTTTCAACCAAAAGTTTGATTTCCTACCCAATAGTTAAATTTTGCAATTGAATAGTTTAATTTTACACCTAATAGTTGAATTTCCTACAAAAATAATTGAATTTTCAAAACATAAATATGAATTTTCAACAAAAAAGTATTTTTTCAACCAAGAAGTTTAATTTCCTACAAAATTGTGCAATTTTCAAATCATAAAGATTAATTTTTCACAAAAAAGTTGAATTTTTAACCCCAAAATATGGATTTAAAAAAAAACGTTCATTTACAAACAAATGGTTGAATTCGCAACTGGAATGATTAATTTTTTTCAAAAAAGATTAATATTGAACGGCAGTTGTATTTTTAACAAGAACGGATGAACTTTTAAAGTTAAAGAAATTAAATCTAAGAAAAAAAATTACAATTTTCAACCAAAAAGATGATTTTTTAAAAAAGAAGGTTAATTTTCTATCAAGAAAGACGCATATTAAACAAAAGGTATGAATTTTTAACCAACTAGTTAAGTTTTGAACTAAAAACGGTAAATATTCACCCTCAATAGTTGCATTTTTAAATGAAAAAATCTGCCCGCTTCGCGGGCACATTCTCATGGCGCGCTTCGCGCGCGGCTCGCTGCGCTCGCAAGTTTGAGCGCGCCTAGGGCGCGCGACTGTTGGATCTCGCGCTTCGCGCTCGATCATATATTTATCTCGCGCTTCGCGCTCGATTATGTATTCACCTCGCGCTACGCGCTCGGGCGTAT
>CAKNYM010052794.1:255178-267898 GCA_932195095.1 Andricus curvator
TTTTCATTAATTTTTTGTGCGATCAAAATTTGAATTTTTTATTTTTCGAAAAATTCAAAAAGTTGTCATGAAAATATTATAGGGTGTTCAGGAATCAACGTTTTTCTCCTCTTGACTTTTTTTCATATCGTGCGTTTTTCGGCTTAAAATGATCATTTTCGTTTGTTTTTTGGAATTTTGAAAATTCTATAAGTCCAGTAATTTTTTTTTTATCACGAAAAGTCATTAGAATATTTTGTTCGCAATTTTGCGTACTACTAATAACCGTACATAGAATTTTCAAATATTCCAAAAAAGTGGTCTCAAAAATTTTCAAAATGTGCTCACTTTTTGGATTTTCATCCAAAATAGCTGGTTAACGAACTCGTTCTCTATTTTTCGTCCATAAAAAAGTGTGCCAAAGCTCAATCAAATCTGATCATTTTTTCGAAAGTTATCGTGGCTACAGACAGACAGACAGACACCTTCGTAAAAATCGTTTTTTCTGACTCAGGAGGTCTCAAAACGTGGAGATTTGATGAAAACCGACTATGTCAAATTTTACATAAAACCAATACCTTCTCATTAGAATGAGAATGTAAAAAAGAACAAAATATATTTTTGAAATTCTAAAAATTTTGGGAATATTTAAAGTGATGCAATTCTTTTAATTTGTACTGGATTAAAAAGTGTCATCAGGCTTTTTTGTAAAATTATTCTGGTAAAAGGGGGGGGGGGGGGGCTCTAATCAAAAATTTTGAAACTTATTATCTTTTCAAATTCAAAAATTTTGGTTATCTTTGAAGAGCTGCAGTTCTTAAATTTTGACTTGATGAAAAGTGTCACTTGACTCTTTAGTAGAACTCTTTTTGGATGTCATGCGACTATTTGGTAAAAATCTTTCGAACTCTTAAATTTTTTTGATAATTTAAAAATTTTCTTTATGTTCAAAGTGCTGTAGTCCTTTGACTTCTGATTTCATCGTAAAGTTACACACGACCTTTTGGCAGGACTCTTCTGGGTGGGCTATAACTCTGATTAGATCTTTCGGAACTCTAATCAAGAAACTGGTGAAAAATATTAAATTTCCAAAATGTGCGAACTTTCTAGTTTTTGATTTCTTTCAAATTCTATTTTCACAGAACTCTAGAACTCTTTTGAAGTTGAACTATTTCTCAAAAGCATCGGAAACTCTAGAACTATACTGATTCTACTTAGAACTCTACAAAAAGTTTACTTTTGCAAAAGTGGGGGAGGGGGTGTGAAGCTAGTTACCAAGTTTCGAAATGTGTTTTTTCACGCTTTTAAAATCAGAACTCTTGCTGAAACCCCTCGAGAACTCTAGAACTATAAAGGTTCTCAGATCTATACAATTTTTTTTAATTTGATAGTGAGCATTAGATTAAATGAACTTCAGAGTTGTGAACTTAAAAATGGTTTGAATTTTAATTATTTGAATTCGAAAGTCTCAATTTCAAACCGTCAGACCTAATTTTGTTGATTTAGAGTATATGGTCAATATTATCAAAGTCTCAATATCATTGATCAATTACTGTATTTTAACTTAAACAATTAACTAATTTTATTATTTTTTACTCGTAAAATTGATTCAGTCCTTAGTGTTTAATTTCATGTGCACATTTCTCAGTTTACTTTCAAAACTGAAATAGGAATTCTCTTAAGAGATTGAAGACAGGAGCATCAAATTACGCTGAGGAAATTCGTTCAGAAGAATCGAACGCGCAAGGTATTTTCGGTCGAATAAGTTTGAGAAGTGCTTTCTTGGACGATCGCATCCAACTCTAGGTAGCGTTTCGCGTTGTGTAGGAACTTTGCAAGTACACTCGCATAGTAGTTGGAGACCAGCCGGCTTCCGGAAAGTGGATGCTTGTCAGCGGAAACTTAATTAAATATCCGAAGTGAATGTTGGAATTACTACAATTAGTATAACGGCTCATACCAGTCTCTTATGTTATCCGGACTGCGCCGTGCCTTCCCATTCCCTGGTATTACTACTTAATGCCTAATAAACGTCATGCGGACCAAGTCGTATAGTCCCTCTTTTATTTTCCCGTAACTCCGACGCGAAACTTTCAGATAACGAGGGTCACCACTAAAACTTGTAGGGTCGTGCCTCGCCTTTCTTTCATCTCCACCCCTTACTCCCAACCCCCAACCCCCTTTTTCTACTCTGATATGACTCGGTGCTAATCGAGAGCTCGACACGCGATTCTTTGAGATATCGCTCTCTGAAATATATCTCATGAGGCATTAGAACCACTCGTATTTTACCGAAATGTCAAGAGTGTCCTGAGAAAAATCTTCCATAAAGATAAGACGAGAATTAGTACAAGAGGGAGAGCCTTTGAGGCGAAAAGTTTGAAATGAAGAATAACATTTCCGGTGGCGAAGCAGGAAAGAGTCGCGTCTTTGAGAGAAAGCGTCTCAGAATTAGGTTTCTTATGTTACTGCTTTTTAACTTGCTTTGACGAAACACGCTAGTACATAATGCCTAGAGGAAAACATTCATTTCTATTTCGGAGGATTTTATTTCTTTCAGATAACTACAATAAAAGTGATTTCATTGCTCTATTTCGAGAATTCTCAATTTTAAATTTGTCAGTTTAACCTCTCAAGGCTCCTACCTACTTTGAAGAAATTTTGATTTCGATATATCCAATTAAAAATTGTGATTGATTTTTTTATTTTTAAATAGTGTACTGGTCACTTTTGAACCATTGAAATTAAAAATTTGTTTAAGTTTTTATTCTTCCACTTGAAATTTTTTTATGATTGGAACTTTTTGGTAGAAAATTTCTAATGCTATCTCAAAACAGTGGTATAATGATATGTTTCAAAAATCTCGCAATTATTGTTATTGGAAACTTGATTCATTGACTTTTCATTACTTGAAGATGTTTTGTATATTACATTTGAAAATTGGAATTTTAAAAATTACATCTATAAATAAGCATTCAAATAAACATTTGTACTTTTCAATACTCTTGCGCGATTGAATTAAAACTTTCAAATTATTTGATTAATTATTGAATTAATATAAAATCATGAGGTCTTATAGAAAACTTAAAAATGCTAAAAAATTTAGCTTGTATGAATGTTTTTCACCGAAAATAAGCATGTTTAAAAAATATATTCGTCATCACGATTTCCCATTTTCATCAATTTATGTTTTTCAGTTTTATAAACTTTTTAACCGGAAATTGATATTTTTAAACAAAAATCATCAGATTTTAAAGATTTTGAACAATTTACAAGAAGCTGCACAACTTTTCAACAATTTTAGTTTATGTCGGCGTTTCACACCGAAAGTCGGTATTTTTACCTTTTCACTGAAAAATCATGAAATTTCGAAGAAAATTTAAAATTTGTAAACAATAATTGTAAATATAGCTAGCGGAAATATCGATATAGATTTCAGAGAAGATTTAAAATATTTGAACAATTTAAGGTTAGTTTAAAGTTTTTTACCCGAAATCGGTTATTTGAGACAAAAATAAATAAACTTCAAAGAAGTTTCACTATTTGGAACAATTTTTTGTCATATTGTTTTAGTGCTTTCCGTCAAAAATTGGTATTTTTAATTTGAAAAAATCATGACATTTTTAAGATATTCATTGAGAGTAACCATTTAACACATAATTAGTGTACAATATTTGTTTTGTTGGTGTTTTGACCGGGAATCGGTATAGATTTCAAAGAAGATTTACAATTTTACAATTCTGATACTTTTTTTAGGTTATGCCATCATTTTTTAACTGGAAATCGGTTATTTTAAAGAAAAAATATTAGGTTTAAAAGAAGATTTACAATTCTAAAAAAATTGTAATGTTATGTCAGTATTTTTGGTGTAAAATTGCTATTTCTGATTTAGACTCATTGGATTTTCAAAAATATTCACAATATTTGAATAATAATAGTGTATTTCAGTGATTTTCGCCGGAAATTGGTACTTTTAAACAAAAATTCAACGTTTTACGCGGTTAAGATATGTATCAATTTTTATGAATTATCAAAAATATTGCCTTTGCTATTCTTTTCTAATAATTGAGATAATAGATACGATGAAATACAACAATTTTATAATAATATTGATTTAATATTTTAATTTAAAAATTGCGTGGGACAAAAAAAATCAAAACTTTATACAATTATTTTCCCAGAATGCGAAGTGTTTTACACAAAATTCCTATGAGGTTAATTCTGTATCATCGAGCGTTTTCTTTTTTGGTTTTTTAAATCACATTTTGTCTTAGACGTGTTTATGTATTCCTATAAAATATTCTAATACTATTTGTATACTCTAGCAAAGTAGTTACATTTTTTTTCAATTCAAATATGTAAAATAATAATGTTAGAAAACCTCTAGCATCCGATAAAAGAAATTACAAAATTGACTAAATCTATTTTATATCATGAAGGCATTACAACTTTAAGACATAGAATCATTCATCTCTAAAATATGTTGTTTTTAAAAGAAAAGAAGACGACACGTATTTTAACGTTTTATTAAAAATGTATTTTTCGCAAAGTTACGAGTGTTTGCAATTATACAGTTGACTTATGGAAAAAGTGGAAATTTTTTAAGTTGATTTGATCAAAAACAACACTTTTTTTGCTCAATTTTTTTTTTGATAAGTTGGTAGTCTAATGGCGAAGAAAGCCTGTAAGTTTCATGCGGGTCAAAACATGTATCTAGCTATAACCATTTTTTTTAGAAAACTTTTCTTATTTTTCTTACAAGCAAGGACAAATTCTGCAAGAGGCTAAGAAAAAAGTTTTCTCATTTTAAAAAGTTCTAGAAAAATTTCTTCGTACACCATTATAATATCTTTTATCGTTCGCAAGAAAGATTAAAAATTCAATCATGCAAAAAAATTCTCGAAGCAACAAAAATAATTTTGCCTACATACAACTTACAGAATCTTTTATTTATATAAGTACTTACATAAAAAAGGTTAAGTTTTTAAGAGAATCGACTTTTAGTATTTCCAGGAAAACTGCCAACATTTTGTTAATTTTCTGGCGGTTTTCATTAAAGAATAATTAACTTCACTAGAGTCAGGTAAGAAAACAATCCAAAAATTGCGAATAGGTCGATAGTGTGATAAAGAGAATACTTGTAATGAAAAACAAATTAATTATTAATTTTTTTGTCACAACCTAAGTATAAGATTTCTTATTATTTCTGAAAAAATATGGCTGTCATTATTTTTGGCCTAAATAAATTATTTTTGAAGAAACTGAGATGCTTTTAGAAAACTCCAATTTGTAATTCTGTCATCTTGTCTTTCGATTTTAATTTTTGCTACATAAAGCGTGAAATACAAAAATATGTTGAGAATTAGTACATAATGATAATTGCAAATAACATATTAGTATTGACATTTATACAAACAAATAACTGTGAAATAAATTTAGAAATCATATAATATTAAATAGTCAAGTTTTTTAATATCACCGAATCTTCATAACAAACTCAGATTTTTTTTTTAATTCATATTCTCATAAAGAACATAAATTAAAAGGAAATGTACATTATAGAAATTAGTGAATGTTTTATTAACAGTTAAAAAAGTACAATCTTGTATATTTTGGATTTTGATGGATTTTTTACAAGTATTACCTTCGAAATTCAAATTATTTTTCAATTCTAAAGTTCAATAAAATTCAAAGAATCTTCTCACAAAAATATAGCAGATCTTCCTTACACAATGTTACATTTTTTTCTAAAGTTCTAGATTTATTTGTTTTGTTTACAAATTATTGTATGATCTCCAGTTTTTAGTTAGAGATAGATATCCTTGATTTCCTACATTTTTTTCAAATTATTTAAATTAGTGAAATGTTTAAACTATTTAATGTTAATTACCATTCCTTAAATAGAAGTTTTTAAAATGAAACAGTTTCCAAAATCGTTAAAATTTAAATAATTCTCGAATTGTGTGATCCTTCAAATGCAAGAAATTTCAAATTAAAAGCGTAAAACTTAACAATTTTCGGGTCCATGGCGTTAATTATTTTGTAATCATAACATATACAAGCAATCCCATATTATTAATTGGAAAGGACCCGTTAATACGATTTCTATCAATTTTTATTTTCCCTAAATTTGAGAAACAGAATTTTTCACAATAAAGCTAATATGAGGAGCATGAATATTCCCCAAATTATACTTTTCTGTTTATATTACAGAAATTCATTTCACAAAATAACCATTTCCCCTAATTTATTACATTCTCATCAGAGTCCACGTTTTGAGACATTCTGAACCCAAAAAACCGGTTTTCGCGAGTCTGTCTAGTTGGATGTATGTATGTATGTATGTATGTGTGTGTGCGTGTGTCTGTAGATTTTTATTTTGTTAGCACGATAACTTTCGAAAGAATTGACAGATTGAATTGGGCTTTTGTATACTCTTCAAGTGTCCTAAAATATAGGTCAAGTTTGTTAGCCAACCATTTTGGATTGAGTAGTTACCTTTGTTTTTACTTATATTCTCAGGAAATCATTGTCCGAAAATCGGATCTGCTCATTTTTTTATTTTATTAAGGATTAATCGAAAAATAGGTCAAAAATTTATTTCAATATATTTATACGTATTGATGGGTATTTATTACTTATTACATTGTTGAAACAAAGAAAGAATATAGCGAAAATAGAAATAAGTAAATGATAAACGATATTGAACATAAATAAATAAATTGTATTCATTAACAAAGACTTCAAACAATATATCGTTCGATGCGACTTATACATTAAAACAGCTTTTTTTGTGAAAACGCAATATATAATCCTGATTGAATTAATTATGTGAAATAGAACTTATTAAGATCTTTTTTTAGTATACTGTCCATTGTTTTTCCAATATACATGTAGTAAGTTTTTTTAGATGTGAAATGATGAAAATTGAACAGTTGCAGCTTTCAATTTCTCAGAATAGGAAGAGTCGTTGAGTACATTAATTTTATATTTTTCCCAATAGTTTAAAAATTCTCGGTGCACTGATTCACCAGCCTGCTCTGACCACTTGCCAAGACCTTCAGAATTCTTCAATAATTTTAAAGTTTGCTCAACATGTTCGAAAAGTACATGCATTTTCAGAGTTACTGATAGTTTGGTTGAAAGAATGTCTTTTTGTAATTCGGTGATTATTTTATTGATCTCATCTGCAGACCCTCTCCTTTCAGTAGAGAAACACGAATGTACCATTTTATCCATCGCTTTGAAAGCATATATATAAGGTACTAATGCCAATGGGCATTATTGTTTTTCTTATATTTTTCTCTTCATATATTGTTTTGTCACTCAAAGCATCAGCTTCCTTCAACAATTTTCTGCATGCGTTCCCCTCAAAGATTTCACCATGATAATTTTTTTAAATTAATTTTAATTTGAGAGGCCATATCAAAGCTTTTTCTCGACCTACTAGTGGTACTAAGCCATTCGAAAAAAGGTGGTTAACAAAGCTTTGTAGCAAATGCAACTCTGGAACACAACATTTCTTCAATACTGTAACTTTATCATTTTCACGAAAAATGGGTTCATTTATTACACTATGCGACAATTTAGCCTCTTTCTTCTTCTTACCTGCAGATGCGTAGTTTGCATAATCTTCGTTCAAATCTTTATAAGTTTTCAAATGTTTTGATTGATAGTTGTTTATTTCATGAAATTGTCTCAATTCTTGTAGACTAATTGTACAATACGGGCACGGAAACGTTGATGTAGCTGTTTGTTGTCCATTAATTATCAATAGAAGCTTGAAATCGCACACAAACTTGAATGAAATGTCATTTAGTTTTACTAAATCAAAAAGTAGCTTAATATTTTCATATGTTTCTTTTACATCTGGAACGATACACATCATAATTAATTTTTTGACACTGGTATCTTTGAATTGTGACTCCACATTTAATTTCTATTTTCAAAGGAATGCCGTTGGTATCGTCATCAGTACTACTAACTGCATCCGGAATTATCGAGATAGATACTTTGAAGAAACCTTGTCCGCCATCTGCCATCACTTTTACAACATAAGAACCAATCAAGTTACGTTTTTCTATAACTTCTTCCAATAAGTTACTTGCATTAGCCCAAACCACATGTCTTTTTCGCGTTTTCCATCCTTTATTTCGTATTCTAATAAACTTTCATGATAAACTTTATCTAATAAGTGTGATCGATCTTTCATTTGATCTTCATATTTTACGGGCGCCGATTTTCTACCTGCAGTTTTGCGTATGAAAGAGGTCATTTTTCTCATATGCCTAGTAGAAACTGTAGTATTAGCGTGAAAATCGTCTAAATCATCTGCTGTGAATGAAACTGTATTATTGGCTTGACTTGCTTTCAAATAAACAGTTTTTTCGCGACCTCCAGTACTCAATTTTAAGCCTTCAACGCTTTTCTCATTTCATAACTCTTGCAAGACTGATGAAGCTATATGCCCTTTTTGTTTATCAGGTAATTGGTTCACTAACTGCATGACATTTTTTCGAACATTGTAATCTCGCGTTTCGCATAAGTGATGAAGACCATTACCAATCTGCTGTAAGCATTTCCCACATAACTTGAGGACGTTGTTTACACTTTTGTTTACTTGCTGTATGTTGACACGGCTTTCAGATTGAGATGCATTTGAAATAAGTAAAGAGCCATATACTCCATTAGATTTATCTATACAATTATTTAAATGCTTCTTATGTGTATGAAGTATACTGGTTTTGCAATGCTTTGTTGATTGAGCTGTTCTACAAATATAACATATGCAGTCTAAATTGCTTTCAGATCTAGTCACTTTTGGTAAGACAATGTCAGCATAATTTGGGATTTTTTGAATAGTTCTATTCTTCACACCTTTGTTATGCTCCGATAGCGTCTTTCGGCATGATGAGCAAATTGTCAGAGGATATCTTTCATTAGATAATTCATAATTTTTGTCGATAAGATCTTTAATTAACTTATAATTAGTGTCTGTGATATTAAAATGATTCAATTTTTTTTGGCCTAGAATGATTTTTTGTCCACACGGCCCACACACTTTCCTGCGATTTTCTTCATGACTGCACTTAGCTGATGCATGTGTCGGCATGTTCACAGCCACTTTAATACACTAATAAGCAACAAAACTTACTAATAACTATATTACGTCTCGATTTCAAATCATATACAAGCTAAACCGCGCGCGCTCGCACCTCCGAGACGACCCAAGATAAACTGATATAACTCGTCAATTATATTATACGTGTCGATCATCGGCCCGTGTTTTTCTAAGAATCAAGTGTAAACATAGACTATAAACGTGTGCATCGATGTCAATAGTAGATCAGCTATGGAATGAGTCTTTAAATTCTTTTAATTTCTGTGTACTTTTTTATTTTATTGGGTTGAAAGTTTTATTAATGATTTAATTTATTTTAAGCAACTAGGAAAAATATAAAATTAATTCAATCAACGGTCTTTGCTATTCGTATTATATCTTACTTACACATTCGTGTTACACAATTTTGTTGTTTCAACAATGTAATAAGTAATAAATACCCATCAATACGTATAAATATATTGAAATAAATTTTTGACATATTTTTTCGATTAATCCTTAATAAAATAAAAAAAGGAGCAGATCCGATTTTTGGACAATGATTTCCTGAGAATATAAGTAAAAACAAAGGTAACTACTCAATCCGATTTTGTCGGCACTGCCAACAAACTTTTTCCGCCTTCTCGACCACCGTGACCCTACAATATTTTTATAAGCCTTTTTTCAATTTTTTTGAAAAATCGAAAATTCAAATTTTTATTGCACAAAAAAATAATGAAAACTCAAAAATTCAATTTTGCGGTCAAAGTATACAAGATAAATAAAAAGATGAATTAAAAAAAATTGTGCACTCTGAAAAGATCTACAAATTTGTTATTAATCACTTTTTGATAGGACGGGTAGTTTTTTGTTTCATTTGTAAAAAACTGATTTAAGAATGAAAGAAATTAAATTTTTGGACAAACGACATAAACCAAAGAAATAAAATTAATGGAAAAAAGTTGTTCACTCAAAAAAGAGCTACACATTTTTCATGAATCATTTTTTGCTAAGATGCGTAATTTGTGTTTCAATCCTGAAAAATAACATAAACAATAAAAAAAAATTGTGGAAAAACGACGCAAGGTATGAAAAAAGATAAATAGACAAAATTTGTTCAACCAAAAAAGATCTACAAATTTGTTATATACTTTTGTTATAAAAATACATTTAAAATAAAAAAATTAACTTTTTGGAAAAACGATACACGATACAATAACATTTTATCTAACATAGTTTTTCGCCAAAATTACATTTACAATTTTTCTTAGAACCACTTAACGCTAGGATGCATATTTATGGTTCGAATCGCACACTTCTTTTCAATTATAAAAACATGACAAGGAAAATATGTATGTTTTTAATATCAATGCATATTATGAATTGTAATAATATACATATATTGAATTGATATAAAATTTGCACGGTATCTGAGGATAAAATTAAATGCAAAATCAGAAAGAAATATTGAATATAAATTATAAATATTAATCATGATAAATACAATTCGTAATTTATTTTGCAATATCTAATAAGCAATCAGAGGCCGGCGTATAGAAATAAATGTAATATACATTTGATATAATAATGTTGAATATGTAATGTAGAAAATTTCGCATATTGGACAAAATCAATTGCGAAGCAAGAGGTACGTGATGAGAATGTATTCGTTAAAGCCAAAGGAGATTTAACAAAAGAGAATTCACAATCACTAATTGACAGTTGTCGATACTTTGACCTTTAATTTTAAAAGGTGTGTGCATAAATTTGAGGTAAATACAGTATTGAACGCGAAGCGCGACATAAATATATAATTGAGCGCGAAGCGCGATAACCAACAGTCGCGCGCCATAGGCGCGCTCAAACTTGCAAACCGCGCGCAGAGCGCGCGATGAGAATGTGCCCGCGAAGCGAGCAGATTTTTTATTCTTTAATTTGCCCTTTTTTTCCAATATTATATTAAAAAAGTCTTATACAGAATGATATTCACTTTCTATAGAAAATTTTTTTCACTTTTAATTTGTTTGACAGTACGTTCAAAAAAGATTGGCTGCATACAGATTATTCCCTCTCCTTGCCCTCTCACAACTTTTTCTTTATATTCCTGTTTTTGTCTGGTACATTGGAAAAATATCGATGCACCGATACTACACGCTCGAGGCACACGTTTACATGAAGTAAAGTATCTATTGGCGTGGGAGGAACGGTTTACAACAGAATATTGTCCCGCGTAAGCCGCTCTCCAATATTTCATCAAGTTTCTCATTCCTTCTTTTCTACCAACTCATACCCATCCCAACGGCATAACAGCTTCAACGAAAGCCGATCCCGATCCCAGGTCCCGAAGGAGGAACGGGAACGGGACGCGCAAAGTGTGTCTTAAGTATTTTACAAGAATCCATCTGTAAGAAAATGCTGTCTCGCCGCTATTTTCCTCCTGAACGATTTATGATCTTTTTTTCTCCCAATCTACCACTGCCCATTTCCATCAATACCTTTCATTTCGGCTTAAAAATTAAATGCTTCAGAAATTAATTTTACAATTTTCTATTCAAATGCAACTTATATCAATAACTCAGGGGCCATTCAAAAACTAGGTCACATTAAAAGATAATTCATTGTAGAGATTTGTTTTGACTCTTTGGTATTAAATTAGATGGTGTTTCTTTGTATGGGCTTTAGGGTCCAATAATAACAAAACTCTCTCTCTACTACTTTTTTAAACAATTCCTCTGTTTCACCTGTTTTTAAGAAACTTCCTCTTTCTCTCGTTTTTTTTTTTTTTTTTTGCTTAAGTGTAAACTGATTTAATAGCAACGGATAAGAAAATCCAACTATTTCACGTTGAAAATTAATTCTTTTTTTTAAATAATTGAATGTTTATAGTCGCATCAACTGCCAGGGTCATTAGCGACTGTTCTATAGGGTTAATTATAAACTGTAGAGTATCTGTGGGGTAGTATACCAAGGGACAGTATAGGAATATGGGATAAATACAGTCTAGGAACCAAGGTTAAATAAAATATATTTCAGTACGATTAAAGTTCTCTTTATTGAGATACCCTTTCTTTCAGAGAGAACCCATAAGACTAAAACTCAAACTGGTGACATGATTCCCTTCCACTCTCTACTCTTAATCATTTGTTTATATGAGCAGTTTCTGGAAGACCACACGCACCCATAATCTCATACGCATAAAATAAGCATTGGATTTAATTACTCTCAATATGACTTTATAAACTTCAGTTTGAAAATCGATTCATTTTTGTTCATTATTTCAATACTCCCACTCAAAAATAATCGATTTATATTAAACTTAGTACGTTTACTTTATCATTTTTTTGGGGATTACATTAATAGTCCAACATTCGTTGTGATGAATTGGGAAAAACCCCAGCAGTTAAAAACCCAATCAGACTAAAATCAAATTCTCGTTTACTCTTATTTTATTGTACATTTAAATATATGTACTTCTGTTTTGACATCAATCTTAAATTTATATATTTTTAATCATAATATATTTTAAAAGATTATAAATGTATATATATATATATATATATATATATATATATATATTTATAAATAATCGTAGAAACACTTTGGATACATTCATTAGTTTCTGTTTACAGCTTAGATTTAAG
>CAKNYM010052794.1:284991-304042 GCA_932195095.1 Andricus curvator
CCGTACTGGTGGTTCATGAAAGGTTCATCAATAGGTCAATTGATGCGAGAAAAAAAATACTTCGAAATTGTCGATCTAGCTCAGAATCCTATCAGACCTGGATATCAATCGTAGCTACACTTCATCCAAATGTCATGATCGTAGCTCTTTTACTTTTCGAGATACAGTGAACACACACACATACACACACACGGAAAATTTTTTTAATTTAATTTTCGAGCTCCTGGGTTCGAATTATATCAAAATATGTCAAAAAAGTATATTTGAAAATGTAGGTCATTGCAAACCTCCCTTTATGAGGAAGCAAAAGAGAAAAATTTCTACCAAAACAGATGAATTTTCAATCCAAAAAGGCGAATCTTTAAAAACCTGTTGAATTTTTCACCCAAAAATATGAATTATCTACCAAAGAGTAATTTTTAACAAAAACGGTCAATTTTCTGTGAAAATACTACAATTTTCAAACCAAAAACACGAGTTTTCAACCAATATGTTCAATTTTCAAGCGAAAAAGATGAATTTTCAACCAAACAGTTGAACTTTTAGCCCGAAAATATAAAATTTCAACAATAAATGAACTTTCAACCCTGGTTAATTTTAAACTAAACACGATCAAGTTTCAACTAATAATGGGATAGTTCGTTTTCTATCAAAAGAATTAATTTTCAACCAAAGAAAAAACAAATATTGTACAAAATAGTTACATTTTTAAATTAAGATGGACCTTTAACTTAAAAAATGAAATTGTATCCAAGTCGTTCAACGTTCAACTAAGCAGTTAAATTCTCAATTCAAGAAGAATGATTCGCTCTCAAAAAAAAAATGTACAACAAACCACATAATTTTTTAATAAATTGTTGAATTTTCAACTAAAAACTATCAATTTTATGGAATATTTAGATTTTCAGCTAAAAAAAAATTAGTTCTCAATGAAATAGTCAAATCTTGAACTAAAAAAAAAAAGAATTTTGAACAAAGTTGTTTAACTCTCAACCAAAAAAAGGTGAATACTGAATTAAAATTTAATAATTGAATTGGTAACTAAAAACGATCAATTTTCAGTGAAAAATGGATTAGTTAAATGTTCAGTGGATCAAATTGATTTTGAACAAAATAAAACGCATTTTCAACAAAATAGTACAATATTTAACCAAATGGTAGAATTTATAACAAAAAATATTAATTCTAAACCAAAAATATAATAGTTTACAACGCAAAACCTCGCAATACCTTTACCCCCCCCCCTTCCGCGCGCGTAGTTTTTGAACTACCCCACATTAATTTTTTTATAATTTTTATAGCAATGCATTTTTTCATCAATATAAGTTAGGACACACCTCAGGAAACTAATTAACCTTTTTTGGTAATTATAAAGTTTATTAATTAATTATAAGTTTATAATCGATTTGGGGAGATGCGGCTAGAGTAAATAATGCGTATAAGTAAGAACTAATTATAAGTCTCTTGAAGTTACTAAATATTCTGATGAATTATTAAAAACAAAATAAAAAAAATCAGAAGCGAGAAGAGAAACAATAAAATCTTTTATTCGTTCCACTGGTCAGAGAAAATGAGAACAACCGTTGTTGTAACGTATGGCTGCTGATTTATACAGGAAATAATTTCGCGAAGTAATTCCTTACGTCAAGCGTGCAAACCCATGCACATCCACTGGTTGAATTAAAAATTAAAAAGATTAAGTACTCGGATAAAAATGATCAGATTCTACTACTTAGTACCTTTTTTTAAGCTTCTTTGAAGCTTCACATCCTTTAGTTTATATAGAAAAAAAGCAGCGCGCTACTTGCGCGATTATAGTCTAGTTTGTCTCCCGAAATTTCGAAATAAAAATAAATAATAACTTTTGATACAAAATTTTTATATTTCATAGTAGCTATTATCTGAAATAATAGAAAAGCAAAGCAAGTACAATTGACGAAAAATGATATCTTAATTTTAGAATTAATATATAATCTTTTTGTACAATTTGAAGACAATCAAACCGTTGCATCATTATGAAAAATACCAATTTGAAGGGGAAAAAGGCTCACCTACCCTGTTTTGTTTTATATAATGAACATCTTTTTTTAAACCTCATGTTTCTTTGCTTAAAGAGAAGATCAAAATTTTTTTTTCAACTTATGAAATCTCTACTAAGAGTTCGTTGTAGGACTATTAGTTTGCAAAAATATTATTTGCCTAAATATTATTTGCCAATCAGGACCTATTTCCGATAAAAATCTACTTTTTTAACATTTTTCCATAAATTGAAATAATAATAATAATATTTTTAAAGCTTTTAGTTTGAACTATCACAGTTGGGAATTGAATTTTCAACAGTTGAATTTGAGACAGTTCACAATTCAAATTTATTTAATTTTCAACATAACCTAAAGTTGTTGAAAAATAATAAATATTCTTTGACGTGTAATTATTCTTTATACAATATATCAATTTCCGACAAAAATCTCGGACGTAACGTAACGAAAAGTTGTGATAAATTGTAAATCTTCTTTGAAATGTAATAATTTTCGTTTAAGGTAACCCATTTCGGGTGAAAATTTATATCTTTTTTGAAACCTAATGATTTTTCACAAAAAATACCGACTTCTGTTGTGAAACGCTGTTTTTTAAATCGAATTTTTTTCATCAAAAATACCAATTTTCGACAGAAGGAACTACTCTGGAACTTGGATTTACCACCGGTTTCGGGGATGGCTTCAGTGGCTTCTAGTGGTGAATCCAGATCGTTCAAACGTAAACTGTCAGGGCCGTGTGAACCATTTCCTGCAATTACGCAATATACGCGAGTGGGTACCCGCGCACTGCACCTTCCGCCGTGCGCTGCCTGTGTTCCACGCTTCGTTAAGCACGCTCTCTCGGCCTTGATGGGCTCCACTCTCAGCCCGAAACGCCACGGCAACAATTTTTGGAAGCAGTTAATCCGGACTCATTCAATCCAGGCTCAAGTGTAACAGAGCCCAATAAGTTATTAGAAGATTATAAATCTTATTATATTATTATATATCTTATCTCAAGGTATAATTACATTTCTTTAAAAATACCCATTTTCTGATGTGAAAGGCAAACGTAACATGAAATTGTTTAGAAATTATTAGTCTTCTTTGAAATGTAATTATTTGTTACTAAAAATACCCATTTCTAGTGTAAAATGTTAACATAACCTAAAATTGTTCAAAATTGGGAATCTCGATGATGACTTGTATTTAAAAGTACTAATTTTCGGTTTAAAAAATAACACGAACTACCATTTTGAGAAATTTAAAGTCTTCTTTGCCACTTTATGATATTATATTCAAATTTGTTTTTAAAAACGAAGTGTCTTGTCGTCCCGAAATTCGGGATGACTAATCCAATATTTTGCATAAGCTTGGCTAATCGTCCCGAATTTTCGGGACGACTAATCCATACCCTTTTCCAACTCCCCTAATTTTTCGGGACGACTAGACACAGCCTTTTAAAAAATAATTATTTCCAGCGATGCACTACAATACAACATTTATAATATTTTCAATAATAGCTTCAAATCTTTTAGTTTATCTGAAAACACACACGCGCGCGATTATAATCTTGTATTATTATTATAATTTTTTTTCAATTTGAAAGTTTTGATTTAACCACGCAAGAGTATTGAAAATCGCAAATGTTTCACAATTCGAATTAGGTTTTCTATGATTTTCCTTGCTAAGGCCATAATACTAATCTCAAAATAATTGTACCGAAAATTTGTTGTCATCTTATTTACTTGAAATGAGTTAACGAATTGAAAAATTGGATGATTGAATAAGAGCCACAAAAAAGGTTTATCCACCGCTAAATTTCACAATGAAAATTGAAAAAAAAAACATTTTTCGAGTTATAAACATTTACATAGCAATTGATATACCTCCATTAGTGCTTTTTATTTAATTAACATATTTGTCAACTCGATATCTCACTTTGTGTGGACAGAATGATGACAAAACAATTGTCGGTAAAATTTATTTTCAGGTTAGTATCACATGGCCTTAAATGGGATTATTTGTAGATTTAATTTGAAAAATTCCAAATTGGCCGTAGCCAGATAAGCATGGGTGATGTGCTCCTGCTTTTTTCTGGTTTATATTTTAGGGGCAAGTTTCTGCTATTATAGGTCTAATTCACCTCAAGTGTCAACTTGAAAAATCTTTTTTTACAAAACTTATGAGCAAATTTCGAAAAATAACAAAATTCGAGTTTCTCAAAATTGACTCAATCTATTCTGATGGCCTAAATATACATATATTATATAGGATATTAAGGCAATTAGAAAATAATAGCAATGAATTCCTTCTACAAGAAGGTGCTGAAAGAAATTATTGTATTTTTGTAACGATTTCTTTGTAACGAATTTTTTATGGCTACGCTATAATTTTTTTCCTGCAATATACCGATATCCAAGGTAAAAACAACACAAGACTTTCAGTTCATAAACAGTGTTAGGGGTTGCCTGCAAATAGCCTTGTTCATAAATCGCGAGTATCGAAATGTAAACAGTTAGGTCCGCCTGAACCGTTTCCATAATATTGCGCAATATACTCGACTGACTACTCGTGCACTGCGTGCCTCCCGAGGCGTGCGTCGCAGCCGTCTCTCTTTCTGCCCCCTGAGAAAGTGCGTGGGCCAGAAATTCTAGGAATTCATTAAGCGCGAGTTCATGAACTAAGAGTCTGGTGTATATAGCTTTCATGATAAGATCAAAGGATTACTTCATGGTTGAGAAAAAATGAATAAAAAATTATGGCCCCTTATATGTATGTAATTCCATGAGAATGGGGGGAGGGGCTAACTTCATTTTAGCTTATAAATCAATGAAGTAAGCACTTTTTTCAACAATACACCTCAGTCTAATATGCTTTACACTTAATCTTCATCACTGTCTTTCTCTATCACGGGAGTTATATTGTTTTGTGTAAACAATTTACTGAGAATTTCAGCAGGCCTTACGATTTTCGACAAGTACCTCGCCTGTGATAAGTATTAAATATTGGCTGCTATACGGGAGCAGCAGCCAACTGTTCTTCGATCACTGGCACATTTACACGCATATCTTTTCATTCCTGAAATACTCATGCTGTTTGGTCTGTAATCAATAAAACATCTGTATAATTTTCGACTAATAATAACCAACTGTGATAATAATAACTGTAATAATAACCAACAGCCATACCACGCTGAAAAAACCAGTTCTCGTCAGATCACTGAAATTAAGCAGCGTTGGGCGCGGTTTAGCACTTGGATGGGTGACCATTCGAGAAAACTGAGTGCTGTTGGCACATCGTGGGTGTGGTGAGCCCACACTTGTAGTTATTTACTACAAGTTATCAACCTAAAAACACTACCCGAATCGGGTAGTGTCACGCCTACCCCGAAAGGGAAATGGCTTAATGGTATAGAATATGTTTTGACTGTACCTGGACCTTCAGAATATTTTCCTGCTCTTTTATAAATTGCAAATTGATAGACTCATTCTCATTTACCATTTCGGCCAAGAACGAGCTTGCCCTGCAACGCTGGCAACAGTGCGGTTAAAGCCCTTGGACTTTAGTACGTATTTTGAATCTCGAAAACCACGATCAATGTTGAATTTGTCGCCTTCATTCATTATTCAGCGCCAATCATGCGTATCTTCGATACGATTTTTTATCATTTTAGCGTCATTCTAGTTCGCATAAAATGGTCCTGCAATGTCTAATACTCGTCCGGTTGTTGTACAGATATCAAAAGACTTGGATAAGGGAACCTTTTTCTGGTCTGAGTAAGATTTTCGCTGGTATGTACTCATTATTGCTGCTTTTCTGACTGCAAAAATAATACGCTATACCACTTAATCTTTGACAATGTCTTCCTCTATCACGGGATTTATATTGTTTTGTGTAAACAAGTACCTGAGAATTTAAACGGGCCTTATGATTTGCGAAAAGTAGCTCGCATTGGGTGACTGTATGCTTGCAGGAAGTTTGCTAAGAATATACATAAGCGTAAAAATATCGTAGAGTCTGCAGATGAAGCAAATGCTTTTCCTCTTTGCTTTGGGAAAAGTATCACCCTCAGTGATGTTCTATGTTTGTCCTGTCGCTGCATTCCTTACAAAAGCAGAAAACAGAATGATGGTAATTGATTTCCTGATAATGGAAGAACAGTTTCTGAGAGCGCTGATTCTTTGCAATCAAGCGACAAAGATACAGAATTCAAAGCAAGCATTATAAATTCTTAATCAAGCGAATATTGTGAGCATATGCGCATTTAAGTTCAAAGGACTGGGGCAAGTATGTGGCTATCAGATTTACTTAAAAGTTTAAGTAATAAATGTTAAACCTTCATTCTTGACAAAGTTGAAGACTTTTCATCACACAAAGAAAAGATATCTTTTCAAAGGTTTGCCATGGGGAAAATATTATCAAATTGCGTGAAATGCTATCGTCAATGGAAAACACTCAGACCCGCGTTGTAACATAAGCTCTTGTGGTGTTTTTATTAAAATAAAGAACATGAAACTCTTAACCAAATGGTTGCTGCAATTTTGCGATTAAAACAAGAGCAGTTTGTTTCAGACTATTCCACATCTATCATGAAATCTTGAAAATCATGTCTTACCCTCACGATTTGGATTGAGTGCTATTTCTAGACGTGACCTTATTCATTTTCACACTACTGATGTCTCCAAAATCTTATGCAATTCTGATGATGAGCTAATGTTAATTTGTGACGATACATATTGTGACGTGGTATTCTATACCACGCACAAATGGTGTATTTAGTCACGCCCAATAAATTCAAAGTTAACCTAAAAGTCATAAATAAATCATACCTGGTCGAGCACAGAATCCATTTAGGGATTTTAATAGTTGGAGAGCTTCGAGAGGGATGGCCTGTTGCCAATTAACAAACCCTTCGATGCCTAGGATTTGTAAATTCCCGCCGCTCCAAACTGTCACCAGACTGGGGGGAATACCTTTATTGTTCGAATATAAGACATCTACTAACGCCTTCGAACTGGTACTTTTTGTTTATTAGACACTCAGGGCCGGGGGCCCGGCCACTACACTGAACCATCCACACGATCAATTCACGAATTCACGACCGGGTAGTCGTGAATCGACATCACACATTTTACACTTCAGAAACACAACACTCTCGTTCTCTCTTGCTCACATCCACTGGGAAGAAGGAGGATACACTAATAAAAGGTGGTGACGCAGGAGCGGTGCCACCAACTCGTGTTGTTTTGGAACTGTCAAAACACTAGCAGCCGAGCATAAGTGGGCGCGCACGGTGCAGAAGGGGTGCGCCTGACAAGTGTTTGCGTCGCGCCGCGGCGCAGGTTAACAGCGTGACTCGCCACAGACTATGGACTAGGCTAGTAAAAGCACTAGATAAAATGGCGAGTCACCATGGGACGTTATTGTGAACGCGCCTTCACACAGTTTTTCGTTAAGTATAGTTGTGCGTCTGGGTGTGCAACCCATGGCCTACGCGCCAAAAATCGTTCTCCGCGTCGTAGCAATTATTCTGTGTTCGGCCATTGGCATGCTTGCTACCTAACCGAAAAACTTCGACCTGTGTACGACGTTGAGGCAATCTGAGGCCCACTATTACTAATCTGTTTGGGCGTGACAAAGTATAGACCCGCCAGGAAATTTGTTTGGGCGTGAGGCCACTTGATTAAGCCAAATTTACCGTATTTTGGACTAATAAGAAAGAAGCATCCAGAGGTATGTCCTTATATTTCGCCTTCGAGTAATTTCAAGTGTAGTGTCGCGGATTCAGTGTGGTGGGAACATGCATAGTTAAAATGGCTATATTTAATCAGGGCTGCTAATTTTCGGAGTGGCGGGTAGATGCGTTCTCAACTTGCAGGGTTTGTCTCGTTCGGGAGTGTAACTTTAACCTGTACAGTTTTCCAAAATGGCGGCGACCTTAACTGACCTTTCATGTCAGAACTGGATCGCCATGATGGAAAATCGTTGCGAGGGGAGTCAATCATGTGGTGAAAAGGATAGCAATTATTGAAATATTTGAGAAGATTCGGAGTAATCAGTCAATTATTGAAATGTTTGAAAAGATTTAGAATAGCCACTCGATTATTGACACTTCTGAAAAGGTTTAGAGTAGTTAAGCAATTTATTACAATGACTGGAAGAGCTTATTGTAGTTAATCAAGTATGGAAATTTCAGAAAAGGTTTAGAGTAGTTAATCAATTCTTGAAATGTCTGAAAAAGTTTAGAGTAGTTAATCAATCACGGAAATGTCTCAGTCGTCAATACTGGACTGACTCATCAGATTGCATACTTGATGGCAATGTCGGGTCCAAGACATAACTGTTAAATTTAATGAACTGAATATTGAATTAGTCAACCGGTGGTAGAATAGACACGTACTTGACGTAGGGTAGGTGTAATCACATTAAAATTCAATATGTGTTTGATCATAGTTTTCACATCGATAATCCAAAATGGCGGTAACCTGACATGACCATTCGTGTCATGAGTGGACCACCATAGTGGAGGGTCGTTAAGTTCCATTGATCTCAACTCAATTTCTTACCTCGATTATTCAAAATGGCGGAGACCTCATATGACCTAAGCGTCATTCATGGGCCACCATATTGGAGGGTCGTGTGTAGGAGTTCAGTATAATTCATGTCCACTGATTTTGATTATTTTTTACGGGATCTAATTTTGATGTGAGGCATCCATGGCCGTAATAAACGGATTTTATGATTGTTACCCGTAAACCCTGGTAAACTATTATTTACACCTGACTCACTATCCTCGCTCAGGTCTTTCCTAACCCCGCCCCTCGCTGTGTTGAGCTAGCGGGAAGGGTGTGAAAATTAAATGGAAATATTACATTAATAAAATAATTTCGTTAGGACCATTTTGGTCGTTTTCGGGTCTTGACAAGACAAACGATCTGGCGCCCTTCAGGCAATAATACAATCAATATCAATTGGGTGATTGGCCAATAAACCAAGAAGTCATTAGTCTTTAGAGTTGATTGACCAATAAACCTAATAATAAACCTAATAATGATTAAATAAATAAAAACCAAGGTTATAATGGCGCCCAACGTGGGGCAAGAAGGACTGAGCTGGGAGAAGTGATTGATTGGTGTAAATTGATTGATAAAATAATTAATTAAATAAATATTAATTAATTAAATAAAAATGGATTAATTAAAAATTAATTAATGAAATAAAAATTGATTAACGAAAAATTGATCAAGTAAATAAAAATTGATTAATTCAGAATTAATTAATTAAATAAAAATTGATTAATTAAAAATTAATTAATGAAATAAAAATTGATTGATGAAAAATTGATCAATTAAATAAAAATTGATTAATTCAGAATTAATTGATTAAATAAAAATTGATTAATCAAAAATTAATTGATTAAATAAAAATTGATCAAATTAACATGAATTAATTAGGTAAAAATGAATTATTTTAAAAATTGATCAATACAGTAGAAATTGATTAATTATAAAATTATGAATTCAAAATTGAGTTGTTGAATAGCCGTGATTGAGCACCGGTTGGGAGTTTGGCTCGTAATCGGATGCGCCATTTTCAGATTCAAAACAGATAAAGTACCAGCTGAATCGATTATGCAAAATGCACGCAAAAATTAAAATAGTAAATTGCCCAGTAAACGCAATAGTAGATTTCGGAGTGGCAGACAATTATATTGGAGCCCAAGCATTCGGTTTAGCTGAACTGGCATGCAAACCAGTAATTTGTCCGGGAATTGAATTTTTGGAATCTGGTTTTGGGGTCACAAAAATTATTGAAGGTCGTTGCACCCTCCCTGTACATTTTAATAATTTGAATAAGGAAATCGAATTTAAAATCATCTCGAGTATGGGTAATCGGTGCATTTTGGGAATCAATTTTGTGGAAAAATTCAATGTTGTTTTTGAGCAAGCTAATTGAATTGAGTCGGAGTACGAGCGAACTCGTGAAGAACCCAAAGCGATTTTGATGAGTCATCGCTGGGATCTTGACTGCATTGCTCAATCAGGCGTGATAAATTAGGAACGGCCTGCACTCAATAATACTCAGGCCCAGTTTTGGACAATAGGATATTATTAAGTTTTACGATTGTTATCGTGGGACTCACACTCAATGATCGAATTTTGAGTTTGGGTCGTATGATGTTGTAAAACTTACGAGATAACCCTTGAGGAAAATTCCAACCACTGAAACATTTTGGTTGTGTTTCACAATTGGTTAAGAAAATAGCGGTAGGCATTTTCTTGCCAAAGTTAAAATTGATACACAGAAAATAGCGGTAGGCATTTTCTTACCCTAAATAAAACTGACACGAACAAAATGGCGGACAAGCCGGAATTCCAGGTGCCTCAATCCATTATTGACATGGAGGAGGATGGATTGCGGGACTGGTTGGATAACAGGGGGCACAGTTCACTAGGCTCCGCCCCGATTCTAAGGGATCGTGTTATTAGGCTGCTACAAAAAGAGGCAGGTATGCCTAATGTCCGTTGGTCCAGTGAGGATAATAAAGAGGAGAATATATTCTCCAATTTAACCCCGACCGAAGTCATAATGCAGTTACGAGATACTGCGGATTCGGCTGTGGATTCAGCGGAACTCTTTGAGAAGTTTAAGGGGTTACACCACTGTAAATTTTTTAGAAAATCGATTTTTTTTTTTCGCTTAAAATTTAGTTTAAACCTTCTAGAATATGGGGCAAAAGGTTTAATACGTGAAAAAATTTTTTTTCTGTTTAATGTCACGTTTTTGCTGAGGCGTGTCGGGCGTCTCTCATACGGCTACAGGCGGTATGAACAGATCTGCTCGAAAGGTACCCTGTTCCCTCTTTTCAACTTCTTTGATACACTCACAGATGTCACAGATTAGTGTAGCGTCAGTGCTCGTTCGGGAAGTACATCTGGTTGCTCGTGGATGTCTAACATTCAACTCAAAACTTTAAACGAGTTTTTCTCAAAACACGTTTTTTCAAAACGGCACGCAGCATAGCTCGAACAATTTTCAATTTTTTTTTTTTCAAATTTGAACCACATATTTTAAACAACATTTTGAAGAGAATGACGTACGGATTTTTCTATAAGTTAATTTAAACAATTTTTATAAACAAATGACTTGACTTTTTTTCGTCCAAAAATTACATTTTTGCTTCAAACACTTGTCAATTTTACAAAAAACTATATTTTTCAAATCCCGTACGTCATTCTCTAGCTATTCTTATGCAGATTAAGAAAAAAATTTTTTTTTTGTTCAAGCTTCAAATTTGCGGCCGTCCTACTGCGTGCCGCAAAAAAAAAATCTGCAGGAGAATGGCTCCAGTGCCGCCATTTTGAAATATTTTTTAATAAAAAAATTTCCCTGTGAAGCTCAATACATGCTTAAATATATCCTCAAAGCGCTTTTTCATACTACCTTTCCTTCAACCCAAAAAAATGTCCAAAAATGCATGCTTTTACAGTGGTGTAACCCCTTAAGGAAACCACCCTTAACCTAGTAATGAGGCCCGATTTTTGGACAGATGTGGTTAAATCGGGTACTCAACCGCCCCTTTCAGAGAATCCCCATTATGGTCCTGTGGAACCTTATTCCACCCATCAACCCTCCTCCCAAAAACATTGTCCACCATTACAGGACAATTATGTCCCTACATTGGGGGTAGCTAGTCTCACATCAAGCACTGTTACGGCAACAGTCAGTGGCAGTAGCACCCTGCTTTTCACTACGGTCGGGTCCACTACCGAAAATTTTAGCTCTAGTTCTAGGTACCGGATGTCGTCTCAAGAACAGGAGTCCACGTGTGAGTCACGTATCAGGGCAGCTAACCAGCGGTATGCTACCCCTGCTTTGGAAATTAAGGGTGTACCGGATTTTCCAAGGGGACACACCCCTGTTAGGACGGACCGGGCTGATTATGGGCGCGTACCGGGCGGAGTAACCGCCTCACGTATGTTGGGGGCGGTGCCAAAAACTTTGGAGCCCGGACGAGTAGTAGGAGAGGCAGTGGGAAATAGCCCCAACCGTGTTGATGAGATTGAATTCAATGGCTCACTCATCAGGAGGGAGTCAAGACGGGGGGACCGGCCGTCGAATGATTCGGGCGTACCGCGTACTAGACCGGAACAGTTTTCAGGTTATAGTTGGGCACATAGGCCATTGGTCCCGGGGTTTGCGAACACACCCACTTATCAAGGAGGTGTGACAAACCCCCCAGTTTCAAATAGCACCCCTATTTATGGCGCAATAGCTGCCACAGGGGGTTGATATCCAAATCAGTCATTTCAACAGTTTGCTCAAAGTGCACCCCACGGGTCGTATGGCTCGGGCCAACAGGAATTGGACGGGGTCGATCGTGAAGTAGTTAGTTGGGAGACCCCAGAGAACCGTACCCCTATCCCAAGGCGGAATAAAACCTTGGACTCAATAGTGAAGAATTGGGGCATCAAATATCCGGGGGATAAACACATCAGTGTCGAGAGCTTTCTGGCTAAAGTCCAGAATGGAAAGGAGGTATGTTACCTCACTGACGAGGAAATGTTGACTGCAATGTTATTCCTCCTGGATGATCTACCAGCTGAATGGTTCAGTATGAACCGGTGGGCGTGGCCCACTTGGGACGATTTCAAAGCCGCCTTTCGTGCCCAGTTCGGTAATATAAACTACCAATGGAAGCTGGACGAACAGGTAGCTAAGCGGTATCAAGGAAAGCACGAGCTATCGTCAAACTACCTCATCTGCATGCAGGGCCTATATCGAAGGTTCTCAAGGCCCGTAACGCTACAGGAGCAGATGGATAGGGCGTATACTAATTTACGCTCGGACATAAAGCGGTTGGTCAGGCGTCACGAATTTTTCGATTACAACGGATTGGCATTCCTGGCAGCTGATGCAGAAAGGACCCTAAGCACCATGGAAGACGAGAGGCAGCCCACTAAGAAGGAAGACTCGTTTTTCCCGGAGTTCGCCTATACTCCGGTTAAGAAGAGTTCAGGTGGAGGGGTCGTGAGAGAAACCAGCTCCGACTCCGCTATCGAAAAATTAGCCAAAGTTCTCCTTGAGTTGGTCACGGTCCGAGATGGCAATAAGAACTCAACCACCAATAAGAACAAGTCAACTTCAGAAGGGCCCAATAAAGGTAAGAAGCCGTCCGGCAATACGGAATCAAAGGCGGATGAGCCTGGGAACTCGGACAAGTCAAAAGGATCAACTAGAGGCAGGTCTCCCGGGGGGAGTCGTACGCCCAGGATCCAACCTAAACAGGAACCACCCTGCTTCAATTGTAAGGGGGAGGATCATCATTGGAGAAAGTGTCCAACTAAGTGGCATAAATTCTGTCACAACTGCGGAAAGGCGGATCAAGTCAAAAGCACTTGTGACTCCGCCTATTGCCAGGGAAACTAGTAAGGGAGAGCATGCTACGGGTCGATGCTACTCCCTTCATCCCTAAGCTGACCCAAGCTCTGGCAGGCCGATCGGACATAATTCTACTTGAAACTTCAACATCCATCAACTCATTAAATTCAACCTAGGCCGTGAGGAACAGGGCCTATTCAAAAACTAAAAATAATCAACGTAGCTCAATCAAAATGTCGCAGGGGCGTGATTCCATAGATGCGGCTATAAATGAGCTGAGCCAATTCAGAATAGAAACTTCAGGCGTTGTGAACAACTCTTATCAACCTAACTTAACTTTGAGAGTCGAGGACGACTCTCATCAACTTCAGCAGAACTCAGGAGAACCTGAGTGTAGTATAGAACAGATCATGAATGATCTGGAAGGAGACATTCAAGATCCAGGTGCACCATTCAAATCTAAACTAAGTAGAGGTAAAGCCGCACGACCCTATATTGATGTCGTGATAGGCGGAAAACTCTGTCATTCATTGGTGGACACGGGGTCAACGAATACCTTCATGGGAGCGAACGGGCTGAAAATCATTAAAGCGGGAAAGGATAAATTAAACCTTAACAAGAGGGGAGCGGTCATGATGGCGAATGGTACCTTAGAGTCCGTCATGGGCGAAGCTTCGATCCCCATCAGCTTGGGAGGTGTGACTCGCGAGATAGCAGTCCGAATAATACCAGGCCTTACTGACCTGTGTGTGTTAGGCATGGACTTTACGGAGAAATTTGGGCTTATAATCCACGCGAAAGATAGAGAAATTTGGATGGCTGACGAGCCACTCATAAAATTTTCTTTCGGGGTGGTGGACGAAGGCGAGCCTGAGAGTTGCAAAGGAATTGCCGCCTTGTCGGAAGAGGAACGGGAGGAACTCAACTCATTCTTAAAACGAGTGCTTCCTGCACCTCCGGATAAATTACCTGCGGCTAAGTTCGTCGTGCACGTGATCGACACCCAGGGAAGTTCTCCTATTAGACAAAGGAACTACCGCATGTCACCAAAAGTTCATGAGGCATTACTCGCAGAAGCCCAAAAACTAATCGACAACGATATCATTGAGCCCTCATCAAGCGAATGGTGTAATCCAGTCGTCATGGCTCGTAAATCAGATGGAGGATATCGGATGTGCATTGACTTTAGAAAAGTCAATGAAGTCAGTAAGAAAGATGCATATCCGTTACCCTTCATGACAGAAATCTTAGATAAATTGAGTTCAGCTCGATATATTTCGACGCTGGATTTAAATAAGGCGTATCATCAGATTCCTTTGACTCAGGGGAGCAAGGAGAAGACTGCCTTCATCATACCTGGGAAGGGTCTCTACCAATATCGGCGGATGCCCTTCGGACTTACGGGAGCACCTGCGACGTTCCAGCGATTGATGGACAAAGTGATAACACCGGAAATGAGGCCGCACGTGTTCGCGTATTTGGACGACATAATAGTCGTTACCAAAACGTTCGAAGAACATCTTTATTGGTTAGACAAAACCATTAAAAGGGTTCAGGAAGCTGTGTTGAGCTTCTGTAAGCGACTTCTGTAAGCTACAAATCCAATATCTGGGATTTGTAGTGAACCAGACAGGGCTCAACGTCGATGAGGATAAATTACGGCCAATATTGGAATACCCTCGACCGACTAGATTGAGACAAGTCCATCGTTTCATATGAGCAACATCTTGGTATAGGCGTTTCATTAAAGACTATGCCAGGATTTGCGAGCCTTTAACCCGGCTTACCAAGAAAAATCAATCCTTCATCTGGGGCGAAGAACAAGAGGAAGCGTTCCAGACGCTTAAAAAGGCTTTAATCTCATCACCAATACTGGCGTATCCCGATTTCAGCGTCCCTTTCACAATTCAGACAGACGCCAGCAATACTGGTCTGGGTGTAGTAGTCACTCAAGAGCAGGGTGGTCAAGAAAAAGTCATAGCTTATGCTAGTAGAATTCTATCTAAGGCTGAACGTAATTACTCGACCACGGAGCGTGAATGCTTAGCTGTCGTCTGGGCGATTCATAAATTCAGATACTATCTGGAGGGGTATCATTTTGCCGTCATCACCGATCATAGCAGCCTAAGATGGCTCTGTAATCTTCGTAATCCAACTGGCAGGTTAGCAAGGTGGTCACTCGACCTTCTAGAGTATGACTTCGAGGTAGTGCATAGGAAGGGGGCGATGCACCATGTTCCGGATGCGCTCTCGCGGTTCTATGAAGAGGAGGAGAACCTTAAGTTGGCCATGATAGAGCCTGTGGAAGACGAATGGTACGAGAGGCGCCGTCAGGCAGTCATCAGCACTCCTACTAAGTATAGGAGCTGGAAAGTGGTTGACGGACGGCTCTATAGATACCAAAATAACCCCTTATTAGAAGACATTCTGGAAGACCTGGATGCCTGGAAATTGGTCGTACCTCAAGACCAGATTAATAATGTGATGAGGGAAGTACATGAGAACCTTGAATCCGGCCACATGGGCATTGAAAAGACTTTCTACAGAGCAAAGTTGCGCTACTATTGGCCGGGGATGTTTAAAGACATCAGCACCTTCATCAACAGGTGTGAAACCTGCCAACTGACCAAATCGGACCAATCGGGCCCGAAAGGTTTAATGGGCCATCGTTTAGTTCAAGAGCCGTGGGCTGTAGTTGCCACGGACGTGATGGGCCCAGCTCCAAAGAGTAAGAAGGGTCACGAATATCTGGTAGTATACCAGGACCTTTTTCACCAAATCAATGGAGGTAGCCCCCTAAGAAAGGCAAATGCTGCCAACATAAAGGACACCTTCGAAGACTTGATAGTCAGTAGATGGGGAACACCGGAAGTGCTTCATTCAGATCGGGGCACAGAGTATGCCAATAATGTCTTGGACGAGATGGCCGTGGAATATGGAATCCACCGCTCTTTCAGCCCGGTATACCACGCCCAGGCGAATCCGGTCGAAAAAACTAATCGAGTCCTTAAGACTATGATAGTCGCATTTGTAGAGCAGGATCACCGGGAATGGGACATGCATCTGAAGGAATTCATGTTCGCGTATAACACGTCGGTGCACAGCACTACACGATTTACCCCAGCCTTTTTAAATATGGGACGGGAGCCACGACCTAGGAACCTGCTTCGACGCTCTCTTGAGGGGGAGGCAGAGTTGCCCCCACCCGACGCTGAAGGTTGGGCAACTAGGATGTCAAGGCTCACTCATGCCAGCGTTAAAGGGTAATCGAAAGCAGTTGACATTTGAAGAATTAAATCATTCCCGTTTTATCATGAAAATTCCGTGGACAGTAGAGTCTGTCAGTAAACTAATTAGACAAAAATGTCGATTACTTGATCATGTAATTGTCAACAAAATGCTTCCAAAGGTTGGGCTGTATTTTAAATTTGAATAATTTCTGCACAATCAATTTGGTAAAGGCGTTACAATCAGATGCACAGCTTTTAAAAGAAATGAGGAAAAAACATCAACTTGATGTTGAAAGCACTTTAGCCAATGAAGCTAAGAAGGACGGCTGATTTCTTAAAAAGCTTATGTTTCAGACTGTCTCACCCAACGACATTCTTGACTTTCTTGAGATGACAGAGTCAGGCCGGGAAATATTATTTACGGATTCCTATCAACTCTCACAAGCAGTTTTGTACTAGGCCGAAATGATGAACGAGAATGGGTCTATCAGTTTGCAATTTATAAAACAGCAAGCGAATATTCTGATGGTCCAGGCACAGTCAAGTCAAATTAGTCGGAAATTATATAGACGTTTCACTGATTACATACAAAACAGTGTGAGTATTGCAGGAATTGAAAGATATGCTGGTGAATGTGCCAATGTTCAAAGAACTGTTTACTGCTGTCCCCATACAGCATCCATTATTTAATACTTATCAAACGCGAGGTACTTGCCCAAAATCGTAAGGCCTGCTGAAATTCTCAGTAAATTGTTTACAGAAAACAGTATGAATCCCGTTATGGAGGAAAACAGCAAAGAAGATGAAGTGTACAGTACATTACAGTAAGGTATATTTTTCAAATAATACTTACGTCATTTATTTATAAGCTAAAAATTAAGATGTTGTTATGACATATATTGAAGCCATCAGAATCGGTGAGCTAATTTTGAGAAATTCGAATTTGTATATTTTTAAAAACTTATTCATAAATTTTGTAATTTGTTTTTTCAATTTGGCACTTGAGGTAAATTATTCATATAATAGTGGTAACTTACCCGTAAAATATGAACCCAAAACAAACGATGGCACTTCACCCATGCTTAGATTTTCGACAACATCGACAAAATCGGTACACCACTTTTTTAGACAGGATTTGGGTACTTCATAGTATCTATTATCTGAAATAATTGAAAAGAAGAGCAAGGAAAACATTTTGAATCAAACCATTGAGACCCCTAACACACCGTATTATTATTGTTCAAATATTGCAAATGATACTTGAAATCCGATGATTTTTCTGGTGAAAAGGGTTAATATAACCTATCATGATTCAAAAACTGTGAATCTTCTTTGGAATCTAAACCGAGTTCCAACGAAAAAAGCGAGCATAATCTAAAATGTTTCAAAATTTGTTTATCTTCTTTGAAGTCCAATGATTTTGGTAAAAAAATAACGATTTACAGTATAAATTTTTTTTATAATTATATGGTGCTCATTTCACGAGCACTTTGCTTCCCGTTAGCAAATGTATTTGCTTTCTCATGTAGGAAGCATTAGTTATTTTCCTCAATTTAGGAATAGAAATTTACTACAAACACAAAATTACAAAATAATACAAGACATTTTTAAATACAAAGAGAAATCAGACAAATCAAATTTTGTATTCAAAATGATAATTTTTCGAGCTGGAAAAGGGAAGGGAAAAGTTCTGTCGCACCCTATCCCTTTCCCAGCTTTATGATTTCTTTATAAAAAATGTTAGAATTACTCTATTTGAAAATTTATGATCAAAACGACTTTTCTATTCATGCGTCAAGTTTGAGTTATGTCGATGAAAAAGTTTTTCTGTTTGAAACAGATGATTCAAATATTATAAATGAGCATGACTTCCTTAATCTTTAATAAAGTGTATTAATATTATAGATCAATCGATTTGCCTCGAATCAAGGAATCTTTTCCGTTCTTGCATCAGTTTTGAATTATGTTAGTGAAAAAAATTTTACTATCAAAAATCGTGTTTTCAAATATTATGCATTACCATAGCTTCCTTACTCTTCAATAAAAATGTATCAATGCTATAGATCAATCGATTCGTCTTGATTCAAGAAAAAATTTTCTATTCCTGCATCAACTTTAAATTATGAGAATGAGAAAATTTTCAATATAAAAATCGATTTTAAAAATATATAAATCACCATAATTTCCCTACTCTTTAATAAAATTTATTAATATTGTAGGTCAATTGATTCGTCTCGAACCAAGGAATCTTTTATATCCTTGTATCAATAGATTTAAGACTTTCACGAAGATCCATTATAATAAATTTAAATTAAAAATTCAAAGATTTTTCGGGTTTCAATCGTGTGCGAAACTATGAATGTTGCCGACGTTTCGTGAACATTGCAGTTCACTTCTTCAGGGCTGACCTGAAACTGC
>CAKNYM010052794.1:324042-353325 GCA_932195095.1 Andricus curvator
ACACGCACTAATACTAATCAGGCCAGAAACCCCCTTACTTACCTACTCACTCCTGAGCGTAAAATCCTCTTTTTCACCTCTCTTCAGTCCCAAAAATTACCCTCTAGTATAAAATCCTCTTGTCCAGCTTTCCCATGCCCCAAAAATCACACCTAAGTGAAAAAAAAACTTTTATAGATCTGACCTGGCCCAAAAATCACCCCTAAGCGTAAAATTATCTTTTCCAGCTCTCTTCCGTCCCAAAAATTACCCTTAAGTGTGAAATCCTCTTTTTCAGGGTTCTCCAGTCCCAAAAAGTACCCCTCAGTATAAAATCCCCTTTTCCAGCTCTTCGAAGCTCCAAAAATTACCCCTGAGTGTAAAATCCCCTATTCCAGCTCTCTCTCCCGTTCCAGAAATTAACTCTGAGTTTGAAGTCCCCTTTTCCAGCTCCAAAGACCGATGAAAAGGTATAAGTATCAAATATCTTTGTCCAGATCTTCAACAGACGTGTTCTGTACTGATAAAGAAATTTCAAGCCTCCATGCCACCCCTAAAAATTTATTTTACTAAATCAAGGCCTGTTTGGCTATGGCTTCAAGTTTATAAAAAAATATAAATAAATTATATTTTACATTTATATAAATTAACTAGAAATAAAAAAATATATTTTTTGTAGCGAAGGCAACATGCAATTTTTTTTTAAAGATTGTAGTTGAAAAAAATTTATCTTAACTATTTTTGATTTCTTAGATTCTTTGTTATTTTTCTTGAACTGAACACATTATCTTTTTGCATTCTAAAGTGCTGGGCACCTTTATTCTATTGATTATTATTATTGAGTATATTATTACGATAACCTTATGTTTCTCACGTACCTCAAGTTTTTTGACTTTTTGTTCCCCGACAACAGTAGTTTCGGGATATTTTTCGAAAATGGCGCTATGTACTTTTTAATACTTGGATTTACGAAAAACACTATCACAAAATTATTCAATAGGTTTTAATTTCCCAATGAGCCCTTTTGTGAGACGAGTTTTGTCCTTTTGTTTACGAAATATAATTAAATCGCCATAACCATCAAAAAATAAATCAAGAGTCCTGAAGTTTGTCATCTTTCTTAAAAAGCAAAAAAAAAAATAATGGACACCTTCAACCAATCACAAAGGCGGTTTTCTAGACAACAATAGTTTCGATATATTAATCGAAAATTGGGCAATGCACTTGTTAATAATTGGACAAGTAGCCAAAGCGCGATACGCGCGCGCATGCATGTTTTCAAAAATCTCGAAAGCGATGTTTTATTTTGTGGGTCAACAATAAAAATTTTTTGAGATCAAAAACTTGAATAAAAAATTTAAAATCAATTTAACACATTGTTCTGAACTCTTGGAAATTGTAATGTGTTTACAGAAGTTGTAACTAATAAATTAGGAAAACTTTACCAATTAACAGATACTTTGCTACCTTATATTTCTTAAACGGAAAACATTAGCTTTTGTATTTTGAAGTGTTGAAGACCTTTGTTCCGTTGATTATCATTATTACTATTAAATTATTGAATATATCAATCAGATAACATAGATGATATTTCAACAAAGGAATATTTAAATTTAAATTTAATAAAAGTTGAATTCATGCAAAAAAAAAATTCTGAAAAAAATAGCTGCATCCTTAGCAAAAAAATTAATTTCCACCAGTTGGATTTTAAAACAAAGAAAGATTAATTTTTTTAAAAAAGAGCCAAATTTTCAACAAAACAGTTCAATTTTTTACACGAAAATATAAATTTTTAATGAAATAGATGAATTGTCTACCAAAAAGACGAATTTTCAATGAAATAGTGGCATTGTCAACCAAAGAGATGAATTTTTGATTAAAATGTAGAATTTTTAATTAAAAAAAAATTTAATTTCCAACAAAGTAGTTGAATCCTCGACCAAAGAAGATTAATTTTCAATCAGTTGCATTTTTAACGGGGAAACACAAATTTTGAACAAAATAGTGGAATCCTCAAGAAAAACAGATTAATTTTCAATCCAAAAAGACGAATTTGCAACCAAATAGTTCAAATTTCATCTTAAAAAAGATTGCTCAGTCATGAAAGAAAAAAAATCACCCAAATTATTATTTTTGGGGCATAAATAATTCAAAATACAAACTAAAAATTTCGAACAAACATTTGTTTTTTGAGTTTATTTGTTCGTTTGTTTTTAAAGTTGAATAAATATGTAATTTTCCTGAGATGCTTGAGAAAATTCAAAATTTATTTTGAAGCTTTCAGATATGTCGAAAAAGTATAATTTTTTAATTTTCAGGATTTTTTAAAATTGTAGGAAAAATTCGAGTCAGTTTGGAAGATATTTAGGACTTTTAGAAGTGTGGAAGATAAATATCTCTTAAACTGACTTGAATTTTTAAAAAATGACCTTAAATCTCCCAGATATTTTCGAAATCTGTAGAAATATTTCAAAATTATAATAATATTTTGATACTTTTTCGAATTTTATTTAAAACTTAATTTTTCCAAATAAAAAGTAATTAAAAATTTTCCCAGGAATCTCAAGAAATTTTTTTCTTTTCTTGAAACCCCTCAAACTTCTTAGAAAGCTTCAAAATTTCTTTCGAAATTTTCAAAAATTTACATTTTGTTTAAAATCTTCGGAAATGTTTTCAAACTTAAAGTCATTTTTTAACCATGTTTAAAACATTTAAAACTTCTAGATATCTTTTAAAATTCTTCGCATTCTTTTAAAAATGTTCTTGAAATTCTGAAAAATTAAAAAACTTGACTTCAAATCTTCCAGATTCTGTTTTAACAATTATTGAAATCTTTTGAAATGTACATTTTTTTAAAAAATATTTTTAAATTAATTTTTCAAAATAAAAAATCAGTTTAAATAATGTCATGAATTATGAGAAATATTTTTTATTATCGTGAAACCTTTACAATTTTTTTTTCAAATTTCGCATACAATTTTGCAATCTTGCTAATAAAAAGATTTTACTCGAAAATCGCTCCCATTCTTTCTCGAAACTTTATAAAATAATTTAAAATCTCTTAAAATATTTGTTAATTTTCTCTTAAAATTTATTTTCAAAATAAAAAATCATTTTAAATTTTCCCAGGAATTTTAAGAATTTTTTTTTCTTGCAGCCTTTTAAGTTCTCAAAAATCTTCGAAATTCTTTTCAAATTCATGAAAAATTTAAATTTTGTTTAAAATTTCTTGAAATATTTTCAAATTATGTTTTTAACTATTTCCAACACTTTTAAACCTTCTGATGTCTTTTAAAATTATTCGAATTCATATTTTTTCAGAAAGAGACGAATTTTCTAGAAAAGAGTTGAATTTTTTAACACGAAGATGTGAATTTTAAACGGAATAGATTAATTTTCTACCAATAAAATCAATTTTGTCAACTAAAGAGAATATTATTTCAAAATGAATTTTTCAAAATAAAAAATCAGTTTAAATTATCCCATGAATTTTGAGAAATATTTTGTATTATCGTGAAACCTTTTAAATTTTTTTTCAAATTTTGTATAAAATTTTGCAATCTTACTAATGGAAAGATTTGGCTTGAAAATCTTTCCCATTCCTTTTCGAAACTCTCGAAAATAATTTAAAATCATTTGAGATCTTTGCCAATTTACTCTTTAAATTTATTTTCAAAATAAAAAATCAGTTTAAATTTTCCCAGGTATTTAAAGAAAGTTTTTTTATTTTCTTGAAGCCTTTTAAACTTCTTAAAAAGCTTCGACATTTTTTTCGGAATCTTCAAAAATTTAGATTTTTTTTTAATTGTTTGAAATATTTTCAAATTAGCTTATCTTTCTAAAATAATTCGAATTTTTCCAAAAATTTTTTTAAAATTCTGAAAAATTATAAAAATTGCCTCAAAGTCTTCCAGAATCTGTTATGACGAATTTAGAAATCTTTAGTAATCTTTTAAAATATTTTGTCATCTTTTAAAATGTTTTTAAATATTCTCTCAAAATTATTTATTCAAAACAAAGAATCTGTTCAAATTTTCCCGTGAATTTTAAGAAACATTTTTTATTATCGTGAATCCTTTCAAAATCCTTAAGAAGCTACCAATTTTTTTCAAATATTCAAAATTGTACATCTTTTCTAAATTTTGAAATATTTTCAACTTTTAAAATAACTCTGAATCTTTTTAAAATTTCGAAATGTCATAAACTTACACGCTTTTTTATAAATCTCTTAAAAATATTCAAAATAAAAAATCAGTTTACATTCTTGAGAAAATTGATTTTTTTTAACATTTTAGATATGTCGAAAAAGTATAATTTTTTTATTTTTCAGGATTTTGCAAAAGTTTAGAAAATATGCGAGGCTGTTTAAAAGATATTTAGGAATTTCAGAAGTTTTGAAGATTCTTTGAAACTGATTCGAACTATTCCTAAGATTTTGAAAAATATTCGAAAATTAAAAAGAATGTCGTTCGACATTTGTAGAAATCTTTTTGAATGTTTCTATACCTTTTTAAATTCTCTTTGAAAATTGATTTTTCAAAATAAAAAGTCATTACAAATTTTTTCAGGAATCTCTTTTTGAAATTTTTGAAAATTTACATTTCGTTTTAAGTTTTTGGAAATAAATTCAAATTACAAATTATTTATTTTTTTAATCATTTCCAAAACTATTAAACATTCTAAATATATTTTAAAATTATTCGAATGTTTCTAAAAATTTTCTTAACATTCTGAAAAATTAAGAAAGAAAATGTCTTCAAAACTTCCAGATTCTGTTATTACAATTTTGGACATCTTTTTTAATCTTTTAAAATGTTTTTTAAATATTCTCTTAAGATGAATTTTTCAAGATAAAAAATCAGTTCAAATTATTATTAAGCAGCCTAAGAAGTTTTAGAATTTTTATTTCCAAATATTCAAAAATGTACGTTTTCTTCTAACTTCTTTGAAATGTTTTCAAGTTTGAAATTAATTTTGCATCTTTTTAAAACTTCATAATGTCTCCTCAACTTGACTCTGTAATCTTGCTAATTGAAAAAGTTCGCTTTAAAATGACCAATATTATTTTTCGAAAATTTCAGAAATAATTTTAAATGTTTTGAAATCTTGGTCAATCTTCTCTTAAAACTATTTTTTTTTAATAAAGAATCAGTTTAAATTTTCCAATGATTTTTGTTATTATCTTAAAACCTTTTTAAAATCTTAAGGAGCTTCTTCACTTTTGAAATCTTCAAAAATCTACACATTACAATTTTTATATTGAAGTACGGAACAACTTTATTCCATTCATTATTATTATTGAATATATTATTTTAATAACCTTAAATTTGTCATGAGCCTGAAGTTTGCAGACTTTTCATTCTAAACGGAGAAAAAGGAACGATAGCTTCCTCCAATCACAAAAATGAGTTTCCGGACAACAATTAGGTATTTTAACTTCAACCATCAGCTAACTTCACTTCGTTGAGTGCTGAGAGGAAAACAATCGACCAAATGCATGGGACAAAACTTTATTTTTGTAATATCTTCATAATGAATAATAATTATTAACATTTTATTGTATCATTAAATAGTTTTCAAAAAATTAAAACTATTTTTCAAATACACTTATATAGAAAAAATTAGTTTTTACGAAGATATTAACAAAATAGGGGAAAAATGGAGCGAATCCCATGCGTTTGATCCATTGTTTGCCCCTCAGCAGTTAACGAAGTGAAGTTAGCTGACTATGAAGTGAAAATGCCTAATAGTTTCAAATTGTTTCGAGTTATTTCGAGATGGTTCGAGAAATAATCGAAAATGGGGCCATGCGCTTTTTAATATAGGACAAGTAGCAAAAGCGCGCTACGCGCGCGTATGCATATTTTTAGAAATCTCGAAAGAGATGTTTAATTTTGTGGATCAACAATACAAATTTTTTGAGATCAAAAACTTGAATAAAAAATTTAAAATAAATTCAACGCTTTTTTCTGAACTCTTGGAAATCGTAATGTGTTTGAAATATTTGTAACTAAAAAATTAGGAAAACTTTAGCAATTAACAGATACTTTTCTACCTTATATTTCCTAAACAGAAAACATTAACTTTTGTATTTTAAAGTGTTGAAAACCTTTGTTCCGTTGACTATTATTATTATCATGAAATTATTGAATATATTATTCAGATAACATAAATGATATTTCAACCAAAAAAGATTCAACTTTTAATTTAAAAATAGTGGATTGCATGCCAAAAAAAAAAAAAAAAAATTCTGAAGAAAATACCTGAATAATCAAAAAAAAAAAATTAATTTCCACCAGTTGCATTTTAAACCAAAAATATTACGTTTTTTTAAAAAGAGACACATTTTCTACAAAACAGTTCAATTTTTCACACGAAAATATGAATTTTTAATGAAATAGATGAATTGTCTACCAAAAAAGAAGAATTTTCAATAAAATAGTGACATTGTCTCGATCAAAGAAGATTAATTTTTAATCCAAAAAGACGAATTTGCAACCAAATAGTTCAAATTTTATCTCAAAAAAGATTTTTCAGTCATGAAAGAAAAAAAAATTCACCCAAATAATTATTTTTGGGTGATAAATAATTTAAAATATAAAATAAAAATCTCGAACAAACATTTCTTTTTTGAGTTTATTTGTTCATTTGTTTTTAAAGTTGAATGAACATATAATTTTCCTAAGATACTTGAGAAAATTCAAAATTTATTTTGAAGCTTTCAGATATGTCGAAAAAGTATAATTTTTTTTCAGGATTATGAAAAATTGTAGGAAAAATTCGAGTCAGTTTGAAAGACATTTAGGACTTTGAGAAGTTTGGAAGATAAATATTTCTTAAACTGACTCGAACTATTCCTAAAATTTTGAAAGATCTTTCAATATTAAAAAAATTCCGTTAAATCTTCCAGATGTTTTCGGAATTTGTAGAAATATTTTGAAATAATAATAATAATTTGAAATATTTTGAAACTTTTCAAATTTTCTTTAAAAATTAATTTTTCAAAATAAAAAGTAATAAAAAATTTTCCCAGTCATTTTTTAACCATTTTAAACACTTTTCAACCTTTTAAATAACTTTTCAAATTCTTCAAACATTTTTCTTGAAATTCTGAAAAATTCAAAAACTTGCCTTCAAATATTCCAGATTCTGTTTTGACAATTTTGGAAATATTTTGAAATATTTTAAATTCTTTTTGAATATTATCTTAAAATTGATTTTTCAAAATAATAATAATAATCAGTTTAAATTATGCCATGAATTTCGAGAAATATTTTTTATTATCATGAAACCTTTCAAAATTTTTTTTTCAAATTTCTTATAAAACTTTGTAATCTTGCTATTTGAACATTTTTTCTTTAAAATCTTCCACAGTAATTTTGGAAATATTTTGAAACCTTAACATTTTTTAAAAATATTATCTTGTGAGATATATTTTTTATTATCGTGAAACCTTTTAAATTTTTTTTCAAATTTTGTATAAAATTTTGCAATCTTACTAATGGAAAGATTTTGCTTAAAAATCTTTCCCATTCTTTTTCGAAACTTTAGAAAATAATTTAAAATAATTTGAAATCTTTGTCAATTTTCTCTTTAAATTTTCTTTCAAAATAAAAAATCAGTTTAAATTTTCCCAGGTATTTAAAGAAAGTTTTTTTTATTTTCTTGAAGCCTTTTAAACTTTTTAAAAAGCTTCGACATTTTTTTCGGCATCTTCAAAAATTTACATTTATTTTTTCAAATTATTTGTAATATTTTCAAATTAGCTTATCTTTTAAAGTAATTCGAATTTTTCCAAAAATTTTCTTAAAATTCTGAAAAATTACAAAAATTGCCTTAAAGTCTTCCAGAATCTGTTATGACGAATTTAAAAATCTTTAGTAATCTTTTAAAATATTTTGTCATGTTTCAAAATGTTTTTAAATATTCTTTTAAAATTATTTATTCAAAACAAAGAATCAGTTCAAATTTTCCCGTGAATTTTAAGAAACATTTTTTATTATCGTGAATCCTTTCAAAATCCTTAAGAAGCTACAATTTTTTTTTTCAAATATTCAAAAATGTACATTTTTTTTTAAATTTTGAAATATTTTCAACTTTTAAAATACTTCTGAATCTTTTTAAAATTTCGAAATGTCATAAACTTACTCGCATTTTTTATAAATCTCTTAAAAATGTTCAAAATAAAAAATTAGTTTACATTCTTGAGAAAATTGATTTTTTTACGATTTCAGATATGTCGAAAAAGTATAATTTTTTTCTTTTTCAGGATTTTGCAAAATTTTATAAAAAATTGTCTCGATATATTCCTAAAATTTTGAAAAATCATTCAAAATTAAAAAAATTGCCCTTAAATCTTCCAGATATTTTCGAAATCTTTAGAAATATTTTGAAATTATAATAATATTTGGGAATATTTCGAAACTTTTTTAAATTTTCTTTTAAAATTAATTTTTCAAAATAAACATTAATACAAATTTTTCCCAGGAATCTCAAGAAATTTTTTTATTTTCTTTAAAAATCTCAAACTTCTTAAAATGATTAAAAATTGTTTGGAAATTTTACATTTATATTTTGTTTACAATTTTTGGAAAACTTTCAAAATTGAAAATCATTTTTCAACCATTTTCAACACTTTCAAAACTTCTAAATATCTTTTAAATTCTTCCAAAATTTTTCTTGAAATTCTGAAAAATTTAAAAACTTGCCTTCAAATCTTCCAGATTTTGTTTTGACAATTTTCGAAATGTTACAATTTTGTTTAAACATTATCTTAAAATTAATTTTTCAGAATAAAAAAATCAGTTTAAATTATCCCATGAATTGTGAGAAATATTTTGTATTATTGTGAAACATTTTGACATTTAAAAAAAAAATTAATCTTACTAATGGAAAGATTTTTTGAAATTTTCGAAAATAATTTTAAGAATTTCGAAATCTTTGTCAATTTTCTCTCAAAATTTATTTAAAAAATAAAAATTAAGTTTTTTCCCCAGGAATTTTAATAAAGTGTTTTCATTTTCTTGAAGCCTTTTAAAATTCTTAAAAATCTTTGACATTTTTTTCGAAATCTCAAAAATTTACATTTTGCTTTAGATTTTTTGAAATATTGTCAAATTTCAAATCATTTTTTTTCTATTTCGAAAAATTTTCTTAAAATTCTGAAAAATTACGAAAATTCCCTTTAAATCTTCCAGAGTCTGTTACGACGATTTCAGAAGTCTTTTGCAATCTTTTAAAAATTTTTGTCATATTTTGAAATGTTTCTAAATATTCTCATAAAATTAATTTTTCCAAATCAAAAATCAGTTCAAATTTTCCCATGAATTCTAAGAAAATTTTTTTATTATCGTGAATCCCTTCAAAATCCTTAAGAAGTTTCACAATTTTTTTTCCAAATATTCAAAAATGTACATTTTTAAAAACTTTTGAAATATTTTCAACTTTTAAATTAATTTGAATCTTTTTAAAATTTCGAAATGTCTTAAACTTAAACTTACTCGTAATTTTTATAAATCTTTGTAATCTTGCTAATTGAAAGATTTTTCTTCAAAAACGTTCCCATTCTTTTTCGAAATTTTAGAAAATTATTTAATATCTTTTGAAATCTTTGTCAATTTTCTCTTAAAATTTATCTTAAAACTCAAAAATCAGTTGACATTTTCCCAGGAATTTTAAGAATTTTTTTTATTATCTTGAAACATTTTAAAATTCTTAAAAAGTTTTTTTATTTTTGAAATCTTCAAAAGTCTACAAATTACATTTTGTATATCAACATGCTGGACACCTGTCTTACATTGATTATTATTATTATTTAATATATTATTTAGATAACCTTCCATTTCTCATAAGCCTGAAGTTCACAGACTTTTTATTTTAAACGAGAAAAAGGAACGACAGCTCCAACCAATCATAAATACGAGTTTCCGGACAACAATAGTTTCAAATTGTTTCGATTTATTTCGAGAAATAATCGAAAATGGCGCCATGCGCTTTTTAATATAGGATTGGATAATAGCTTAACCCTTCAGCATTGTTGAAATTATGGTCCGTAAATCGTGATCTACTACTTCCCGTATTGGATGAGCCATTAGACAATTTGCTTGTTTGTTGATAACTAGACTCCAGCGGCGTGTTAACGGCCACAGAACGACCTTGGGCTTGGCACCCGCCGAGAGAATGGCAACAAGCCATTGGTGGTCCCGCGCAAAGTGGAAGAAGAGGGTAGAGACGTAAGGAGTGTTAGGGGTTGATTTGGAGCAAAGCTCGGAGGTGGGGATGTAGTAATTTGTCGGCTTGGGAAGACGGCTGGCTCCAAGCTGATAACAGGAGGTGGTCCATTCTCCTCCGATTCGACCTCCGGATATACCCAAACCCCTGTTTCATTTACAAGCACACCCTAGCTATTCTCCTCATGTAAGACGTCCAGCCTCCCTTCTTTCTCATCTTTCCTTCATCACTGACTCTTTCTATCCTCTTTTCCCTTCATTTACTATATAAAACGAAAAGTTAAAGTTTCAGTAAAACTCCAACCCTGGATAAGTTTTCAATCATCAAGGGTATGTGCCAGACTATCACGTAAACAATTTTGTGAAACGAACTTATTCATAAACTAATTGCTCCAATGAGTTTTTCATACCAGACAGGCGTGAAGAAAAGAAAGATAAACGTTTCTCTGGTATGGAAAATTCATTTGAGCTATTAGTGTATGAGAAAGTTCGTTCAAAATAATTGGTCAAGTGACAGTCTGGTACATACCCTGAAATACCCCTCGTTGATGATTTCACGTTTATTCTGCGTTTTTTCGCATTTCTATAAAGTTCAGTTGCCAATATGCCTGCATAAACGTGTCGTGAACTGTGAGTTTCAGGAATGAATCAAGAATAATTAAAAATACTAAAATGTCCGACTTTACAGTTCAAATTGCTGTCAAAATAGGATGAATAGGGTAATAAATTTTGTTTGATAAAATAATGTTAATACGATATTAGGATTCAATATAAAACGCTGTGAATTTTTAAATTTTCAAGTTTAAATATATTTCTCTTTCTACAAAGTAGTTTAATATTTAACCAAACATTATTTTCGTCAGAAAGATATGAATTTTCAACACGAAAGGATTAATTTTGCACAACAATGAAATTATTTTCAACCAATGAGTTATATTAGCAACAAAATAGTTGAACTTTTAGGCAAAAGAGACGAATTTTCAATAAGCACTGGTTGGAGTGCGTGGAGGTGGAAAGGAGTGGGATAAGCATGGAGGTATTGATGCATGAAAGGGGGGACAAAAGGGCAGTAGCATGGGTGAAGGGAGCCTTGGGTAAGATGGAGAAGAAGAGAAGGAAGGAGGAAGAGGAATGGAGAAGGAAAGATTGTAAATAGAGGAAAAAGTAAATATAAGTAAATGTAAATATTGTAAATAGTAGATAAGTATTAGGGATTAGCCGCGGAGGCAGAGTTTGGTAATGCGAGGCAAAGCAAGAAAGTAGGGACATGCGTGCGAGGCGTGGCGAAGCGAGGAAGGCAATGCGATAAGAGCGAGCGGCGTTAGAGATAAGGTGTGGAAGGATGTTAGTTTTAAGAAAATTCTGTAAAAAAAATGGAAGTGTAAGCAAGTCAATTTTTTAAGGCCAGCAGACTAAATAATAAACGTTGATCTATCTAACAAATTAGTTGAACTTTTAGGCAAAAGAGAAGAATTTTCAATAAAATAGTATAACGTTTCACCCAAAAGTTGAATTTTCATGCCAAAAAGACACATCTTTTCGAAGATAGTTGCATGTTTAACTAAAAACTTAATTTTCAACCAAGAAAGATGACTTTTCTACCATAAAAGATGAATTTTCACTTTCTAAATAATTTTTTCTGAAAAAGATCTTCTTTCGCTCCGCTGGGAATCGAACCTCAGAACTCCCAAATGCCGGTCGGGTGCTTTCCCATTAAGCTACTAGAGACATCGAGAGAAGAAACTTTTTTCAGAAAATACACGCATTATTTTTCTAGATGGTACAAGTTAAATTTGGTAAGAAATCTGTATTATCATCAGAGAATAACAGAAATTTTTAACGTCTTTTTAGACTAGATGAAGATATGAAGTAAACATTATTTTAAATAAATAAAAAATTATTTTAATTGAATTAAAATAATTTTTAATTTATATCTCCATCTAGTCTGAAAAGACGTTAAAAATTTATGTTATTCTCTGATGATAAAACAGATTCCTTAAAAAAATTTCACTTTAGAAATACAAATTTTTAACAAACAATCTAACTTTAACAAAATAGTTAAATTTTCAATAGAATAATTACATTTTTGAAAAAATAGTTAAATTTGTAACCACAAAGCTAAATTTTTAACAACAACAAAAAAATTTCATCCAGAAAGATTAATTTTCTACTGAAAAATAAATTTTTCTACAAAGAACATGAATTTTTAACAAAATATTTAAATTTTCAGCTAAAACATATAAGTTGTCCACCTAAAAAAGTTAAATTTTCAAACAAAGCGGTTTACTTTCCACCAAATTGTTAAATTTTCAACTTTTAAAGGATCGGCTTTCAATACGAAATGGAATAGTTAAATTTAAAGATAAAAAATATTCTTTCAACCCATAAAATAACAAACTTTTTAAAAAAAATAGTTCAATTTTCCACAAAAGCGGTGAATCTTAAAAAATTGAAGTTTCAACAAATTAGATGAACTTTCAACCCAGTATTTTGCTTTTTAATAAAAATATATGAATTCTTAACTAAACATGCAATATTTTATATTTCAACCAAAAAAGATTTTTATTTAAAATCGAAAATATTACAATTTCAATAAAGAAGATGACTTTTCTACAAGATAATTTAGTCATCAATCAAAACGGATTAATTTTATAAAAAAACAGTTCTATTTTTAACCAAATAGTTGAATTCTTAACTAAAAAAAGCCAAATTTTTAACTAAAATGAAGAATACAAAAAACGACCTCTCAACAAAACATTCAACCTATGAGTTGAGATTTTAACTAAAAATGATACATTTTTCAGGAAAAATGAAATGTTTATAATTTCAGATAAAAAAATCTGCACCTGTTGGATCTCGCGCTTCGCGTTCGATAATGTATTTATCTCGAGCTACGCGCTCGGTCATCGTACATCCCCCACATTTTTGCATAGCACCTTCAAAATTAAAGGTCACACCATCGACAACTGAAATTTAAGTGATTGTGAATTCTCTTTTGTTAAAGCTCTTTTTGCTTTAACGAACACATTCTCATCAGGTCTCTCGTGAGAAAGAAAAAGTTAGAAGAAAATTTTTAGATCTCATTTAAGAACAATTTTGTTATTAAACATTTCATCGTACCTTGTGTCGTTTGTCCAAGAATTTTAATTTTTTACTTGTACTGTTGTTTTTTACGAACAAAACAAAAACTATGCGTCAAATCTAAAAGTGATCACGAACGAATTTGTAGATCATTTTTGAGATCAAAATTTTTGTCGACTTTTTTTCGTAACTTGCATAGTTTGACTGAAAAATTGAATTTTTCATTGTTTTGTGGGGTCAAAATTTGAATTGTCGATTTTTCAAGAAAATTCAAAAAGTTGTTATAATAATCTGGTAGGGCTTACAAAAAGCAACGTTTATCTGTTCCTGACTTTTTTTTTATATCGTGCGTTGTTTGGCTTAAAATGTTCATTTTTGTTTGTTTTTTTAAATTTTGAAAATGCTATAACTCTGATAATTTTATTTTTATCGAAAAAAGTTGTAAGTATAAATTGTTCAAATTTCTATGTGCTACGAATATCCGTACATAGAATTTTGAAATATTACAAATAAATGGTCTTAAAAATATTGAAAATGCTCCAACTTTTTGAATTTTTATTGAAAATAGCTGGCTAACGAACTCGTCCTTTCTCATTATGCCTTGAAAACGTGAAGCGACTTATTCAAATTTTACATGAAACCAATACCTTCTGATTAAGATGAGAATGTAAAAATTGATTGTCAATCAAAAAAAAAAAAAATAATTTTTAACAGAATAGTAAAATTTTTAACTGAAAAAAGATCAATTTTCAACTACTAATGAAACAATTTTTCAACAAAATAGTTCAATTTCAAACCAAATAATAGAATTTTCAACCAAACAAGATGAATTCTGAACCAAAAATATATTAGTAGACTCTTCAACCAGAAATTGTTAGATTTTCTTATTGGTTTCTATTAATTCAGTAATCGTGTGACCGTAAAAATGAGAATAAGGGGAATGATGAGAAGTTTCTTGAAAACGATAGAAAAAAAATGTGTTTTTCAAAAAAGGGAAAAATAGACGAATAGGGGAAAGAGTGTAAAACCTGAAATATGGAAGTGATATTCAACCTCATTAAGTTATTATTGAGCTGTATACCGTTGCGGGATTATCTTTCGCAAAATTGCGAAATTGGTAACTAAGTTTATGGACGGCCCCTTAAATAAAAATAAATGCGTCCAAATATCAAGATTCTACCTTGATACGTGCATATTGAAAGGTTATATCTCGGAAGTCCGAATTTTAAGGTTATCTCTCAGTAGAAAAATCTGCACATTGCCAGGCATATTGAATGGCGTACCTCCGAGGTAGAACCTTTCTATTTGCATACTCCCAAATACAACCTTTCAGTTTGCAAACGTAAAAATCTTGTATATACAAAAATATTCGAAGATACTGAATCAGCAATACTTTTTTCATAATTTTTGAGAGAAAAACAACTATATGTTTCAAGATCATTTCACGCTTCTTCATTTCAGGAGGAGAAATTGAATAATGTGATTTTGTTCTAATAAGCAAAGTGTTTTAACTCACTAGGTGGTGATCTTAATCAGATCTTGATCTCTAAGGAAATTTAAAAATAAGTGAAAGGGAGGAAGCCCAAATGGATTTCGATTTAGGTTGACGTTAGTACGTTTCCCATTGAGAGCCCCTCGGTTTCCTCGTACACTGCTTACAAGTTCCTGCACACTGAACACGGAGAGACTTTAGAGTGAACAGAAATTCTTGGATTTGTTGATTGGCCGGAGCAAACAAAGTTAGCTTCCTAATCTCGTTTCCTCCCGACTCGTTCCCGAATTCACTCTACCATCCCTACGCGTAGCACCAAAGCCGCGTTTCTCAATCAGTTTAGCATTAACGTGAAAAAGTTCTAATTACTCTCTGTGCGGTGAATAACCATTAGTTCTGTCCGTCTCTAAACTTCTCGCCTACTATTTTCTAAAACTGCTATATATCTTGAAATAATCTCTGATCTTCTTTAAATGATCAAATATTAAAGTGTATTTCAATTTAAATTATAAACTTTTTTCTTTCATGGACAACTCTTCGTGTGAAAATTAATCAAAAAAATGTTTCGTAGCCTATAAAGACGGTAATTAGGTCGTTCAAATCTCCCCAATCATTCCCCATCCTAAATCTCCTCTATCCTATTCTGTACTGCCCGATCCTATCCGATCCTATCCGAAAATATTCATTAATCTGCTCTTTCCCACTCCACTCGCGCCTTATTCCCCTCCCCTTCTTCCCCACCCACCAGCTACTTCCCTCTCTTAACTTCCCTCACTTCCAGGCCTCTACTTCCCCAACTGAATAAGCCTTCATAAGCCTTCCCTTCCCCTTCCTACTTCTCCTCGTCCCACCGCGTTCATCTCCTCACCTATTTACGCTCCCTCAGCGTATTATCCTCCACTCCCCTACAACCCCTCTCCTTTTCCCTTTAATACTCACCCTATCATCAATTTCTCTACTTTCTCTCCACTCACTCCTCTTACTTTCCTAACCATATTACAGCTACATCCATTTATCCCCAACCCACTCTTATCCCTCTACTTCCTGTTTCTCACTTCCTCTTACATCCCCTCCATTCCTCTACTTCGCCCTTTGAAAAAAAGTAAGACGGATGTACGGACACGCGAACGAAACTATGAGTATTGAAATATGAAGAAGAAAAAAAGGTATATTTATTATATTATTTATTTATATTATTCTATAAATCAGATATACCTTATCAGAGAAGGTATAAGATTTGTGTAAAATTTGACCCCCCTCCCGCTGTTTTTGTCAAATATTCACATTTTGAGACCTCCTCAACCCGAAAAACAGGTTTTAGCGAATATTCCTGTCTCTCTCTCTCTCCCTTTCTTTCTGAGGGTGTGTGTAAGCGCGTGTGTGTATGCTTGACTGTAGATTTTTAGTCTGTCAGCACGATAAGTTTCGGAAGAATTGACAAATTGGATTGGCCTTTGTTATACTCTTTCACGGCCCTACAATGTAGGTCAAGTCCGTAAGCCAGCCATTTTAGAATAAAATTCAAAAAGTTACACCTTTAAAAAATTTTTGAGACCACTTTTTTTTAGAATTTGGAAATCCTATGCACGGCTGTTCGTATTATTCAAAATTATGAACAATTGAGCCGAATGAGTTTCTAATAAAAAGCGAAGTACCAGAGTTATAGAATTTAAAAAAATTCAAATAAACAAATGAAAATTAAAATTGTAAGCCAAACAACGCACGAAATGAAAAAAAGTCAAGACGAGAAAAACGTTGCTTTTCAAAGACCGTACAAGACTGTCATAACACCTTCCCGAATTTTCTTGAAAAATCCAAAATTCAAATTTTATTCGAACAAAAAAAAATGAAACATTCCAGTTTGCGTTCAAACTGTTACTAGCTACAAAGAAAAATGAATGGACAAAAATTGCGCATTTGAATAAGATCTACAAATTTGTTGATAATCACTTTTCGATAAGATGCGAAGTTTTTGTTCAAATTCGTAAAAAACAGCATAAGAAAACAAATAAATTTTTGGTTAATCGACACATGCTACAAAAAAAATATACAAAAAAGTTGTTCACTCACAAAAGTGCTACAAATTTCTTATAAATTATTTTTTGATAGGATGCGTGGTTTTTGTTTTATTCGTGAAAAAACATTAAAAATTTAAAAATTTATTTTGGACAAAAGACAAAAAACTATGAAAAAAATGAAATGACAAAAGTTTCTGATCCAAGAAAGAGCTACAAATTTGTTATTAATAATTTGTTGATAGGCGCAGGCCTTTCAAAATTAAAGGTCAAAGCATCGAAAACTGTAATTTGGTGATTGTGAATTCTCATTTGTTAATTTTGTCGAAAATTCCAACTTTTCTGCATTATGTTCGATTCTAATATATCAAATATAGATTATATTTATTTATGTACCTCGGTCTGGGCCTGCTTATTCAGATATTACAAAATAAAGTACAAATTTTATTTTTCATGATTACTTTAATATTTGTTCCTTATTTTGCACTAATTTTAATTCTAGCTACCATGGAAAATGTATCATTTCAATAAATTTATATTATTACAATTCATAATATGCATTAGTATTGAAACAAAAGTATTTTCATTGTCTTGTTTTTATAATTGAAAAAAGTGCGCATCCTACTAAAAAAAATTGTTATTAAACATTTCATTGCAACTTGTTTCGTTTTCCGTAAGTTTAATTTTCCTATTTTCAATTTTATTTTTCACGATTTAAACTAAAAATATGCATCCTAGCGTAAGATGGTTTGAAGCGAATTTCTAGATATAATTTAGGCGAAATATTTGGCTAAATAAAATGTTATTTTAGCTTGTGTACTTTTCCATAATGTTAATTTTTTATTTTTTTCGCCTCTTGTGTTTTTCTTCCAAAAATTAAATTTTTTTATTTTCAATCTTATTTTTTGACATGAGTCAACAAAAATTGTGCACCCAGAAAAGATCAACAAATTTGTTTGCAATCACTTTTTCATAGGACACGTAGTTTTTGTTTTATTCGTAAAAAACATTTTTTTTTAAATTCAATTTTTGGACAAGCGACACGAGCTACGAAAAAAATAAATAGACAAAAGTTGCTCTTCCAGACAAGAGTAGAAACTCATCTGAATATGTCATCAATATTTTCCCGATGGGATGCGTAGTTTTTGTTCTAATCGTAAAAAATAACATTAAAAGGAAAAAAAAGTAAATTTTTTGAAAAACGACACAAGGTACGAAAAAAAATTAAGAGACAAAAGTTCTTAACCCAAGAAGGATCCACAAATTTGTAATTAATAATTTCTAGATAGGACGAGTACATTTTCTTTCAATCGTAAAAAATAAGATTTACACAAAAATTAAATTTTTGGAAAAACGACACAAGAGATGAAAAAAATGAAACGGCAACATTTTGCTCCTGAATTATATCTACAAATCTGCTTGAAACTACCTTACGCTAGGACGTGTATTTTTACTTCAAATCGCAAAAAATAACATTGAGAATAAACAAATTTCATTTAAGGAAAAACGAAACAAGTTGCAATAAAAGGTTTGATAACAATTTGCAAATATTAAAGTAATCAGGGAAAATAAAATTTGTACTTCATTTTTTAATATCTGAATAAGTAGCCACAGACCGAGGTACATAAATAAATATATTATACATTTCATATAATAGAGTTGAACATAATGTAGAAAAGTTCAGCTTTTGGACAAAATCGAGTGCTAATCGCGAGATACATGATGAGAATATGTTCATCAAAGCTGAAGGAGCTTTAACAAAAGAGAATTTACAATCACCAAATTACAGTTGTCGATGCGTTGACCTTTAATTTCAAAAGGTCTGTCCACAAATGTGGTGGAAATACAAAGACCGAACGCGTAGCGCGAGGTAAATACATTATCGAGCGCGAAGCGCGAGATCCATCAGTCACGACCTGCATCTGCCTACCTGCCTCTAGCTGCCAGCATCTGTCTGCCTACCTCTGCCTGCAGGCAGGCCAAACTATGTGAGATACAAAAAAATATTAAAATGCAGAATTTTTGGTATAAAAAATACCTACAAATTTTCTTGATTTTTGTTGTTGTTCTGATTAAGGGTGTAGTTATTGCTTTAATTGTATAAAATAGTATTAAAAATTTTCAAATTCATAAAAAATAACATTTAACAAAACAAAACATTGCATTGTACCAACAAAATAAGTTTGGGTAAGTAACTTAAATTTTGTTCTTACAACAAAAACATTTTAACGAAACCGTTTTGCTACGATTACCCAATTTTTGTTCTCACTGAAGAGAAAAAGTCGATTGCGAAACGCGAGTATCATGATCAAAATGTATTCTTTAAGAACGATAGAGCCTTAAGTAATTTAATTTAATTTCTTATTTGTAGTTTGTATTTAAAAGAAGTTCCGAAAATTTTGTAATGTAAACTGCTTCGTTCTTGTAACACTATACATCAAAAAGAGCGCGAAGCGCGATGTTCATTGTTAAGTAACAATTCCACGCGCCAAGACGATATAAATCTTCTGGAATAAAAAAGCTAACGCAAAGAAAAGGTTTCTGGGGAAGCTTGAGCTCATTTTTTTTGCCCTTTTTTCATTTTACTGAAATGTCAGCCAGCCCTCGTAGGGGTTGATGTAGAATTTCATAAGACGGCGAAGAGACAGGTTTAGGTAAGCTCTCCGGTTAACACTCAACTCGCGCCGTCCTGAGTTAGTATCCTTAATATGTCTGAGGCAGTTAAATTAAAGCCCCTCCAGTCGCTTTAGCAGGAGGCTCACGGCAATCTCGCATACCGTCCTCCTCGAGGCAACAGTCCATTTCGTCAAGGATATGGTTAACCCCTTAATCTGTCTTTGTAATTATATCTCCTTCACTATTGACAAATTCGTCACATCGCATCGTGATCTTTACTTTGGAGAAATTAGAGCATCTATAAATGCTGCTCTAGATTCCAAATATAAATTTAGAAAAATCAATACACTAGTACGGTAATTGAGGATAAGCTTAATATTTAAGGGAATATTGAACATATAAATTCAAACGTCATGAGAATATCAAATTATTTGTATAATTTATTTTGTTATGAAATAATTCTATTTTTTGATTGGAATTTATCTTATTTGGTTAAGATATATTATATATATTTTTGGTCAAAAATTCAACCACTTGGTTGAAAGTCCGCATTGAATTAGAATTATTAATATCGATTTTAAAATATTTTGATTTATCAAATAATAATTAATAATAAATAATTCATTTATCATTTGCATGCAATTTTATCAGTTTTTTTTATTTCAAAACTATTTTATTTTTATCTTTATAGAGAAAACGGGCAAAGGAGGTCCACTTCAAAAGGCCATAACGTTGGACTGAACAGCATTATTTTTCCGCTAAACATCGAACAAATGGAAAATCTGGTCCAACCATTTGCCGGGACCTATCATAGCTAGAGCACTTTATGTTTTTAGTTTTCGTAAGGAATTTTTTTTCTTATTTTTACCTGTAAATTGTATGCGACATAATTTGCACTCGAAACGAGATTTAAAAACAGAAGATTTTTTAGGAATTTTCTCTAAAATTTCAAAGGGTTCGACTGTGTTGAGTAGCCGTCCTGTCTCGCAAATGTAGGGCCTTTTTTAATGCTGAAATAAAGTCTTTCTATTAATTCAAAATGGATTTTTTTTTTATAAAACGTATTTCAAATTGCTAATACCTCAGTATCATTAGAATTGATAAGTTTTTCTGCTTATTAAGTTTTACCAGAGTTTGTACTAATTATATTGTAATAAATATTTGTTGTCCCTTTCACCTAAGGACTTGATGCACAATTTTCAAATCACAACTTAGTCAAAATCAAATTTGAGAATTTTGAATGACAGCTATCTTGTTTTGCACCATTTTTTATTATAAGCAGACAATTATTGATGTGCATTCTCTCAAAATTCTTTCATTCCTTCTATAACGTTCACGAATTTCAAAAAGCATTAAAGATTCCTCTTTTCCAGGACGACGAAATTGACTGAACAAAGGCATTTTCGTCATTTTTCCCTCTGGAGAACTCGGAACTGGAACAATAACCCACACCATGGTTCGTCTATATCTGATTTCGCATGGAATCCGCCGTATCCTCTTCAGCACGTAATTATTTTCATCTCATTGTCCTTAGCCTCTTTCGCATCTCGGGAATGGCGACAGCCTCCGTGGACCGGAAAGAGCGACAGCTGAGGCACCGGAAGTAAGATGGCGACGACATTGACGCCTGTCGGTGCTGGAGAGACTCGACGATGATAATAAATTTATGATTGTTGTGGATTCATCATACTATCGTACGTTCTCCATTTGTGCGAATGTGGTAAACCGCATGCCAGGCGTCCATTGGTTAAATCGTTGCCCGAAGTGTTTCGAAAAGTTTTTCATTTGGAAAGTTAACTATGCTCAATCCTACAAATCCAATGTCCATGCTGAAAACTGCATTACTGAAACGGACCACGTACCATCCAGAGATTTATCGCTGGGCGTGATTTATTTGCGTCCGATGGTAGCCTAGGGCTAGGAGTATTGAATGAAAAGACAGGACTATTCAGAAAATACTTCGAGATGCAGTAAAGTAGTTTCTGAATCCATTAAAATATCGCAAATTCTCCATTACAACATTTTAAATGCTAATCATTAGGGTGGGTCAAAAAATGGTTTTGGAAATCGCAAACAATACCATGACTAAAAGTTGTGCATTGGAAAAGTGTGAATATGGATAGGGTGGTCCAAAAAATTTTTTTTCGAATTTTTATGGGGACGCCCCCCAAATTTGTTCGAATCCACCCAAAAATAAATCCATTTTTTTTGTTTTGAAAAAAAAAATGATATTTAGGGCTGGCGCAAGCCCCATGAAGTTTAACATGTATTTCCCATAAGAAAAAAAAACGTTTTTGTAAATCTTATTCAGAATCCTCAATGTTATCTCAAGTGAGTTGAAACTCAACATTTCTCTTCATAATTAGCCATATAATACGAATAAAATAACATTTTTCAAATATCACCCCCATAAGTATGTTTTATAGGGTCCCAAAGAAACCCCATAAGTGAAAAAATGGGTTTTGCGAGTTTTTGGCGCTAATTATGATTTTTGTGCGGTTTTTTTAATGCGAATTGTTTCTAATACATAAAATATTACTTAATACTGAAAATTAGATATTTTCATGAATTGTTTAAACAATTTATTATTGTTTTTAGCAATTTTCTCATACAATGTAGTTAGAAAGACGCGGTCTTTTCACAAATTTTCCATTTTTTGTCCAATTTTCAATTAGAGGGAAGTGATAGTTCATCAATGTTAACAATAGTGATCGTTTTAACAATTTATTATAATTATTAATAATATTATATTTGAATAATGCTGAAAAGATGCGGTTTTTTTTTAAATTTCTGGCTTTTTGTCAAATTTTCATCTGTAGTGAAGTAATAATAAATTCAAGTTAACAAAGTAATTGTTCAAACAATTTATTATAATTATTAATAATATTATATTTGAATAATGCTGAAAAGATGCGGTTTTTTTTTTTAATTTCTGTTTTTTTGTCCACTTTTCATTCAGAGTGAAGTAATAATGAATTAAGGTTAACAAAATGATTGTTTAAACAATTTATTATACTTATTAATAATATTAAATATAATTGAATAATGCTAGAAAGATGCGGTTTTTTTTTTTAAATTTCTGGCTTTTTGTTTAATTTTCATTTGAAGTGAAGTAATAATGAATTCAAGTTAACAAAATAATTGTTTAAACAATTTATTATCATTGTTGATAATATTCTCTTTGCTTAATCGGTAGAATGTTGCGGTTTTTTCTGAAATTTTGACCTGTTTGTTTATTTTTTATTAGGCGTGACTTGATAATTAATTAGAATTAGCAAAAATAATTGTTTAAACAAATTATTATTGTTTATGACTATCTTCATCTATATCGATTGCGCCTGATAGTTGCGGTTTTTGGCAATTTTTACCTTTTTGTCCTTTTTTCACTTAGTGAGGTAATAATTAATTAATGTTAACAGAAAAGTTGTTTAAACAATTTAATATTGTTAATAACTATCTTTTCTCAGATAAGTGCTAGAAAGTGGCGGTTTTTTCTAAAAATTTTCACTTTGCATCGCCTTTTTATTTATGAACAAGTAATAAGTCGACCACAACAAAAATGATTTTTCCAAAGGTATTGTTGCTTTAAGTGAATTATTTTTGCTCTTTTCCAAATGCTTAAAAAAATTAATTTAAAGAAAAAAAACTATTTTACACAAGAGGCAAAAACAAAGAATAGAATACTTAGGAATAGGTGGAAGGACTAGGTCTTTAAATGACATGTAAAAGTTTTTTTTTTATTACAACAAGAAGTTTATTGCAAAGCGTAAAAGAAAACCTTGGAATTGCAAATCTCTAATGTTTATATATTAATTGTTAGTAATTAAGCAGGCGAAGCAAAGTGAATGATTTTAGAAAAAACCGCCACTTACTAGCACTTATCTAAGAAAAGATAGTTATAAACGATATTAAATTGTTTAAACAACTTTTCTGTTAACTTTAATTAATTATTACCTCACTAAGTGAAAAAAGGACAGAAAGGTAAAAATTGCCGTAAAACCGCAACTATCAGGCGCAATCGATACAGATGAAGATAGTCATAAACAATAATAATTTGTTTAAACAATTATTTTTACTGAATATATTTAATTATCAAGTCACGCCTAATAAGAAATAAACAAACAGTTGGAAATTTCAGAAAAAACCGCAACATTCTACCGAATAAGCAAAGAGAACATTATCAACAATGATAATAAATTATTTAAACAATTATTTTGTTAACTTGAATTCATTATTTCTTCACTCCAAATGAAACTTAAACAAAAAGCCAGAAATTTAAAAAAAAACCGCATCTTTCTAGCATTATTCAATTATAATATCATTAATAAGTATAATGAATTGTTTAAACAATTATTTTGTTAACTTTAATTCATTATCACTTCCCTCCGAATGAAAAGTGGACAAAAAAACAGAAATTAAAAAAAAACCGCATCTTTTCAGCATTATTCAAATATAATATCATTAATAATTAGAATAAATTGTTTAAACAATTATTTTGTTAACTTGAATTTCTTATTACTTCAATACTGATGAAAATTTGACAAAAAGCCAGAAATTTAAAAAAAAATCCGCATCTTTCTAGCATTATTCAAATATAATATTATTAATAATAATGATAAATTGTTTAAACAATCACTATTGCTAATATTGATGAACTATCACTTCCATCTAATTGAAAATTGGACAACAAATGGAAAATTTGTGAAAAAACCGCGTCTTTCTAACTCCATTCTATGAGAAAATTGCTAAAAACACTAATAGATTGCTTAAACAATTCATGAAAATATCTAATTTTCAGTATTAAGTAATATTTTATATATTAGAAACAATTCGCATTAAAAAAACCGCACAAAAATCATAATTAGCGCCAAAAACTCGCAAAACCCATTTTTTCACTTATGGGGTTTCTTTGGGACCCTATAAAACAGACTTATGGTGTTGGTTTTTGAAAAGTGATATTTTATTCGTATTCTATGGATTTACAAAAACATCTTTTTTTCTTATGGGAAATACATGTTAAACTTCATGGGGCTTGCGCCACCCCCAAAATATCATTTTTTTTTCAAAACAAAAAAAATGGATTTATTTTTGGGTAGATTGGAACAAATTTGGGGGGTGTCCTGATCAAAATAAAAAAAAAATTCCAATGCATTTTTGGACCACCCTAAATTGTGGAATCAATCGATTCAAATCTAGGTATCAAGCGCGAGCAAAATCGGTTCAAAAACGTTATTATGTGCACAGTTTCAGAGTTTTTTTCAAATAAAAATTTATTTTTACTTTTTCCGGGTGTCTAGAGTGTTACAATTTTCTGCCACATTTTGGGATACTATTCTGCACGAAATAATTATGTTTTGATGTACCCCTGTAAAAACCTTTATTTTTTGCGCCCATGAAAACCTCAGAAGATAAAAGTAAGTCACAGATGTATATCAAAACATAATTATCTCGCGTAGAATAGTATCCTTAAATGTGGCAGAAATTGAGAAGCTTCTAGACACCCCTGAAAATGTAATTGTATTGTTTAGGATTTATTAAACCATTTTTTTTCGACACACCCTACTAGTCAGTTTCCTAGATGGAAATTGCAGTTCTCACCCAGAAATGTTAGGTCTCCTAAGGGAGCGCTCACATATTACGTAACGTTATTTTCGACCTTTTTGAATCCCCTCGTTTTCTAAATGAAAAAAAGGTTTTTTAAGATGAAATGCTGTATAGAAATATATATAACAATATTTTGATGTAACACTGAATGTTTTTCAAATATTTTTATCCACAATAATATTGAAAAATTACTTACAGGAAAAGAAGCATTACTATTTTGTTCTTAAACTTATATAAATATTAATTTTGTAATATTCTTAAGGATAATAAAATTTTTTGTTGAATATTTCAGATGTGTCAAAAAAGAATCTAGAAGATTAAATAAAATTATTTTACAGGATTTTACAAAATTTTAGGAAAAATTCGAGCCTTTTCAAACGATATTTAGGACTTTTAGAAGTTTGGAAGAATTAAGAAATAAAATGATACATTTTCGGAAATGCTTCCAAGTTTTGAAATATTTGAAATCTATGAAAAACTTCTCAAATTCCTGAAAATATTTTTTTAGTTGACACAAATTTTTCTTGAAATTTTGAAAAATCTACCACACACTACTATTTTCCAACCGAGCAAATCACGCCTGCCCCGAAAGGGAAATGGCTTAATAGTATAATAATAATAATTCAAAATGTAACAAGTTGCCTTCAAATGTTACAAATTTTCCTAAAAATTCTAAGAAAATTTGTTTTCACTTGAAACCTTTTGAAATTCTCTTAAAGCTTCTCAAGTTTCAGTTTGAAATCTTTAAAAAAATCTGCATTTTTTGAAATCTTTTTTATTTTAAAATTCTTTTTCAATCTCTTCAAAACTTCAAAATATTTCTTGAATTTACTTGATTTTTTTTATATTTTTTAATATTACCAAATTGAAACATTTTGCTTTAAAAGCTTCTACTCCTTTTTGAAATGGAATGAAATCTTTTGATATGTTTCGAAATCTTCTTCAATTTTCTCTTAAAGTTCGCCTTTAAAAATGAAAAATCATAAAAAATTTTCCCATGAATCTTAAAAAATTCTTTTTTCAATGCCTTCAAAATTGTTAAACCTTCTAATATTTTTAAATTATTCAACTTTTTTGTGAAATTTTTGTTTAATTCTGCAAAATTAAAAAAAATTGTCTTAAAATCTTGCAGATTCTTCTTTGGCAATTTGCTAAATTTTTGGAATGTTTAAAAATATTTTTAAATATTCTCTTAAAATCAATTTTTCAAAATAAAAAATCATTTTAATTTTTCCTAAGAACCTAAAGAATTTCTTTCATTTTTTTTTAAACTTGCAAAATTCCTAAAAATCGTACACCCTCTTTTTCAAAATTTTTGGAAATAATCTGAAATCTTTTGTAATCTTTTTCAATTTTCTCTTAGAATTCATTAAAAAACAAAACATTTGAAATTTTTCTATGGATACTAAGAATATTTCTTTCATTTTCTTGACGCCCTGTAAAATTGATTTTACCTAAAAAATATTTAAATCCTGAAAAATTAAAAGAATGGTCTTAAAGTCATTTAGAATCTTTTTCACTCATTCTGAAATCTTCAGAACTTAATATTATTATTTTAAAATCAAACCTTTAAAATTATTAAAAAGTTTCTAAATTTTTTTCGAATGCTTCAAAATTAGTTTTTCCCATAATTTAATTTTTGTTATCTCTTTGAAAATATTAAAAAGTTGATAAATTACAGTGTGGTAGAAAAATGTTAAGAACATCACTATTTCCCTATATTAAACAATCTTGTACCATTTAATTGTTCTCTTCTATCAATAATAATGTATCGAAACATTTAGAAATAAATTTTGATGATGAACCAAATTATTTATTTGGGAATTTCGATATACAAAATTGATGGTGCATAAAATTCATAACTCATTAATCATAGTTAAACAACCTAAAAAAAGTCACTTAAAGTTATATTCACTCAGTGTCACGACCAATCAGGTTTTCACCAACAATGTGTTCGATATTTTCGAAATATTTAGTAACATCGCTTTTTTTAGGCAATTAAAAATGTTACGTACTACAGTCAAAAAAAAGACCCCACCCCCCACCTGATATTTTAGGCCAAATAAAATTATCTTTATAAACTGAAACTTTTTTTATTTTGTTTGCTGTATCCAACTTAAGGTGTAAAGATAGCAATTTTTTTAAATTAAAAAAATGGTGACGATTTTCAGATAAAAATGTTTAAAAAATTGATATGTTTACGTGTGATATAAAAATATACAAAATCAAGTAGCTAATTTCGATTTCGAAGGTTGGGAGGGGATTGACGTAAAATTTTGACTGGTACTGTAGTTAGTGCAGCCAAGTGATGCATACTTGGTCGAAAAAAGTTTTTATGGACAAATTAGTCCAGAGCTTACAATTTTGAACCAATTTGAGCAAGATTTTAGAGCGCCAATTTTTTAATTTTTTCAAATTTATTTTTTAATTATCAACAAAGTTGACATTTTTTGATAAGAACCGACTTCATTTGTTGCAACTATTTATATTGATGTAAAACGTTATAAAATCAGTAAAGTCACTTCTTCAAAATAACAATCAGCAGGTTAAAACATTTTTTCACCAAATTTTTTGTATTAACAAACTAATGAATGAAACTGTGATATCAAGATTAAAAATACTTGGAGACTTTATTTTTCAATTTTGAGTTCAGGATATACGTCAAAGCAATGCTTGCTTACTTTTTTTTTTAATTCCGAAGTGATTGTTAATGTTATAAACAAATTTAACAAATAAATGCGTATCTTAGCCATTTCGTGACTCAAACACGTCGTTTATTGACCGAAATTAATCGAAAATTTGTCGGAAACAAATAATATGTACAATTTGTTAATAGCTATAATAATAGTTAATTTTTCAAATGAATTTAAGAAATGAATACAAATTTTCGTCAGTTTTCAACCGGCAGATTTCGTTTTTTTAACGGAATCAATTTGAAATTACTTAGGATAACAATAATTATTTATTTTATAAATAGTTATATCAACAAAGTCAGAAGTTGTCTACTTGTCAACAAATCAATGTTTTTATTGTTACGAAATCGACTGCTAGTCACTCAGAAAGGACCTTACTCATTATGAAACTTTGTCGGGTTACACTATTTGTTATTTATTAAAATATATTATATAAATAAATACAGATTTTTATCAATTTTCAATCAGAAGATTTGATTTTTTCAACGCTATTAACTCTAAGTAACTTGGAAAAATCCTTTTCTTATGATACTTAACAACAAACAATAATTTTACATTTTATAAACAAATTTATAATCAAATTCACAATTTGACTACTTTTCAACAAATAAATGTAGTTTTATCACGAAATCGACTGCCTGATTATGAAAGATAAGTTGTTATTTAGTTAAATGAATTTAATAGACAAATACAGATTGTCGTTAATTTTTAGACGAAAAGCTACGTTTTTTCAACCAATTCGTCAACATTAAATTACTTGGCCTCTCTTATTTTATTTTATCAGTGAGCCACAATTTCTTTTCATAAAGAATTTTACTAAAAATAAAGTATAAAGATAACGTCCCCTAACAAATGAAATCCTTTCTGAGTGATTGAAAGTCTATTTCGTAAGAAAATTAGGCTAGAAAAGTAGTCAAATTATTCACGTGTTCATCATATTGTTGAGAAAACAAACAATAATTTTTCTTTAATAAAGTATCATGAGGAAAAGATTTTTTCAAGTAATTTAAAACTGATTTGGTTAAAAAGACGCAATCTGCTGTTGGAAGATTGACAAAAATCTGTATTTGTTTATAGAATTTATCGAAATAAAAACCAAATATTGTCGCCTGACAAAGTATCCTAATAAATGACGAAGTGTGTAGGCTTACTGAAAATATATGTGCCACTAGGGTGGTCCAAAAAACGCTTTACGAGCTACAGGTCAAGTCCCCCCTTCCAAATTTTCCATTTCCGGAGAAAAAAAAATCCCTAATTTTTTTTCGAAATTTGAATATTAACACGTGCCACCGGGTACTTCAAAATCCCATTTAATTAACATGGGGAAATTTTTTATTTTTGTGAAATTGAAGTGATACTTCAGGGTTTGATCTAAACGTGCCAATCTTTTTAGGAATTGAAGAGGAGAACCTATGAAATAAAACCATACTAAGAACTTTTATTTTTAACCCATCCTTACCCCCCTCACAGCGCCCCAAGTATGACCCAAAAATCAAAAAACTACATTTTTACGTATTATTGTTACTCTTCCTGCTCGGTGGGTTTCCTGTCACCACTACGTAGCGCGTCCTCAG
>CAKNYM010052794.1:358325-377832 GCA_932195095.1 Andricus curvator
TAGAGTAATGAAAGCGCGTAAATTAAGATGGGCGGGGCATGTAGCAAAAATGGGCAATGAAAGAACAGTGGCGCAAGTTTTAAGAGGGAAACCGATTGGCAAGAGACCTCTAGGCAGACCGAGAAATAGATGGGAGAAAAATGTAAGGGATGATCTAAAAGAACTAGGACGTGATTACTTAAACTGGATGGAGGATGCACAGGATAGAGATGTGTGGCGGTTTCGGGTAGATGAGGCGATGAACTTTCGAGTTCGAATCGCTAATCGATAATAATAATAATAATTGTTACTCTTCAGCAATTTCCTTCGTCTTTTCCATACAAATAATTACTAATGGACAATTTGAAGATTTTCCATGTCTTTTTAAACAATTTTTAATTGTTTAAACAAATGTAACTTATTTAAACAATCATTTATTCCCAAAAAAGGTAAAAAATAATCGTATTTTTGTATTGAAATGTGATAGCTTGTCATTGTTTGGAGTAGTAATTTTTTTAAAAACATTATGTGATTATTTAAACAATTACTTATTGTTTATTCTCAAAATTTATAGAAATTGACCCAGTGATGTCCAGTTTTTTCTCAAATTGGTATCCTATGCTACTTTTTGTTGAATAATTATATAATTTTAATACATACATATCTTCGAATGTTTGATAAATTTCTATTTGTTTGAACAATTTTGATTTGCTTAAGCAGTTTTTTTTCGATAACTTAAAAAAAATAAAATAAAATACATATAATTATTTTTCTGACTGTATAGTGTATAGAAATAATATATTAACATTTTTGATTATTTAAACTAATATAATTTGTTTGAACAATTATATTCCCAAAAATATTTTTTAAATCGTATTTTCTGAATTAAACATAATATTGAATGATTTCAAGGAGTAGTACATTCTGTTGAAAACGTCCTGTCATTGTTTAAACAATTTTTGTTCGTTCAAGAAGTTTTCTATTTAAAAAAACTACTTGAGCAAATAAAAATTGTCTTAACAAATAAAAATTCATTAAAAATTAAAAGAAATTTATAATTATTCAACAAAAAGTAGCATAGGATACCAATTTAAGAAAAAACTGGACATCTCAGGGTCAATTTTTATAAATTTTGAGAATAAACAATAAGTAATTGTTTAAATAATTACATAATGTTTAAAAAAAAAATTACTACTCCAAACAATGACAAACAATTTTAACATTTCAATCAGAAAATACGATTATTTTTTACATTTTTTTGTAATGAATAATTGTTTAAATAAGTTACATTTGTTTAAACAATTAAAAATTGTTTAAAGAGTCGTGGGAAATATTCAAATTGTCCATTAGTAATTATTTGTATAAAAAAGACGACGGAAATTGCTAAAAAGTAACAATAATACGTAAAAATGTAGTTTTTCGATTTTTGGGTCATATTTGGGGCGCTGTGTGGGTGTGGGGGGGGTAAGGGTGGCTTAAAAATGAAAGTTATTAGTATTGTTTTATTTCATAGGTACTCCTCTTTAATCCCTAAAAAAGTTGGCACGTTTCGATCAAACCCTGAAGTATGAGTTCAATTTTTCGAAAATCCAAAATTTCCCCATGATAATTAAATGAGATATTGATGTGCCCGGTGGCACGTGTTAATATTCGAGTTTCGGAAAACAAAAAATTAGGGATTTTTTTTCTCCGGAAATGGAAACTTTAGGGAAGAGGGGTTGCCCTCTAGGGTGAAAAAAAATTTCGCAATGCATTTTTGGATCACCCTAATGTGCCACGTTCACCGAATTTCAGTGCATTTAGCACAATTTTCCCGTTTTCCCGGGCTCACCAAAAATATTTGTTCTAAGCTCACAGAAATTCAGTGAACCTACACACGGACAATAAATAAGGTCCTTTCTGAGTCATTGGCTGTCGATTTCGTAACAAAACAGAATATCCATTTCTTTAAGGGTATTCAAGTTGTGAATTTGTTTAGAAAATTGTCTTCAAAATAAACAGTTATTGTATACAAAATTAATTAAAAATTTTTTTTAAGACGATTCTCACAAAATTTTTAGCTCTACAATATTGCAAATATTTTACAGATTTATTATAATATTGTGTCTAGAAAATCTTGCTGAATCGGGAAAAGGATCTTAAAACAATGTTCAATATTTCAGAAGCAATTCACGTTTAAAGAAATATTGAAATGGTCTTTTGTTCTACAAAGTTGACCTAGCCAAAAATGAAAATTTTGAAAGAAAGTTGAAATCAAACCTTGTTAATATTATCGGCTTGAACTGAAACTTGACACCTCAATTCTTATCATCCGATTTAGCACTTTTCCATAAAATATAATCCATAGATTTGGGAGAAATATATTTATTAATTAATTAACAACGATATATTCAATGCAGAGATACAATCTGTGATTATTGTTGCGATGATAACAATATATTGTTAAAACTTAAATTTAAAAAAAGACGGAAAGAAGTTTTGTGTATATCCATGATCCATCAACGTTCTCAACATTTAATTGAAGAACTTTTAGGAGGTCATTTGCATGGTCTTTCATTTTTTAATGGAAGCGCTGAAATAAATAATAATATTAATATTAATAATATTTTAGGCAATTATAAGGAAAACTAAAGCAAAGTTTTTTTATATATCTTATGACAATGATTTCTTAATTCTAAACGGAAAAAAATTATAGCTAAACCAACGATATTGGTAAAATCTTTAAAGCAGAAAGTTGCAGCACAACTCATTGTTAGTATTATTATTAACAAATCACATTTATAAATCTTCAAAACGAATATATTATATAGCTGAAGTAAAAATGTGCAAAGTCTTTATAATTGATTTCACAATTAACGTTAAAATTATAAATATTATAAAGGCCTAATAAAAATAAAAATGTTATCATTAGCAGAACTTTGGCTACAATTTTCAAATTTTTTACACTTATATTATAGGTCATTTGAGTCTCATGAAATCAAATAGTTAATTCAAAGATATGCAAATTCATGAATAGGTGATATAGTTGGGTGTTTCAAAAACAAAAATTTCTTTCTTCAAATATGTTTCAATTTTGTTGATTCGATTTTTGAGTATTTTTTTATTTAAACTATAAATTTGTTTTCATATCAAATACTTTTAATCTCTATTTAGTAAAATTCTTTTGACTATTTTTCTTAAAAGTTATTCAAAAATATTTGTAATAAACCAAAATATTCTTGGTACAACTTACGATGTCCACAATCATGGAGGCATTTAACCTAATTTTGATTGTATGATTTTATAGTACCATCATTACAGCAATATTTTTTCTGGTTCATCTTATTATTATATTTCTGGAAGAATATCATTTTTTAATTGATTCACAAGTTTTTTGTGAAAAAGAAGTTGTCAATGTGAAAAAGAGAGAACGACCATTTTTCTATACTCACTTGGCAATCCAATACGGCAACTCCTGTTATAGCTGTCATTACTCCTGTCAGTAAAGTTAGTAAAGTTGCAATTGCTTTGAACATAAAAAACATTACAATTATTAATTTATTCTTAGATTTCATAAATTTCATATACTCAGTAAATACGATAATATTACAGAATTGATTGATCTTTTTGTATTTTTATGGCGGGCACCCCCTGATATTTTAAAATATTTTTATTATTCAGTATGAATATTCGAAAATGTCATCAAAATGTTCAAGAATTTTCGTAATGATATAAACAAAAAAAATTTCTACACACAAATTATTTGTTGACAGTGTATTTCCTATACTTGCCAATAATTTAATGTTTCTTCTCTAAACTCAAATTATATTGAAAAAGATTTGATGGAAACAATATTTTAGTGAAGAAAATTTCTCCTAAGATTATTCTTGTTAATACTATAAACAAATTTGTCGACCGAAAAACTTTTTTTTAAAATAAATTTAATAAAACAATACATTTCCGGCATTTTTTGAAAGTAAAATTCGTTTTTTAGGATTTCTTAGCTCCGGGCCAAAACCCTTATAGTTTCGGTCGGATGTCCGTCCGTCGTATTTTTTTTATTCAACATTTTTTTCACGAAAAATAATTTTTTTTTAATTTAATTTTTTTTTTGAAACTTTGAAAAAAAATTTTTTTTTTCTATGAAATTTTTTCTTGAATATAAAAAAAAATTTCAAAATTCTATTATGACTTAATTATCGTCCTAATAGACTACGGAACCCTTTTTTGTAGGCGCTCGCCGCCTAATCTTGCTAATTTTTTTGAATTTCATTCCTTTTAATTGGGAACTTCGTGATAATTTGGCAAAAATTCATAATTATTAGATAAATTGTATGATTTTTTTATAACAAATTTGATAAACAAATGCATTATTTGGGCATTTGTTGACGGAAAAATTACATTTTTCCTCCCACTTTTGTTTATGATACACTATTTTTGGTTCGAAAGTGTAGCAGAGAGGCTGCTGATACAGATCTTGGACGCAAAATGTTGATTTCCACTGATCCAAAAATAGTGTATTATAGATAATAGTAAAAAAAGGTAATTATCCTTGATCCTGAAGCCTTATTAAAACAATAAAATTTGAAAGAAAGTAACAATAAAAGGACTGGTATTAGAAAAAAAACTATTTCTTTTTAGTAACAAATGCCCAAATATTGCACTCGTTTATAAAATTTGTTCAAAGAACTCATACAATTTATCAACTAATTATGGCTGATGATGAAATTATCATGAAGTTTCTGACAAAATGGACTGAGATTGAAATAAATGAATGTTGCCGCCGAAAAATTTCCGAATAATGCATTGGTGCATCAAATTTGTTTATTATATTAACAAGAATCATCCTTGGAGAAAATTTTTCCATTATAATATTCTCTCGAACCAAATTTCTTGTAATATAACTTAAAAAAAACGTAAAATTATTGAAAATTATCAGGAACACACTTTCAACAAATAAATTCAAGAGCACCAGAAACGTCAAAAAGAAAAATTGGCCCTTATACAACGAGCCTACAAAAAAGGGATTTGTAGCCTATTAAGACGTTAATTAAGTCGTTCGTTATGGCCAACAGCCATACCACGCTGAAAAAACCAGTTCTCGTCAGATCACTGAAGTTAAGCAGCGTTGGGCGCGGTTAGCACTTGGATGGGTGACCATTCGAGAAAACTGAGTGCTGTTGGCACATCGTGGGTGTGGTGAGCCCACACTTGTAGTTATTTACTACAAGTTATCAACCTAGAAACACTACCCGAATCGGGTAGTGTCACGCCTACCCCGAAAGGGAAATGGCTTAATGGTATACATACAAATCTCTCCCTATCTTCCTCCCTCTTCTTTCGCCTACTTCTCCTCCAGTCCCATAATTCCCCTTCTCTAACATCCCCTTCCATCACTTCCCCTACTTTCCCTCACATCCTCTAATATCCCACTCCTTACTTCCCCTTCACTTCCCCCTTCCCAACCTCTGTCACCTCTAATTCCCCTCACTTTCCTTTCCATACCTCCAACCCCTCACTTCCTTACTTACCCACCTCCCACTTATCTTTTCACCCCCCCCCCCTCCCGTCTCATAAAAATACCCTATACTTCCCCAACCCTTCCTCTCCTTCCCAGACTTCCCCTTCCACCATTTCCCCTCATTTTACCAACCCTCAACTTCCCTCAATTCCCCGCCACTCAATTACCCTCACTTCTCCTACTGAGAAAAAAGTACGACCGACGGACGGATAGTATTCTAAAGAGTTTAAGTGCTCGGAGAAAATCTCACGAGCATGAGAATATGCTCGACAATATGCTCGACCTTTATGTGCTTTGAGAATTTAATGATCATTTATGAGCATTTTGAATTAGGATTCAAAAAATCGTATTTTGTACTTTTATTAATAATTATTACATTATTTAAATTTCGCGGGAAAATCCATCGCTTCAAATTCGAAAGGGTGCTAAATTTAAATGATAAAAGAAGTCAAAGTAATATAAAACATATTATTCGCATTAAACAGTGCCTTATTCAGGGTTGCTACAATATCCCAATTTCTAAATTCTTCTAGGTATAAAACCAACCATACACCTAGAAGATTAATAATATTTGTGCAAAATAAATTTTGTTTCTAAATATATTTAAAACACTTTTTAGTTGTGTTTCCAATAAAAAAGATAAATTTTCAACGAAAAAAGACTCATTTTCAACCAAATTTATGAATTTCCATTTAAAAAAAATCAATTTTCAACCAAGAGTTGAACAGTTAAAATGTCAGAAAAATAAATGTTCAACCAAAAAAAAAAAAACGAATTTTCAAAACAATATTTTTTTGGCATAAAAAAATGATTTTTTAACAAAATAATTCAATTTTAAACTAAAAAAAGCTAAATTTACAAACCAAAAATATATTATTTCAATTTGCAGTCAGAAAAGTAAATTAAAAAAAAAGAGTTTTCAGCAAAATTAATTAATTTTCAACCAAGGAAATTATTTTTTAATCACTATGATGAATTCACAACCAAAAATATAAAATTTTGTTTAAATAGTGGATTTTTCAATCCGAAAGATGAATTTTCTATCAACAAAAAGAAACGAATTTTTAACTAAACAGATCATTTTTTAATGAAAAGATTACATTTCTATCAAAAAAAAGTAAATTTTCCGCAAAAATGTAATGGTTAAAGTGAATTTTCAACTAAAACGATGAATCTTCAACTAAAAAAAATTAATTTTCAACCAAATACATGCATTTCAAAGTAAAAAGATGAATTTTCCACCAAAAATAAAGTAGGATAATTTTCAGTCAGTAAAATAAATTTCCAAACAAAAAACAAACGAATTTTCAACCAAAGAAAATAATTTTTAACCAAAAAGACGAGATTTTAACTAATGAGAGTACTCTTTTACAAAAACAAATGACGGATTTTCAACCAATAGTTAAATTTTCACCGAAAACAGATAAATTTTCAACTAAAAATAGAATAGTTAAATTTTCAGTAAAACAAATTAGTTTTCAATAAAATTGAAGTAAATTTTCAACGAAATAGTACAATTATCAACCAAGAAGATTAAGTTTTTATCAGAAAAGATAAATTTTCGACAAAAAATGGAAGTTATATTTCCAGTTTGAAAAATGAATTCTAAATAAGAAAAAGCTCAATTTCAACCAATAAGATGAATTTTTGACGAAGTACATGAATTTTAAACGAAATATTTAAATTTTCAAAGGAATTTCGAACCAAAAGGATGAACTATCATCAAGATTAAATATTCTTCCACAAAATTTAAGTTTTCAATAAAATACAGGAATTTTAAACCAGATATTTGAATTTTCAACTTAAGACAAATTTTGAACCTATCATGTACGAGTTAAATTTGCAATTAAAACAATGAATTCTCATCTAGATAACATTATTGTCAACAAAAGAATTAAATTTTGAACAAAAGAAGGAGGTTTCAACTAAAATGATGAAACATCAACCAAATTAATTAATTTTTAACAAAGTAGTTCCACTTCCAACTAACTAGTTGAATTTTCTACCAAAAAAGATGAATTCTCAACGAAAAAGATGATATATTATATTTCAACCACAAAAAGGATTTTGATTTTATACCAAAAATAGTTGAATTCAATAAAAAAAGATGAATTTTCAACAAAGTAGTTCAAATCCCCAACCAAAACAGATTAATTTTTCACCAAATATTTGCGATTTTTAACCATAATAATAAAATTAATTTCAATTTGAATTTATTGAAAATTCTTTAACTCTGTCAGGTTCTCCTGACATTCCCTGACTTTCTGGAATTACCTGACCCGTATCAACTCTGTAATTGAAAAAAAAAGTATATGTTTATTTCACTCTAGAATGTTTTTGTACAAATATACGGATTATTTATGATATATATTTGTTTAAACAATAAATTCTTTAAATTCTCTTTAATGCTCTATAAATGCTCTGTTCGAGCTTAAATGCTGAGCATATTCTCGAGAGCATTTGCTCAACATAAATTCTTGAGCATTCAAGAACTCTACGGACGGACGCCTGATCGACCAAAACTATAAGGGTTCCTAATTGGGGATAAGAAACCTAAAAGGTATGATTTTTTCGCATTTTTAACATGCAAAACAAATTATCGATCTTTGTAATCAGTCTCAATTAACTTCCTAAATATTTAATAAGTTTTTATTTGAGAAGAAACTTTAAAATCGTTCAAGAACTACGACCTCTAGAAGAAATTGAACCAAATATCCCATGGTACTTAGGCTCTTATGCAAGTATACGCGTTTCATAATAACTGATTACAATGCGAATTGAAATATCGCTTCATCACACGGTGCGATATAATTTCAAGAAATTTTTAAGCCCATGAAACGATTTTTGAAAAAAGTGGTATTCAGGTGGTTCTATCGTGCCACACTTCATTTTCGGACGAATATCAGATATTTTGAAGTTAAGAAATTTTAAATTAACTGTGAAATGAAATAAATGAAAATTATTTATTTGTATATTTTATAAAGGTCACTCACTTAGTAGAAACGAGAATATTACTGTCGTCCTCATGTTGAAGAATTGACGCAGCTGAAGCAGTTGAAGAAATCTCTTCTGGACAGGAATATTAAAACGAGATGAACGGTCGGTGAAATTGTCCTGTATATATACTCGAATAATCCGGAAAATCAATGAGTATCAGGAACATTATCAAGGTGGAATTCCAATTGTCTACGATTCGATAATGAAATAGTAGATGAAGAATGTAAATATTGTAAATCCCGGAAGAAAGAAGTGCCGTTCTCTCAAAAAGGACACATTAACTCATATCTAAGTACATTTCTAAAAGATTTCACAAATCACCTTGGATTTTATTTTAATTAACCTTCGAAACTATTTGAGTTTTCAAGGCTAACTGTTTGCAATTCTACAATTTAGAATTATTTCTCTAGAAATACGATGTTATTTTAAAGATGGTAACATAAAAACTATTAAACTTCAACAACTTTCAGTTTTACATTTAGAACTCTCCAGCATTAGATTTGTTAATTTTAAAATTCTAAAAATAGTTAAAGTTTCAACCAAACAGATGAATTTTCAACTAAAAACATGAATCTCCACAAAAAAATTATTTCTTAACAAAGTGGCTCAACAAAAATGTCCAAACTAAATAGTTGAATTCTCAAGCAAAGAAGATTCATTTTCAACCAAACAGTTGCATTTTTATTCAAGAAGGAGAAAATTTCTACTAAAGCAGCTGGATTTTCAAACCAAAAAGACAAATTTTCAAAGAAAAAATTTGAATTGTCATCCAAAAAAGATTTGAGATTGACTTTTTAACATCAAAATATGAGTTTTAAACAAGAATTAAATTTTCTACAAAAATGGTTGAATTTTCAACCCAAGAAGACGAATTTTCAAAAAAACAGCCGAATTTTTAGCCAAAAAGGATGACAATAATACTAAAAAAGGTGAATTTTTAAATCAAAAAGACAAATATTTAAACAAATAGTAGAATTTTCGTCCAAAAAATATTTCATTTGACTTTTCAACACCAACATGTAAATTTTAAACGAAAAGTACATTTTTGATAGAATACTCTAATTTTCAACCAAAGGTGATGACTTTTAAACAAAATGGTTGCATTTTCAACCAAACATGCACATTTTAATCTAAGAAAGATGCAATTTCTACTGCTATAGATACATTTTTGAATTAAAAAGACAAATTTTCAACGAAATAGTTAAATTTTCAACACTAAAATATGAATTTTAAACAAAAAGTAAATTTTCTACGAAAAAAGTTGAATTTTCAACCCAAAAAGACGAATTTTTAACAAAAAAGTTGAATATATACAACCAAAAAGGATGACTTTTTAACAAATTGTGAAATTTTTAAACAAATAATAACATTTATAACTGAAAAGATAGTCATCAGGAGGAAGCAACTGCGATAAAAAGGAACATAAATATAAATACAAGGCAAATAAATTACTACCAAGAATATTATATCAGGGTCATTGAAAAACTTCATTTAAAAAATTCTCTAATTTTTTCTTGGACAATTTTTCATTTTCCTTGACCATTAATATTCAAAGACCAGAAACTTAAACTTGTAAGATTTTTAACCTAGAATCTTTTATAAACGGAATAAAACAATTTCAAATTAAAATTAAATAATTTTAAATTAATTCTTTTTTACCGTTATTTGAAGATATAGAAATTTCCTGACATTTGCAAGATTTTTTTTTCTGAATCCCTGACTTTTCCCTGACCAATAAAATTCCCTGACTTTTTTTGAATTTTTGCTGGCTAGGTTTGTTTTTCACTCATCAGGTTTCTTTAGCGCATAAAAGTAAATTCATATTAAATTTCTGTACAATTATTGCAATTTTTTTGTTTTATTTGCGAATTTCCAAAAATTGCGTACATGAATGAAGGATCTTTCCCCCACCATAACGAATCGTAAGAAAACAAAAATCGTAAAAAAAATTTTTTTTTTAAATTCTCGAAAAAATCCGGGAATCATTTTTAAGTCTTGCGTCTTTTCGTAATCGTGAAAGAACAAAATTCCCAAACAGTATACTTAACCTGATGTTTAAAATTTTGTATTATCCTGATTCGGGTTATTACAATTATTTTCAAGATTAATTATACTGTTGTATCTATAATATCGTACTAAAGTGGCATAAACGACTTAAATATTCCTTAGTTTAGAAGTAATTCACATTCGAAGAAATTTCGAAATTAAAAAGAAAATTAAAATGAGACGCTCATAATATTATCCTTTTGAAATAAAAAATATAAATTCCTATAGTCCGATTTAGCACTTTTCCTTAAAATATAAACCATACAGCAAAGAAAAATATGTTTTCAAATCCTAAATTTTAAGAAAGCCCCACGGAAAACATGTGTAGTTCAAGCAGAAAAATACTGAAAAATCAACTAAATTAAAAACTAAAATATATTAGAATAAAGTAATTTTTAATAATATATTTATTGGTTTCACGATGATCTATTATAATAAATTCAAAATTCAAAGCTTTTTCGGGTTTCGCACACGATTGAAACCCGAAAAACGTTCAAATTTTAAATGTATTAAAGTAATTTTCGTTTATGAAACATCCGATTGTAACCTCGATTCAGGAATTTCCATATATTTGAATAGGCGTGACTTCATAAATTTCAGATGGCATGCAAAATCGAAATTTTGAGTACAAATTTTTCGTGAGTAACAAATACGAAGACACGAAATAAGTCTTAACACAAGTTTTAAAAAATTACGAAAATTTAAAAACTAGTTCTGCTATTAATTTCACTTTCTTTCATTAAAAAGAAGCCATTATAATTTGCCTAATTGTAAGGTAACCAGTTAAATCCATTATATATTCCGAATCTTTATCAGAATTAATTTAATTTCATGTAATATAATTATGTTTATTATTATTTTAGGTAATTCACATCATTTTACGTCAAAATTAATGCACTCAAACACCAAAAATCCAGCAGATACACTCCGTTCAAAACCTAATTGATTTATAAAAATTATAGAAATAGCGATTAAAACAAGAACTACGCATCCTATTAAAAAATTATCAATAACAAATTTGTAGATCTTTTTTGGGCGAACAACTTTTGTCAATTAATTTTTTCTCAACCTTTTGTTGTTCTTCCAAAAAGTTTTATTTTTATTTTTAATGTCATTTTTTACAACTAATACAAAAACTACGCGTCCCATCAAAAAATGATTCATGACAAATTTGTAGCTCTCTTTGGGGTGAACAGCTTCTGTTTTTTCATTGTTTTTCGTAGCTTGTGTCGTTTGTCCAAAAATTTGATTCTTTTATTGTTAATGTTATTTGTTACGATTAAAACAAAAACTACGCATCCTATCCAAAAATAATTCATAAAAAATTCGTAGATCCTTTTTGGATGAACAAATTTGTTTATTAATTTTTTTTTCGAACCTTGTGTCGTTTTTCCAAAATATTTTATTTTTTATTTTTAATGTTATTTTTTACGATTAGAACAAAAACTACGCGTCCTATCAAAAAATGATTGATAACAAACTTTTAGATCTGTTTTGGGTGCACAATTTTTTTCCTTCATATTTTATCGTATCTTACATAATTTGCCCGCAAAATGGATGTTTTGATTTTTTATTATTTTTGTTTGTGGTTAAAAGCAGAATCATAGTTGGTCAAAAAATTTGAATTTTCGATTTGTCCAAAAATTCAAAAAGTTCTTATGATAATATTGTGAAGCTTTTAAACAGCAACGTTTTTCTTCTTCTGACATTTGTTTATATCGTACGTTGTTTGGCTTAAAATTTTCATTTTCGTTTGCTCTTTTGAATTTTGCAAATGCTATGACTCTGATAATTTTCTTTGTATCGAAAAAAGTCGTGAAGATAAATTGTTCGAATTTCTGAGTACTATGAATAGCCGTACACAGAATTTTCAAATCTTAAAAAATGGTCTCAAAAATTTTGAAAATGCTCTAACTTTTTGAATTTCATTCAAAATAGCTGGCTACCGAACTAGACCTTCAGTTTCCGACATACAAATCTAATACCTTCTCTGATGAGAATGTGAAGAATGTGGATGACATTATTTCAAACCTTGGCAAAGATAACGTTAGATCAACAAAAATCGGTTTTCATCATTTCGTAAGCATGCTTTTATATACTATGTTATTTGGCCAAGACATGACGATGGTGTGACGTGTTATCTAGATGACGATAGTATTGATGAATTATTTTTAGAAAAAGTCAGGGTAATTTAAAATGTCACTTAGACTAAGTGTTATGAATTCTTTCTTCATTTTCTTTATATGGAAGATTTTTTTAAAGATTGTTGAAATAGTTAAACCCAACTCTTCTGGATTTGAATATGGAGCCATTGATAAGAAATATCATTAAAATTTGCGTTTAATAGAAAAAGGCGTACATCGCGACAATATTTTTTACGTTTTTTGATCACATCTCTATGATATGAACACGATGTAGAAGACTCAAAATGCATACATTTTTTCTCTTCATTGTCGTCCATTTTCACTGAAAAAAGTAATAATTGTGAAACTTTGTTTTTTCGAGTGTGTTGATTCAATACGAATTGATTGACCTATTTGTATTTTGCATTTATATAGTGGGCAATCCCTAATATTTAAAAATGTGTTCAGTATAAATTTTAACCATAAATAAATAAATAATGCTCTCTCTATGAGAAAGCAAATAAATTTGCTACGTAATTATGATAAGCAAGCAAAGTGTTCGGCAATATGCCTTTCAAATGAGCTAAGAGAATATTTTCATTCAAATCCAAAATAGTTGGATTGAACAAAAGGACGAATTTTCTACAAAGTAGTTGATTTCTCAATCAAAACAATTTCATTTTCAAATAAAAAGTTGCACTTTTAACCAAAAAAGGTGAAATTTCTACCTGAAAAAATGAATTTTCAACCAATTTTTAACAAAAAATGAAATAGTTAAAATTTCAAGCAACAAATATTTTCATTTTTTATTTTCAAAGAAACAGTTGAATTTTAGCCAAAAAATTTATTTTTTCCCAAAGAAGACAAATTTGCAACAAAATACTTCAATTTTCAAACAAATAGTTAAATTTTCAATCAACAGGATTAATTGTTCTACCAAAAAAGTCGATTTTTTAACAAAATATATTACTTCTCTACTAAGATAGCCGAGTTTTTAACAAAATACATTAATTTTTAACTAAACAAGACCTGATTTTAATGAAAAATACAATAGTTACAATGCCAGCTAAATAAATTATTTTTTTCGCCAAGAAAAAAACTTTTTTCAATTTTCGGGCATCAATTTTTGGGCCAGTTATTGAATCCAAGGACTCAATTATATACATATGTTCAAAAAGGAACTGTTACGTTAAATAAAATAAGCGGAGTTACAGAAAAAATTTCTCAAATTGAAACCTAAATTTTATCTGGGTGTTGATTTAGAGATCACTGTGCGTTAGGAGATAAAGTGCTGTACGTTTAGGAAAAATCTTCGAGATGGATGTAGCTACTGAATAGCCACGAATATGTTCCAATGTATATATACTACACACTATCTCATTTGTTTCAAATTATTATGCATTTTTTCTGGTTTGAAAAGTTACGAGAAAAAAAACTTTGTTTATTTCAAGTTTCAGGACGTAAGGATTAAAAAATTAACTCATTTAAATAATAAGGACAAAATAGTGGGACCTCCACCTACATAAGCAATTCCTGGAAAGTGTAAAATTAGAAAAAATTTCACAATCCAACTATTTTTTTGGCCCATTTTATTAACGATGCAAATAATTCCTTTGATAACCTGGTCGCCCTAAAATTATAGTACGCCATGCCCCTCAACGGTCAAACTGAGAATGTGAGGTTCAAAGTTTAACCATAATATACTCTACAAAAACGTTGTCAAATGTCGAAATGAGTTTATCGGGAAGAAATAATGCATGATGAAGAACATATTAACACAACTTTTAATACTATTATGAATGTATTTTAGCTGATGTGGAAAATTGGTTTTGGACATGGCGTAATATAACATTAAAAAAATTCATTTTTTCTCAGAATTATAGTACGCCTTGTCCACAAAATATTCATAAATGAACTATTCATAATGAAATTAGTAAGTAAAAAGTTTAACAGAATGATTTTTTACATTATTCTGTTGTATTACATACCTCGAATTAAATGAGCTATTTGCAAATTATTGACCTTTGAGTAATATTCCGATGGTTACTTTTAAGGTTAAATATATTTTTAAAAATTGTTATTTCTCAAATTGAACTTAGGTTATCCATATAAAATATGCACTACGAAGTTGGCATTTTCCACTTCCAGCACTGCCAAAGATGACATGGCGTGATATAATTTTAACTTTTAATTAACGTCACTATTTTAATTAATAATTATAACGGCTGAGGAGACAAATTTCAGGGAAAAATTTATCAAAAAATAAAGTTTAACCCTTATTGAGTCTAAAAATAATAATAGTCCAAAATTTTCAAAAAGTGGACATGGCGTAGTATAACTCTAGGGCGACGACCTGACTGTGTACTCACAGAATCTTCACGGTTTAAAAATATGAAAAAACTGCACGCCTACATGTTCTTCACAATTATATAAATAAAAAAAAATATTTTTTAAATGTCCCTTAATGAACAAATAATTCAAAAATGTTTAAATAATTCATAAATAAAATCAGAGAAGCGAAGTTAATGGAAAAATATTTCCGACTAAATTGGTTCTAAAAATTTTCTTTTGAGATTTTTTTATACGACGCGTATTTTTCCAATTATAAAATCAAGACGATGAAAATACGTCAGTTTTAATATCAATGCACATTATGAATTGTAATAATATACGTGTATTGCAATGATACATTTTGCAGGGCAGCTACGGATGGAAATAATTTCAAATAAGGAACAAATATTAAAGTGATCATGAAAAATAAAATTCGCACTTTATTTTGCAATATCTGAATAAGAAGCCCCTCACTTGCGGTGCACACACTAATATAATAAACGCAGCCGGCAGGTTTTTTTCATTAAGTTTGAAATGTTCAATATCTTCGGAAATTTTCAAACAAAAAATTCTTCAATTATCCGCGTCTAGTTCTAAAATCTTCTCATTTTTAGGCTTGAATTTAATAAATAATAGTCTTAACCCTTCGTCACACAGGTTTTTTTTACTTGAGCGGGAAAAGTAATCAGTTAATGAATCAATTAATTAATCAATCGGTTAATCAATCTATCAATAAACTAATTTATTGATCAATCAATAAATCAATTAAACAATTACTTAAGCGAGAAAATTTGACTGGGTCGTAAACTACCCACCACCTATGTGACGGAGAGTTAATTTTTAATTGTTTTGAATTTATTTCGAAGGCATTTAATTTAAAATTATTCAATTAGAAATCCCTTCAACTAGAAATTATGCAGCTATCGGGTCTTTTTATTTGGCGTGCTACAAAAAAAATGATTAACTTTAAAACTTACTACTAAGGCTTTCAATGTCAGATTTTGCTAGTCTGAAAGATCCAAAAATTAAGAAAATTGAATCCAAATTTTGAAGCAAAAACCTTTAGTTTTAAGGCCCCTAAAATTGAACTGTTTAAGAAACGGAAATTCAAAACTATAACTTTAAAATAACATTAGAGGAATTTTGAAGAAGATAAATATATATTATCATTAAGTTTAATATAATACAGTATCAAGTGATACTGAAAGTAATTGGACAGATTTTTTTACTAAAAAATGTGATTTCTGTCAACAAATTCACAGACATTTTCACCGCTCAAACATGAATAACTTAAAATATGTTGCCCCTTTAAAGTTTAATATAATAAAAAAAATGTTAATTATATGCTTTCGAATGATAAACTTTGAAATTAATTAATTTGAACTTAAGGCATTATAAATTAAACATTTCCAAACTTCGTTTAAAAATTGAAGCTTTCTTAAACTAGGATCTTAGAACCAATTCGTTAAACTTAATTAATTTATTTTAAGAATAATATATTCATTTATTAGAATGTGCAAGCATATTTTCATAATTTGATTGTAATCATTGTCACGATTTAAACAAAAACTGTACGTCTGATCAAAAAATGGTAATGAATAAAATAAGTAAAATAATATAATAAAAAACTAAAATAAAATTATAGGGGTAATTTTCTATCATTATAGGTCTAATTCACCCCAAGTAAGTTGTAAAGGGTATCAAGGGAACTGAAAAAAGAATAACAATTAATTCCTCCTACGAGAAGGGACCAAATAAATTATTATAATTTTTGAACAATTTTTCGTTATCAGATTTTGATAACTACAACGCCATTTTTTCTATAATATACTCATCTCCAAGGTACCAACATATATTTTTTGGCATAAAATAATTATAAAGGATTATTTCATGGTAAAAAAATAAATAAAAAATTATGGCCCTAATATGTATGTGATTCCATTTGAATAGGGAGCCAACTTAATTTTTAGCAAATAAAAATTTGTCAAGGGGTTAGCTACCCTTGCAGATCACCTGTCATCCAGGCATGTAAAAGACAGCTTTAATTTTCGAAAATTACTAAATAAATAACATGATGTATCTGTTTTCTTATGCCCCGAATTATAAGCTGGGTAAGACCCTTCTGGAAACCCCCCAAACACTACATGCACACCTAACTGAAAAAAATATTCTTTTTTATCTCCTGAAGTATAGGCTGCGTGAGACGTTACGGAAAACCCATGAAAACCACCCTTACTACATGTACATCTACAATGATAAAAATGGTAAGTTTGATTTTTAATTATTTGAAAACTAAAAAACGCCAAATATCTTTTTTTTTCATCCCTCGAATTATAAACTAAGAGACCTTTATGTTAATACCAAAAAAAAGTTCTTGACTAATTGCTTTCTTATTCCAAATTTTCTGTTTATCTCAGTAATCTTAAAACTCTCGATGGATGGAAATTTACAACACAGATAAAATTATTTCACTTCTCTTATTGTTCCAAATCATTTATTAAAATGTGCATCTTCTGCATTTTCGGTGTTAGAATACCTTATTTATACTGATATCTTCGTTTAAATTATGTAAAATTAATTACTAACAACGACTGAGAACTAAACCAGACCAATTTTGCAATTTTTATTGTTATATAGACAACTGTTATAGGCAAACTCACTTATTAACAATTTTAGATGTATATAAATGATCATTGTACTTCGCTACCTCGTCCGAATAGACCAATTATTTGTGGGCGTCCGCATGGAAAGGGCGCTTGTGACCTATATGGAGTTACGTAAAGTTTCATAAAAGCAAATAAATTCCCTGCATTTCAGGCCCAAAACAAATCCTTTAAGTTAAGAAACGAGTCAGCAAGGAATTTTTCAAAGTCGGAACTTCAAAAAATAGTTTTTCGAGAAAAGCGCATCTGAACTCGGCGAGTGTCATAAGCACATGTATTATACATTTTCGTTGAACATGGAATATACCTACTTCTGGTTACTTTCTGGATATGACTATAGTCTCAATAGCTTTACTATAAGTCCCAGTATTATCTCCCACTCAAACCCGAAAATAATCATTTTGACCTTAACTTAGAAAAACTTTAGAATCTCCTAAACTAGTACCGGTCATTAGGGCGCTTATCATGCGGATGCCCACATTCATTAATGTAATAACTCTTCGTTATGCAGAGATATTTCAAATTCAGAATTATTTTGGCGCCTTCCATTAGATAGCGCTCTCCGCCGCCATGATGATCCTGTCACTATGTGATTCTGTACGTTTTGTACCAGATCACGATAGTTATTTTCCTTAACAATTTGATTGAAGTTAGTTGTTACCAGTTTAAAAAATTAGGGCGTCGCCATCACAAGATCGCCACCGTCGCAGAAGACGAGCAAAGCATTACGAGGATCAACGCCTGCGCAAGATTAAGGACCTAAAAAGACGGGTCAGAAGAAGCGAGCGATTTCATATAGGAAGCATACGCTCGTATTCGCATGAAAGCAGATCCCTGAGACGCAGAAAAATTTCTAGAAGTTCGCGATCTCATAGTTAAGCTCATCGTGTCATTATTACAGGTATGGTGGTGGCAGAAGCATCGAGCGTCACCTGCGATACGAGTGAAGACAAAGCAAAGGTCGTCGCACTAGAAGTAGGACGCCTCAAAGTCACAGATCAAGTTCTAGTTCAAAATTTTTATCAAGATCACCAGACGCCACTAAGATAAATGTCTTCTTATGTACAGAATATTTATTTGAAGGCTATTTATCAGGCTATAGAAGCAACCTCCGACAGATTTTATTGGAAGCGCTGAAATAATTTAAAAAATTTATCATTATCTTAGCAATTATAGCGAAAACAGAAGCACAGTTTTTTAGCTATCTTACGACAATGATTTTTCAATTCTGGAATAAGTTTCGTTTGCACCCTCATATGCTTCAAACATTCACATTTCCTCATCATAAATGGAGGTTATTTCTTGTTAAAAAATGTATTAGCTTTTGAAAATTATTCTAAATAAATCAAAGTATTTTCTATGCGACTTAAGATATCCATTGGCTTTGAGGCAGTCGACGAAATGTTTATTTATTCTATATTTTGTACTATTAAAATGGTCGTATAATGGATATCAATATTTTCAAGATTTCTCATTTCAACTTTATGGCGCGAAAACGAAAAAGAAGATGATTTATTTGAAATTTTAACGTATTAATAACTTTTTTTAATTTTCCGCATTTATATTTATTGAAATTATTATTATTTAATAAAAATACATAAAGATAATAATATCTCAGCTAATAAAATTCTACATCTGTTTCCTCGAATCTGGATAACTTTTTTAATCAAACAATTTTGGCCTCAATTTAGCAATACCTGAAAAAATGAATTCAACGTCCTTTTCAGAGTTTAAATTTAAAAAATGTTGTATTATAGACCATCAAAATTGAATTATTTAAAATTTAAATCGTTTAGGAATACAAAATTTTCTAAATTATTAATTATTATTATTATTATTATAGATTAGCAGTTCAAACTCGAAAGTTC
>CAKNYM010052794.1:387832-438476 GCA_932195095.1 Andricus curvator
TAAAAAGCGGGAAAACCCTATTCCTGCACCGATTGTTTAGCAACCCGAGATATTTATATATAATTGAGTCTTTGGATTCAATAACTTGCCCGACAAGTGATGCATTTATTAATTTTGTTTTAGAAACTTGTATGCAATATCTCGGGTTGCTAAACAATCGGTGCAGGACTAGGGTTTTCCCGCTTTTTATTTTTATTTCATGTTTTGACCCTAAATACTTTTGTTTTGTCCAAATATTATATTATTATACAATCCAGAGTGTTGATCGAGCTTGAAAACTTTATCAACCTGGAATTCTCTTTGAATTTTTCTAGAAAACCTTGGCTTTATTTTGTTTTATTCCATGCTTATAAAACATTCATTTGATTGAAATCCAGAGAATAATTTAAATCTTTTAGACTTTCAGTATTGCTCATAATCTTATAGTTTTTTTTCAATTTAAAAATGTGGTAAGGAATTTTGAAATCGATATTTTTTATATTCAATTTACCAATTATAAAAATTATTAGTTGAAAATGTCGATGTTAATTCAGTTACAGGATTAGAATTTTCGAGGTGTTGACCACTCTAATTTTGAGTCGACACCAGATTTCAAAATATTTCAAAATATTTTAAAAATTTCAAACGATTGCAAAAGATTTTACAAAATTTCACATAGATTTCAAAAATTTCGGAATATTTGAAAGATTTTAAACCGTTACAAAAGACTTAATAAATATTTCAAATATTTCAAACGTTTTAAAAACATTTCAGAAGATTTGAAAATATTTGAAGGATATCAAAGGGTTTCAAAAGATTTCAGAAAGATTAAAAATATTTTAAAGGGTCTCGCAAAAATTAAGAAAGATTTAAGAAAAATTTCAAAATATTTCAGAATATTTCAGAAAGATTTCAAAGATTTCAAAAGGTTTCAAAAGAGATTAAAAAATAATTTGCAACTAATTTTTAAATCTTTTTTGGTGAACAAATTTTATATATTTCTTTTTTTCGGACCTTGTGTCGTTTGTACAAAAATTGAAGAAAAAAATGTTAATGTTATTTTTTAAGATTAAAAAAAAAATTGCCTGTCCTGTGAGAGAATAATTTACAACAAATTTGTAGATCTTATTTTGGTGAACAACTTTTGTTCATTCATTTTTGGTAGGATCTTGTGTTGTTTATGCAAACATTTTAGTTTTTAATTATTATTGTTCTTGTTTAATATTAAAATAAAAACTACGCATCCTATCAAAAAATAATTACAACCAAATTTGTAGATTATTTTTGGGTGAACAATTTGTATGTATTCCTTTTTTACGTATCTTGCATATTTTAACCACAGAATGAATTAAAAAATTTTTAGTAACATTTTTCACAATTAAAACGAAAGATATTCGCTTTATCAAAAAAATCTTCTGAATAAAATGTTGTTTAATTTTTTAGATGAATAATTTTGGTTCTCAACATTTTTTTCATAACTCGTATATTTTTGCTGGAATATGGAATTTTTCATTTCCTAAAAAGCATTTTCTATTGATAAAACCAAAACCGTTGACCAACAATGACTGGCTAATGAACTTGACCTTTCTTTTTTGGCCCTAAAAGACAAAAACCTTCATAAAACACTTTTTTCTCACTCAGGGGGTCTCAAAACGTGGGAATTTGATGAAAACCGACGATGTCAAATTTTGCATGAAACAAATACCTTCTTGTCAGAATGAGAATGCAAAAATAATAATTTCTAATAAAAAGCTTGAAATTATGCAATTCAAACCATTGGAATCATATATAAGAATCTTGTTTTGTATCACATTTTCTTAATTTTTAATTTTCTATGTAATAACTACAAATTGTTCGATTTTAGTTTGAAGATTTAAAAAAAAATGAATTATTTATAAATCAGGATCGAATAACTCACCGAGCGCGCGAAAACGGGTGAAAGGATTGACGAAACGTCTCTTTGGACGGAAATTTTGAATTCACAAAATTAATTTGTTTCAAATATAAGCTCGTAGAAAAGGACGAGACGGAACTTTTTTCTGAACACTGAAAAAAAAAAGAAAACTGGAAAAAAATATTCCTTACAATCAATTACTTTTTAAGAAATAAATCGTCGTAAATTGAGCAAATATAATTGAAAATGTTCGAAACTTTGATGTACACACAAAACATACCCTAACGATGCCTAAAAACTAAAGAAAGATCTAAAAATCGCCTATTGTTTAATAATATTTAATTGCAAATTGAGACAGATCGGTAACCCCGTTTTTTCAGTTTTTTTAAAGTTTGTTTTTCTTCATTTTTTAGAAATCGCTAGGGTGTATTTTGTGTGTAGATCAAAGTTTCATACAGTTCCAATAATATTTGCCCAATCCTCAAGGATTTATTTCTTAAAACGTAATTGAATTTGGGGAATAAATTTTGTCAATATTTAATGCTTATTATTATAAATACTCATCTGATGAAAAACTAGAAAAAAGTTCCATCTCGTAATTCTCTACAAGCTTATATTTGAAAAAAATTAATATTGTTACTTTTAAAATTTCCGTCCAACGAGACGTTTGGACGATCATTTTACCCGTTTTCATGCACTCAGTGAGTTATTTCAACCGGACGCTCAATTTTGAATGGTTACAATTTTCGAGTTCTGAATTTTCATGTTCAACACTGAATTTGTAATTTTTCTCTTTCATAAGTTCAAATTTTTAATCTTTATCAATGTCTCCATATTTAGATTCACACGAGTTGTGTTTGATTCAATTCTTCAACATGAGGGCAACAAGAATATTCTCGTTTTTACCGAGTAAGTGATCTTTATGAAATATACAAATAATTCAATTATTTTTGTTGATTTAATACACGAACTAATTGAAAATTCCATGTCTTTAAAGTATCTTATATTTATCAATAAATGATGTTTGAATCCGCAATTACTCATATCGACCCTAAATTTACTCTTAATGAATGGAAATTTGCATTATAGATAAAAAAATGTATTTCTTTAACAGTTATGAATCAATGAATTGTTAAATTATGTGAAATTAATAATTAATGACGACCCAGAACCAAACTAGAATAATTTTTATTGTTATAGATAATTTGATACATAGATATAACCAAATTCGCGTTCTACCATTGAAATTAATGCTAGAAAGTAATTAAAATTTTTTTATGTTTGAAGTAGTGGCAACTTTACTAACTTTACTGGCGGTTACCTTGGTCCTATCAGATATTGGAACGGATGTATGCTATACTAAATTTAACAATACGCAGAACCAGCTATCATATTGTTTTAATGATAAAACCATACATTCAGTCAATAAAGACTTAGTACAGTGCCTTATTGATGCTAAACAGCGTAAGTTGTACATAAAATATTTTGAAACATTTAGAATAATTTTGAAAAGCTAATCAATCTTTAAACGAGCAATCACCTGTATGTATCAGCAGGGGATATGCGTCTTTACAGCATATAGAGTTAAAGATGAAAATTAATCAAGAATTTATGAATCATAGTCATATGATAGTTTTCAAAAAATTTTATTCTGTTTTTTCCATAATTGCCTACTATAATAATACATTTCCATCATTGTTTCAGCGCTCCCAATAAAAAGTTTAGCACCATGCAAATGACCTACTAAAAGTCCTTCAGGTTAATATTCTGCACGCTGATGAATCATGGCTACGAAAAAGTTCTGCTGTCTTATTTAAAATTTAGGTTTAGAGAATATATATATATCTTTTAATCGCAACTTACGATGAGCCTCAATCAAATGATATTTATTGGCAAAAAAATCCCAAATCAAAGTTCTCTTAGGATTTTAAATATTTATTTTCATGAACTAAAAAAAATAATTGTACGAGTATCATATAATTGAAACAAATAATGAACCGGGGGGTAAAATAATGTTTCAAACCCATTTTTTCTGATAAAGGGGCTTTTTCAAATATAAAAAAACCTATACGGATTTTTTTTAACAAAAAAAGCCTATCATATTTAAATTTTGTCTTAGAAATGTCCGAAGATCATCCGAGGAGATAATTCGGCAAAGAACAGTTTCGTAAATGTTATTTTTCAATACCATTTTTCACTTAATGGGTATAGGAACCTTTCGCAGATTCGATAGATATTAGTTTACAACATTTTTTGTGGTCCCTTTTTTACCCTATTTTTCAATCTTAACAACCCCTGAGTAATTAAAAATTTCAGTTTGAAAAAATCTTTGTGTATAAAAATTTCAAACTTTCAAAAAAGCGCTTCCACGATCACTTTTTTTTCACAAAAAATAGCAGATTATGTCAAAATAATATTTCACAAAAAGAGATGTAGTAATACCTTTTTTCAGATAAAAGTTGGTTGATGCTCATTGTGGACTTTAATCACAGATTATTTGACTTCTATTGAATAAGCTGCTGTTAATAAGCACATAAATAAATAATTAATATATAATTTTTAAGAATGAGTGAACTAATTGACAATTTAAATATTTTTTAAATATGAATTGCTTCTGAAATAACCAATATATCTTTAAGTTCTTAATTCCGATTTAGCACGTGTTTTTAGATACAACATTATAATATAAGTGAAGAATAATTGTAATAACCTGTAACAACATGTCAAATAAAGCGCTCAAGTTTCATAACCCATACCATTGACACATTTTTTCTTCCTTGTATTTTATAATATAATTGTCCCAGGCGGAAAAATTATATAAAGTGGGAAATATTATGCACAAATTTTTTCTTCTTTGCTTTTCAATTTTTCTAATCAAACATCGTAGCAGTGGTGGGTAAGTTAGTTTGTGAAAGGAACTAGTTATCGTTACTGTTGAATCACGAAAGAAGTAATTTCTATTTCTAAGTTATAAAAATAATTTTCTTATCAATGAAATGAGTTTTTGTAAACAAATTTTATAGAAAAATGTATCCAATTGGATAATTCTTGGTTTTGAAAAATACTCTCTATTAAAACTACTACGTCATAATGTAGGAATGACATGTAATAAGAATAATGAAAAAAGTTGACGATAACTTTAGATATCTGATATATAATAATATAATCATGATCTTCAAATGTCTCAAATAAACATTGTGGAGATTAATGTAAGAAGCAGACAAACTCTGAAAGGAACGAGTTATCTTAGACCTTTCAGAATTTAGATGAAATTACACAAAAATAGCGATTCTCCACTAAATAAATGTTCTCACTTTAAAAATGAAATACCTTGAAAATAAACTACATTAAATTCATTCCCTACAGTTCACTTAAAATGCTTTAAAATCCCGTGAAATTGGTCAAATCGTCTGAAATCTTTGAAATACTAAGAGGTCCCATTAATCCCCTAAATCTAAGAAAAGTCCCTGAAATTTTTAGAAATCTCGCCAAATTTTTCGACATTCCTTAAAATTATATAGATCTCTTTAAATTCTATAAAATATTTTCAAATAACTTTAAATTCCAGCAATGCTTTAAAATATTTGTAATTCCTGTATATCGCTTCAAATGATTGAAATCCGTAGAAAAATTCTTCACAACATCTTTTATCTATTTCCTACGGTTCTATAGAAATTAAATGAAGTGCCTCAAAATTTCTTGAAATCTTTGGAAATCGTAAAAATCTATTAAAAGTAGTTAGAAAAGTAGAAATTACTTGGAACTACTTCAATACAAATTATTTTGAACTTATTAATTAGTTTTTCCTAGAAAAATGTTTAAATTTTTAGAAATACCTTAAATCCCTTGAAATCCTTAAAATCATGTAAAATTGCTTGAAGTATTCCTGGAAATATTTGTAATCGCTATAAATTCCTTTGAAGAGTATAGCCGGGTGAGCATGCAAAAAATGCTTCCAAAGGGAATCAGAAAAAAATTTTCTTAAAATTTCAAACAGTTAGCCGCCATATTGGATGAGATAGAGGGGGTAAAGTCCATTTTTGTTTTTATTTTTTGTCTATGTTTCTATCGTTAGAAAATATGTGAAAAAATTCACAGAACTTTTTACAATCATTTACAACGTCCATGATTTTTTTCCGAAAAATAAGCTGTTGTTATCAATAATAAAACTAATTTAAATATAAATAAATATATATAATTATATTTATGAATATGAACAATTGATACAACAATGTCTGAGCCCATTTTCACATGCTTATAAATTTTTAACGGAAAAATTACCTCTATCTATAAGGATGGGATATGCGTGTTTGCAGCATATAGAGATAAGGATATAAATTATTCAAGAATTAAGGAATCTAGGGGTGTGCAAAATTTATGCGGGTCTGGTCGGTTCTGGTTTTGTGGAGGTCGGGTTTGCTGGTTTTTTTTCCGCCGACCCGCAATCTACCCGACAACCCGCATACAGCCCGCCAACCTGCATTTATCCCACGAACCCGCATTCAACCCGCGAACACGCACTCAACCCGACAACCCGCATTCAGCCCGCCGCGCCGATCAGAAATCAACCCGCTCCCGCATTCAACCCGCAAAACCTGCAAACGCGCAATAAACTCGCAATCAACTTAAAAATCTGAAAAGCTTCGTAAATATGAGATTGACTGAATTAAAACTGAAATTTTTAAAAAATTCATCAAAATTTTGAAAATTCTTAAAAAATTCATCAGCTTGGTTGGAAAATATTAGTGTGCAGTTGGGTACACAGGTATAAGGTAGATGGGTATAAAGGTTTAAGGTATAGATATTTTAGATTGATCTAGAATTCTCGTGTTATTTATTTAAATGGCACCTTCGTTCCGAAACACTACTTCGACCCAGGTTGCTGATCAATCTCTCTAGCGATTACCCCAAGTGAACAGCCTCACAAAATTGTTATGTATGGTTCCCCACTTGGGCCCATTAGTATCCAAGGTCTTTGTTTTAGGGGTCATTCACTCTATTGTCGCTCTGTTTACAAACTATTTGTCGACACACTTTTCTGTCCTGGCATACTATTCCAGCTTCCTGCATGTCCATGCATTTTTTCATGCAAGCTCTTGTGTTTCTATGGCTTCTTATGTCTCTTCGGATTAATGTCTCATTTACAGATTCTAACCATTCTTTCGGCGGTCTGCCTCTGGGCATTCTGCCGTTTACTTTACCTTTATACACTTGTTTGGTCAGTCGTTCATCTTTCATTCTTTCAAGATGTCCGAACCATCTTAACTGATTTCTTTCCCATATGTCAACTAGTGTCTCTCCTGTACCACATTCTTGGAGGATAATCTCATTTCGGACTTTGTCCATCAGTGTTTTCCCGCATATTGTGCGCAGAGGATTTATGCCAATCGCGTTAATTTTACTCCTGTCCTTTTCTTAACAGGTCCATGTCTCGCTACCGTATAGTATAGTCGGTAAGAATATGGAATTATGTATGGCCATTTTAGCTTTTTTTGATATGTTTTTATTTGTGAGGATGGACCCTACTCTACCGATAACCTGTCTACCCTTATTTATGCGCCTATCTAACTCCCCATCTGTTTTTCCGTCGCTAGTGAATAGACTACCTAGATACACGTACTGGTCAACTTGTTCTAATCTCTCATCATTTAGGACAATGTTGCATACTTTTTTCTCACTTTTTCCCTCAAACACCATGATTTTTGTTTTATTTACGTTAATTCTGAGGCCCATGTTCTTCATGCCTGTACTAAGTTTATTCAACATTCTTTGCAAGTCCTCGATTGATTCTGCCATAACAATCTTGTCATCTGCGAAAGCTAACCCACGTACCCTCTCTGTTTTGAGATCTTCACCTTCTTCGTCGAAGAGGGCCATTCTTAGACATGTATCCATAAATATGATGAATAGCCAAGAGGACATAACGCATCCTTGTTTCACGCCTTGCATGATATCGAACCAGTCACTCAGTTTCCCATTTACCCTTACACTCGCTTTACTACCTGTATATATTGTTTTTATTGCTTGTAGGAGCCATTTATTGACTTTGTATTCTTTAAGGACTTCCCAAAGTTTACTTCTATTTACCTTGTCAAATGCTTTTTCTAAGTCAACAAATGCACAGAAAACTTTCTTTCCTACTCTTAAGCTTTTTTCTGTGATCTCTCTTAAACTAAATATCTGATCTGTACATGATCTTCCTGGCATACATCCACTTTGGACTTCCCATATCTTTTCTTCTGTAATTTTCATTATTCTACGAATCAGTATTTTTGAGTATATTTTACTTACGGTGCTTAGTAAGCTTTACACTTTAAACATCAAATATCATTCAAATTACCTTGGTATCTTTGAAACCTTTTGAAATCTCTCCAAATCTTATAAAATACATAGACATTTGTTGAAATTCTTCAAATAGTTATAAACCTGTAGAAATCACCTAAAATACCTTGAAAATGAAATACATTAAATTTATTCCCTTAAGTTCTCTAGAAATGCTTTGAAATCCCGTGAATTTTAAAAAAAGCTCTTTGAATTCTTCTCAACCTTTTGAAATAATTCAAGCTATTCAAAATCATTCGAAAATTTAATTTATTTCTTGAAGTTTCCTAGAAATCCCATGAAATGCCTTGAAATCTTTGTACATCGTAAAAATCTATTGGCCAACACAAAATTTGCTTGCCTTTGAATGATCAAGAAAAACATCAAAATAAGTGGTCCTTATAAATCTATTATTAATTATTTTTATCTCCTAACATTGAAAATATAAATATTTCAAAACACCATGATTGATCAAATTCTGGGATATCAGGTTTCAAAACGTTTTGAAACAATGAATAATAGTTAATAATTTCGAATTAAAGCCCCGTCAATTAGGCGCTCAGAAGTTCAAATATGTTTTATTTTTGCTAACATTTGGACCTCGTTTGTACTTTACGTACATCCAATATTTTCGTTTGTATCCTCTTGCTTGCCAAGGTAGAGCCAAATCAAAATTTCGTGTCATAACCCAAAAATGTTAATTTTTTTTTCTAATGTTTGCACGCTTGCCCTTCGATGTCACAGTATGATGGTATTAAGGAGTTCGTCTGGTGTAGAGGGTTGAAAATGAGAGTGATTTTGTCGGATGATTTTGAAGACGAGGCAACAATGGATCTTTCAGAAACTTTGAAATTTTCTTGTCCACTCATATTGCTCACAAAAAATTTTGTTTAGTTTCGCAGAGCCACATACTTTGGCGGTATAAGGGCTGATGTCCAAGCATCTCCGCTTCGAGAAGCAAAACGGCGGGCATGGTATCTTTCGAAAAAACGTCTGAAAATAAGAATCCGAAAAGATTTAGAAAGATCAGACTTGTAGCTACTAAGTGAACTGAAGAAAGAAAATAAATAGACGTTGTTCAAAAAATTGTAGACAAAAGACGGAGATTGTCATTTTTGCCCCTCTTTGCTCTTTTTTGTTTCAACAAAATCATTTAACTTTTTTCAGTTTGGAGTAGTTCATCAGAAATGACACTTATTAACTGGTTGAATGCGCAAGAACAAGTCAATTAATTTAATAGGTTTTGAGTTATCGTGTCCGCCAATTTGAAAAGCGTGGTTTTGAGCAAAACGCTGTCGCTAGAGATCCGTACTTTCATGCACAAACAAGCTGTCGATTCAGAAAGTGCCCAATTAATATAATAGTACAATAGTAAAATTGTCAGAAAGCTTACCTATTCTGTTGAAAACTAATTTTTTTGTGGAAAAATTAACTTTCCAACTGAAAATGTAATTATTTCATTTTTAGCTGAAAATGATTATTTGTTTAATAAATTTCATTATTTTGTTGGAAAATCGTCTTTTTTATTTTGAAGTAATTTTTATACCAGAAAATGTTACTTTCAGTTTTTGTTGAAAATTGCTATTTTTCAATTGAAAATTCGTCCCTACTGGTAGAAAACTAATCTTTTTGGTTGAAATCCATATTTTCGGGTTGAAAATGCAACTGGCTTACAAAAAACTCACCTTTTGGTTCGAAAGTTTAACAATTTGGATGACATTTTTTTTCTCTTTTGACTGAAAAATCTTCATCAGTAGAAAATTCGTATCTTTTTGTTAAAAAATGTAATTTCTGGGTTTATAGTTGAAAATTCATCCTTTTGGTTATAAATTAAATTATTTTATTAAAAATGTGTCTGTTTGATAGAAAATTAATATCTTCGGGTTGAAAATTCAAATGTTTTGTAGAAAATTCGTTTTCTGGCTTGAAAATGTGTCTTATTTGGTTGAAAGTTAACCTATTTTGTTGAAATTTTTGTGTGTGGAGAAAATGAATCTTCTTGGAAGAAAATTCATGGTTTTGATTAAGAATGCATCTCTGTAGGTTGAAGATTCAACTATTTTATCAAGAATTCAAGTGTTTTTGGTGGAAGTTAAAAATTTTTTGTTTCAAAATACGACTATTTAGTTGAAAATTCATCTCTGTATACATAAAATTCAAGTATTTTTTTAGTCATTTCTTTTGGTTGAAAACTCAACTGCTTTGTTAAAAATTCGTTTATTTAGACAAAAAATTAGTCCTTTTGGACTCAAAGTACACATTTTTGTTGAGAAGTAAACTGTTTTAAAAAAAATGCAATTATTTCGTAGGAAGTGTACCTTTTTTTATTAAAGTTTAATCTTTTTGGTTTAAAATTCGATCATTTTGTTAAAAATTCATATTTGTAGCATGCAAATTCAACAATTTGGTTAAGAGTTCAGGTCCTTCCTTTAATATTTTATTATTCTATTAAAAATTAAATTTTCATTAGCTTGAAATTTGATAACTCAGTCAAATTCAAATTAATTCTATTTAAAAAAGCTTTTCACATACGAAATTCAACTCACTTTGATCATATTAACAGCAAAAGATCATTTGATTCATAAAAAATGTCATAAAATTGTTGTTAAAGTTAAAAAAATGAGAAACTTCCAAATATTTTCAGTTGTTGCTTCGTGATTTTTTAACATGATGCAATGAAATTTTCTATTTATCAACATTCTAAGTATATTAAAATAACAGTGTGTATTTTTTCTAATTGACCAGAATTTAGAATTTTAATAATACAAAAACGATAAATTTACAAAAATTACGAAATAATAAATTGTAAAAAGAAATAATAAAGTAAATTTAAAACAATCGAAAATCTGTTAGTCAGAGCGGATGATGCATTATGAAAGTTTATATAGAAAAGGTTTCAACATTGGGTTTAGGGTTTATGGGTTTAGTGTTTATGGGTTGGGATTTGTAGGTTTAGGGTTAGTGGGTTAAGGGTTTATGGGTTTATGGGTCTAGACTTTATGGGTTGAAATTTGTGGATTTAGGGTTAGTGGATTTAGGTTTAATGGGATTAGGGTTTATGGGTTTACGGTTTATGGGTTTAGGGTTAGTGGGTTTAGGCTTTATGAGTTTAGGGTTCATAGGTTAAGGATATATGGGTTTATTGGTTGCGATTTGGGTTAGTTGCTTTTAGAAATTTGAGTCTCGAGTGCAATGTTCAGAGTTTTGGATAAGGTTTCAGAAGTTTTCTAATTAAAAAAATTTATTTTAAAATTTGGGCGATGTGAGTCTTTTCGAAATTCAATTAGTAACATTTCTGAACGAAAATTATTCAATTCGGTCAAGATTTGTGACCTCTAGGTGGTTTTGAACAAAACTAGTGCTCTATCCCCAGTGTTGCGACTGGGCCTGAAACAGAGAGTGGGGATGCTTGAGGCTGAGTAAAGGGAGACAGAACAGAGACTCGTCAGATTTGATTCTATTCTGAAACCAGCTACATGTTCCCTCGTTGAACTGTAGATTTTGTACTCGGTAACAATTTTTGAGTCGAGATCGCGAACTTTAACTTTGTTATTCCAGACTTAGTTGTGGGAAAGTTTATATAAATAAATTATTACATTAATTTTTACCATACAAATCAGAAGCTATTTATTTCATTGCCACTTTAAATTTCCCGGTTCCTTTTCAGGATTTACAACAACATAACTCGACCAATAGAATTAATTCCGCGTCTTCGACATGAGCGGCTCGTAACAGACTGCCGCCAGCCAGTAGAGTCGCTAACCGCTGTCACTCTTGTTTGTACGTATAACCTAAAAGCTGCTTGCTTGGAATTTATCAGTGTTATGTGTTTTTCAGTGTTTTTATGTGGCTCTTGCATCGCAACGGGCTGTCTGCTGGAACGTGGTTGTATTGTTTATAATAATTAAAAATGTAATTAGTAAACGTACTTTCGACCGGCTATAATGATTTCTTTTTGGTCAAAAATATCTGAAGGTGTATTCGCAGGTGTGACCGTTGAGGTTTAATAATAATATGAAAAATTGCAATTGAAAAAATAGTACGCTTTTTTAAATCATTTATTAATATATCGTGAGGTACGTACAATTTCATGGAAATGCCTAGCTGAAACATTCTTTTACTCAAAGATTTATCACAGGTGTTATTTAAAAAATCCTCGCACATGTAATTTGAAAAATTTTATATGATAATAGCATATAAATAAAAGTTTGAAATCTTGAAAACATTTTGTATTGGGATTTTTTTCAAAATAAATATCAGTTGGTTGAGGCTCATCGTGAGTTGCGATAAGAAAAATATATTTTCAAAAAATGCATTTTAAAAAACACGGAAGAATATTTGTGTAGCAATGATACATCAGTGTACAGGAGGACCCAAACAATTTCCGCTACTTTTGATTGGGGGGCTCGCTGAAATAATTATAAAAATTTATTAATATCTTAGACAATTATAGATAAAACAGAAGCAATTTTATCTCAATTATCTTCTGACAATGATTTCTCAATTCTTGAATAATTTTTATCTCCATCTCTATATGCTGAAAACACGCATATCCCATCCTTATACATATAGGTAATTTCTCGTGTAAAAATTGCTTACCTTCTGGAAATTATTCTAAATAAATCAAAATATTTTCTGTACAACTTACATAGTTTATTGGTTTGGACGCAATCTGCGTACTTTTTATTAAGCCAATGTTCGGTATTATTCGTATAACAATACATGACTAGGTCCGTGTTAGTATTATATTGCTGAAAGCATATCATTTTATCAATTAATTTACGTGTTTTTTGTAAGAATCAAGTTTTCAACGTGAAAAAGAGAAAACGAAAATTATTCTACGCTCACTAGGCAATCTATTCCCGGAAACCCTGTCATCAGCTGAGCATAGGCAATCGTCAGTAAAGTTGGTGAAGTTGCAATAGCTGTAAACATAAAAAAACATTTAAATGATTTTCCGGTATTAATTCATAACATAATTAAACAAGCAAATTATTATAAATAATCCGTGAAAAAATAGAAAATGCCTAATATATCAATTACTTGACTTATAACTAATAAAGAATTGAAACGAGAATATTATTGTTGCTCTCAAGTTGAAGAATTGAAACAATTGAAAACAACTCTTCTAAAGTTTTTTGATGTTATTTTCTTAACCAGGGTGAGAGAATGTGAAGTCGATGGTCATTTTTTTGAACTACTGGTCCTTTATTTTTTTGTTAATAAAAGCTTTTGCTCTTCGAAAAAGAGCCTCTTCAGTTACAAAATATATCCTATATACATCCTAACCATCCTACGAGTGCCTACAATAAAATTGTTTGCCATTATCGAATAACAAAAGCTTTTACTTTTCAGTTTTTAGTTCAGCATTATTTTAGTTAAAAATGTATATTTTCGGGTTGGAAATTCAACTGTTTTGTAGAAAACTTTTATTGAAAATTGAACTATTTGGTAAAAAATTAAACTATTTTTATGAAAATGTCATTATAGAAGAAAACGAACTTTGTTGTTGAAAAATCATATTTTCTGGTTGAAAATTCAATTTCTTCTTTTAGATAGTCTTTTGGCTTCAACGTGCAACAATTTTGTGAAAAACTTATGTATTTTGTTGAAAATTCGTATTATTTGGTAAAGAATTAATCTCCGTAGTGTGAAATTCATCTTTTTGGTGGAAATTCGAACAATACGATAAGAACTTTTTTAAATAAATTTAAGTAAATTTAGAATCTTTTCAAAATCAAATTTTTTAGTAGAATCTCCGAAATTAAAATAATTCCATTTCTCTTCCGAAAAATGAATTACGAAACTTGCACCCATATCTACCTGAAGTAGACCAAAGACAATAGAATAGAATAAGAGGTTATGAGAGGTCTCGGTCGTAAGTCTCATGCACACACGCAAACATGAATTAAAATGGAGGATTAGGCAGGAGTCACAAAATTTTGACGCATTTCACATGAATAAAATGAATAGAAAGAAATGCGTGAAAATTATGAAATTTTGAACTTTGCCGAAAACTGTCGAAATAAACCGAATTTTACTAGTACACCTTTTCGACACTTTTCGACAAATTAAAGGGATAAAGAAACATAGTGAAAATCCCAAACGGCAAATACGTACATTTCACATATTTAAATATATGGAAAACAATTTTAACAATAAAATTAAAAACGTTGTAGTGAGAAAAATTCAGAAGAGACATTTAAATAAAATGACTAGATTTTGAACATCTTCCGATATTTCACACGAAATGGTCTCGGCTAACCTCAAAACTTGCCACGTGGCTGCTGTGAGCGCCCAATAATTTCCCTCATCTCTTTCCCGGTATACGCGCCCACACAACTTGGCCAAAACATTATAAACATTTTCTTCGATAAAATCCGCGATTCCGACGAAAATATCCTACGAAAGGTTTCCTTAGGAGCAATACCAAAGAAACCAACCTATAGGCAAAGGGCAAGCCACGAGTCTAAATTCGGGTCAAATACCGATACGGATCTGGAGAACGAACTCCGAAATTATAAAAGAGAACAAGTTTTCGGCCGGTATCCTACATACACCCAACAAAGCAGGAACCAAACCCCGCCTAGTTTAAAGCGAGATAGGGATATAAGGGATCAGAATAGTTTAGCTAGAGAAATAGAGTCGGACTTGGAAGGGAAAAGAACCTCATTTCTAAACAAAACTAATTACCCGCGAAGAAGTAGTGTAGGTTTTAACATAGATTCCGGAAGGGAAAGCTCTCCCGAAAGAGACAGAACTCACAGCACAACGTCGTCATCAAGACGCAGGCAAAATAACCGAGACCTAGGAAAGATAATTTTTAGTTGGAAAATAGTGTTCGACGGTAGCAATAAACTTAGTCCCGATAGCTTCTTGACCAAAATAGAAGACCGTAGGAAATTGACACAAGTAACGGACGAGGAACTACTCACAGCAATGCCGGTATTATTGGACGGAATAGCGCAAAAGTGGTTCAGGAACCACGAACAAGAGTTTTACAATTGGCGTAAATTCAAAAAAGAATTCCGTTCCCACTTCGGAGATGATGATTTCGAAAGACGCGTGAAAGAACAAATTCAAACTAGGACACAAGGCAAGGACGAGACGATTGACGAATACTTAACAAATATACAAAGTCTGATAGCAAAACTCGACAATGAAATACCAATAGTCGAGCAACTCGACTGGGTTCACAGAGGGTTACGACCAGAATATCATAAGGTTATCCGTCGATCGTACTTCCGTTCTTTCCGAGAATTGTCGCATTTAGGGAGAAGTTGGGAGAAAGAATGGAACGTTTACATGAAAGAATATAAACCCCCACCTCCTCCCGAAAGCTCATTCCTACAAGAATTTGCTTACCGACCGAAATCAGACAGTAAATCGTCCAAGAAGAACCACACAGCCGCTGTAAAAGAAGCTGAAGACGGAATAGCGGCCATAAGCATTACCGAATCCAACAATCCCAACAATAAAAAGCCAAGCCCTAAACAAAAGACCGGAAACATTAAGGGCACCGGTCAACAAACGACCCCGTCAGAAGGTCCTAAGAAAGGGGGGGATCAACAGAGTGATAACACTCCTGTTGAGAACGTTAGTTCTACCAAACCCACTTGGGACCCGAATAAAATAATTTGTCGAAACTGCAACCAAAAGGGTCATTTCCGAAAGGGTTGTGCCACTCCGTGGAAACGAATTTGCTATAAATGCAAAACGGAGGGCTATACCTTTAAAGACTGCCCCAGGTGTTCGGGAAATGGGGTAACGGAGTAGTGAAAGCGGTCCCCACTACTGCCGAGACATTAGAGGCCGTCAATGACAATATGAATGACGCCCTCAAATTAGAAAGAAGGACCACCTTCAAATTAGCTGACTTAAGAGAGTCCGAAGGCCCCCATCTTTCCAAAATCGACCCTAACTTAGATGCGGGAGTAGTAGGGAAAAAGGGGAAAACCCTAGAGACTCGATCGCCCTTAATAACTTCGTCACAGACCCGAACTGATAAGCCAGAAAACGTTGAACTTACGGTGGACTCATGTTTCGGAAACACGAACTCGATCTTGGCAACAATAGACACGGAGAGTTTTACCGGGGTGGGAATGCGGCCGGAACTCGAAATGTCAAACCTTCTCGAATGCCAAAGCACCTGTTCGATAGACGTAGATGAGAGCGGCGAAAGTCTCCCGGACCTAGGGCCAAGGAAAATTATAGTAGAAGCCCAGGTCCATAAGGATCCCGAAATAGAAGTGCCCAACTTCGTAGTAGAAAGTAAATCGAAAACACTAGACCCTATAGCCGATGACTTAGAGAAAATTAGGGCTATAGAGGAGGGTATATCGGAAGCAGACCTGATTAGCGGTATAGTGGAGACGTCAGAGGTAGCCAACAGAATCCACGTACGGGTGCTTATAGACTCAGTTTCACTAGACGCCTTGATTGATAACGGATCGTCTCGCGTAGTATTACGAAAGTCAGCTTGGGACAAGTTAGTGAAAGCTTCCGGTAGAAAATTAGACTGCAATAAGAAAACTCGAATGATCATGGCAAACGGTTCGGCCGACATGATTATCGGAAAGGCTAATCTGCCTATAACCATCGAGGGGTTGACGCGAACATGCGAAGTTAGAATAGCAAATAACCTTGACACGGAATTAATATTGGGTCTAGAAGGTCAAGGAAAATTTGACATGGTATATATCGCTAAGTCGCGTAAAGTATTTATGCCGGATACCGACGGGAAGCACTATCCCCTAAAACAGTGGCTCATAGAAGAGGAGGGCTGTAGTGGGGTGGCTGCCCTATTGGAGGGAGAGGAGGAGGCCTTGAAAGAACTCTTGAAAATAAAGTTGCCTCCGAGGCCGCAAGGCTCTCTAGGGGCAACCCACCTCATTACCCACTCGATTGACGTATAGGGTCACGCTCCTATAAAGGAGCGGTATCGGATAGTGTCCCCCAAAGTCCAAGAGAGCATGTATGAAGAGGTGGACAGGCTACTCGCTGAAGGGATTATCGCGAAATCATACAGTGAGTGGTCGGCACCGATAGTAATGGCTCGAAAACCTGGCGGCAAGTATAGACTTTGCCTCGACTTCCGGAAGTTGAACGCAATCTCGAGAAAGGACGCTTACCCCTTGCCCTACATGACGGACATACTACGACAGTTAAAAGCGGCAAGGTATATTTCGAAACTGGATCTGAGTGCCGCGTTCAATCAGATCCCACTAGAAAAAGAAAGCCAAGCGTACACTGCGTTCACTGTTCCGGGTAGGGGACTATTCGAATTTAAAAGAATGCCATTCGGACTCACTGGGGCCCCTGCAACCTTCCAGCGACTCATAGATAGGGTTATAACTCCGGAAATGAGGCCCAATGTTTTTAGTTACTTAGATGACATCATAGTAGTAACAGAAACGTTCGACGAGCACCTATATTAGTTAGAAAAAGTTCTCGATCGGGTGACTGAGGCAGGGTTGACGATAAATCCGGAGAAGAGCGAATTCTGCTGCTCAGAAGTGAAATATCTCGGATTTGTCGTCAATAAAGACGGCCTGAAAGTGGACCCCGAAAAAGTTGATCCAATAATTTCCTACCCGGCTCCCAAAACGGTCAAGCAGTTACGAAGGTTTCTCGGGATGGCCTGCTGGTACCGACGGTTCATACCGGAATTCGCCACGATAGCCGAACCGCTAACACGACTATTCAGGACAAACGTGAAGTGGCGTTGGGGCGATGAACAGAATGAGGCGTTCGAAATTTTGAAACGTGCTTTAACAAAGGCACCAATACTGGCCTATCCAATGTTCAAAGACGTGGTGCAGAATCCCTTTAACCTGCAGACTGATGCGAGTGCTTCCGGGCTTGGCGTGGTTATGACCCAGAGACAAGAAGGCGAAGAACGAGTGATAGCTTTTGCCAGTAGGACACTAACCGCGGCGGAGAGAAATTACACTGTCACCGAAAGAGAGTGTCTTGCGGTCGTGTGGTGAATCCGGAAGTTCAGGGAATATCTCGAAGGATTCCATTTCAAGGTCATAACCGACCATAGTAGCCTCCGTTGGCTGAATAATCTACGGAACCCGACGGGAAGGCTCGCACGTTGGGGTTTGGAACTCCAAGGTTATGACATTGAGATTATCCATAGGAAGGGAGCCTTACACCACGTCCCGGACGCGCTATCTAGACTGACTGAGGATGACGAGGAGGTCCTAATAGCAACCGTTTCGGAGACAACGGACTCGTGGTACATGAGACGGATTGAAGCCGTCCAGGAAAGGCCGAGAATCTTTCCGGATTGGAAAGTAGAGGACGGTACACTGTATAGACATCGCCCCGACCCCCTGACTGATCCCTTAATCCCCGACTTGGACGCTTGGAAACTAGTAGTCCCTTTGGAGCAGAGGGTGAAAGTCATGGAGGAAGCCCACTCGGAGCCTCAGGCGGGACACTTGGGCATCGATAAGACTCATAATCGAATCGCGCTAAGGTATTACTGGCCCGGCATGTATCATGACACCGTGAAGTTTGTCCGACGCTGCGGCCCTTGCCAGAGGTGTAAAGTAGAACAGGCCCGCCCAGCCGGCTTGATGGGTCAGCGAGTGGTCGAGCAACCGTGGACGGTCGTCGCGGGTGACGTCATGGGTCCGTTCCCGACCAGTAAGTCTGGTTATAAGTCCGTCGTAGTATTCCAGGACCTCTTTACGAAATGGGTAGAGTGTGTTCCGATTCGCACGGCAAATGGGCCCACAATAAGGAAAGCTTTTATGGATCTTATAGTGTCGCCTTGGGGTGCTCCTCAGGTGGTTCATACCGATAATGGCACCGAATTTTCCAATAGGCTGATAGAACAGATGTGTAAAAGCGTCGGAATTATACACACGACAAACCCCGTATATCATGCTCAAGCGAATCCCACCGAACGAGTCAATAGGGTCCTTAAGACGATGGTTGTCTCATTCTTACAAGATAATCATAAGGAGTGGGACGCCTATTTGCACGAATTCCGCTTTGCCTTTAATACAGCGTTACATGGATCCCTAAAAGTATCACCCGCCTTTCTAAACTTCGGGAGAAATCCCCTACCTTACCGTTTACTTCGCAGACAAGTGGAAGTAGGTACACAGCTTCGCGAACCAAACCCGAAAGAATGGCTGGAGAGAGTAAACAGATTAGATAACTTGAGGGATTTAGTCTGCCGACACCTCGAACGCGCTTATATAACTCAGGCGAAATACTATAATAAGAATAAGCGCGCTAGGACATTTCGTGTGGGAGACCTAGTTTTGAAACCTAATAGGAGATTGTCGAAGAAGGCTGATGATGTGGCCGCCAAGTTGTGTCCGAAATACATAGGCCCCTTTAAAATCAAGCGCCGCTTATCCCCAGTAGTTTTTGGTTTGGTTTCTATCGATGGGAGAAATGCCGGTAAGGAACATATTAGATATCTTAAACCCTTTGTCGAAGAAATACCGGAACTCCCTTCGAAGAATGAGAAAAATTCACTCTTGATATAGTCGGAGATGAGCGAGATAACCCTTCATACCTAAAATAAAGACCAACGACCAGGTTATAAACGATATACCTTTTTGTACCCTACAGCTTCCGGTACCCAAACTGACGGCCTTGGTAACGGCCAGTGGCGCTCCTTACTACGGCCCGTATTCTGCCGACTGGCAATACGTCGACCGGAGGGCTTGGCTGAGGGCGGGAGCCCCACGACCGGCCTCGGTCAAGTTCCCGGTCGACGCCATCTGCTGGAAGTGCCAGAAGAGGGGGTACTTACGCAGCCAATGCCCGGACCCAGCGACGGTCAAACTATGCTTCCGGTGTGGCCGAAGGGGAGTTACGGTGACAAGCTGCCCAAAATGTTGCGAACTGGACCGTTCCGATCGGGTCTTGAAGGGCGAGAGGAGGCAAGACCCAGGACAACGCCTGATCGAAGACCCGCAATTGATCCGGGCCCACGAAAAAGCTGCCTACGAGCAGGGCCGCCGAAACACCCGTTTGGGGGGTGGGCCTGCCAGCGAGTAGTTGGTTACGCTCGACTACGCTGACCAACTGCCGCTGAACGGCCTTCCCCCCCCCCTGTTTTTATATTTTTTTTCTTCGCTGAAATTTTTTTTATTCTTTTTTTCGATTCTCAGCATTGTGTGTGCTTTTAACTTAAGTGAGGGAGGCTTTAATAAGCGTTGACGTACTTATATACGTTTTTTTTCCGATTAACGGGCGGCTATAAAAGCATTGTACCTAGTAGACTAGCGAAATAAAATTTTTGTGTTTTTGTACTGCCTTAAGTAGTGTACCTGGTGATTTCGTGACCCCTTTTCCCTTTTTTTTTATTATTTAAGCGAAAGAACATTGACGATAGGAGGACAATAAAGAAAACCTCTGAGACGCTGATCAACAGATCCAGAGATCCCGAGACGCTGAGACCTAGACGGGGTTAAATTCTAAACTTTACATAGAATTCTTTTGAGATGAACAACTTTTTTTTTTTCTTCCCTCTCCTCGTCTTGACACTCCCCTTATTTTATCTTATCCTAATGGAATTTTCGGGATTTTTCTTTTTCTCTTCTTACTCTTTAGTTCGCCTACCTCTATAAGCCGACGCATGCCGGTAGTATTATTATTATTATTAGTGACTTATTCTTACTAGTGACTGTCCTATTATTATTTACTCTTATGCCTAAATCGGGGTATCTTGGTGGTGTTGGTGATTCCGTGGTCGGAACCGGTTTAGTATTTTGGGTAATTACATGTCTGACCCGAGCAGCTAGGATTCAAACGACCTGTAATTTCCGTCTAAGGCCGGGGGAGTTGTGACGTGGTATATATTATCCGTCACTTAAAGAACTCCAATTGTCGAGAAAACCGAAAACTTTCGAATTAGCCCGCTTGAGACGTTAGAGCAAGGGTCACCACCAAAACACCACCAGGAAACACTCACGGCCTTATATCTTACTACTTGTTTATTTTCTTTCTTTTCCTATTATTTTCATACTTCTCCTGGAGCCAAATCTGTCATCGAAAGGGAACTCTACGAAACCATGTATATTTAAAAGCGGGAACCTTATCCCGCCCAAACCAGAGGCCACCACCGTACGGACAACCGAGACCGCCGATCAAGCAGAGTAGCAAGCGGGCATGGGGCCCCGACCCAACAACGAGAGAGTGAAGTCTCTCTCTAAACAATCTCTCTCACCGGAGTGTCACCCAAACGGTGTAATTATGTATCCGTTACTTTTGTATGTAATTTCAATTAGCCACCTGTATTACGAAGGCTAAAATTAGTTAATAATAGCTGTATACCGGGGTGCACTCCCGAATATTTACGAGTCTGTGAACTCACTTAGCTTGCGATATCTACCCACGTGATCTCGGTAACGTCTCTTATTGGATAATTGCTTCGATTTTGGAACTCCGACTTTTCTGTATTTCCGTAAACCTCTGGACCTGTCACTCTTGTTCTAACCTTTCGACGCTCCGCTACAAACCCGTATACATATATTAAAATTAAAGCAAAATGTCGAGCTCAGATGACGGGGTAGACAACTTCTTCACTAAAATAAGAAAGGATATGGAATCTGGGGAACTAGACAGGAGATCTCAGGTATAGAATTTGTGTTCTGGCATGCTCGATGGTCCTACTGGCTTTTGTTAAGTAAATTCCGATTATCTTTTTGAAAAAGATAGCCACGTGTTCCGACCATGGAGTTCCGCCAATCTTATTAAGTGCCGCGAGTGTTTCTTTTCCTGATTGTTATGTGGCTTGTTTGCTGAGACTCATTGTTTATAGAGTATGATCTCATAACCTCCAGAATTGTGAAGATATACGTAGTTTCGACGATAGAACTCTCCTCTTCCTTTTTTTTGTTGTCATTGGGTTTTCGGAATTTTAAAAATGGTAAGATTGCGGGTACTCGCGTTATGTAGATAACTAATGTCGGTTCGAGTGTGCATCGCACGTTATGTTTATTCAAGAATAAATTCGATACTTTGTTTTAGTTAATTTAAATCTTGGCCTAGACACTCTAAATTTATTTTTTTAACCTTCCCACCCCTCTTTACTTTGTTGAATAAGAACCTGAAAGAATAGTTGATGAAAAGAAAAAAATGTAAACTCTAATACGTAAACGAAAAATTGCAATAACGGGCGATTCGTAGATAGGCCGCGGAAACCCCGTTATAACTTCAATAATTTGGTAGGAAATTCAACTGTTTGGTCACCAGTTGAACTACGTTGTTTTGTATTTAATTTTTTAGCTAATAATTCATTATTTTAGTTGAAAATTTATTTGTTTGTTCAAAAATTTAATTATTTTGTTAAAAATCCTTTTTTTAACTGAAAAATTAATTATTCCATTTTTGGTTATGAATCAGTCTTTTGAGTTGAAAATTCAACTGTTTGCCATACGAAATGAATAACTTGTCATGGGCGATGATAATGTATAAACTGAAGCAAACATGAAGAAACTTTTACATTTTTTGTTGAGAATTCATCTTTTTTGGTTAAAAATTGAACAACATGGATAAGAATTAAACCAATTTTGTTGTTAAAAATTCGTATTCCTTGAATGAATTTATCTTTTTATGATTAAAAATTTTTAAAAATTTAATGGTTTTAAATATTAACTATTACATTATTGAAGTTAGAAACATAACTAAAAATTAAAAATTCATGTCTTCGGTTGAAAGTGCAACTGTTTCGTTGAAAATTCATATATTTTGTTTAAAATTCTTTTTTGGTTTCTTGAACTGTTGAAATTCAACGGTTTTGTAGAAAATTCACCTCTTTGGTTATAAATTCTTTTTTTAGTTGAGAATTCAACTATTTTTGTAGAAATTATCTTGTTCAGAATTAACTTTTTTGTTAAAACGTCGTATTTTTTCGTTGACAATACAACTGTTTTTGATCATTTTGGTTGGAAATTCAATATTTTAAATTATTTTCTTTTATTGTCTGTAAATTCCCACTCCGAATCGGCTTACGTTATTTTTGGATAAACCTTAAATAAATTCACGAAAAAGTCGGCAAAAAATCTTTAAGACAGGGGGAGGGGGTCAAAATGTTTCATTAACAAGTACGAAAATAAAATCTGGTAAAACTTATTTTTGACCGAAAATTTCGAAATGTTGACAAACTAGAATATAATTCTGAAATATTCCTTCACGAAAATATTCTCTGAATTAAGAACGGGACGATTAAAGTTAAAAAGTCAAAAATAACCTTGGAAAAATTCGAAACAAGAATCTTCTACACAATTGGAAACATCAATAAATAGAGAAAATCAGGTAGCACAAATACACTGAATTCTAAGTTTTTGGCATAATGACCAGAACAACAAATTAAGAAATTTTTTTATATATCGGCCCGACTGACCTCTTTAATAAAAAAAAAATTAATGTTAAAATTGGTTCAGAAATACGATCTATGGAACATTTCAAGGCAAACATTGCACAGTAATTAGGTTGTTACGGAAATCCACGCGGTTCACATTAACAAATTGCGATGCGAAAATTTAAAACATATTATCCCGTCACCACAATGTGCGGTAAAATGTCAATGAATTTTTAATCCAATAAAAGGATTTTTGAAAAAGTGGTATTTAGCTGGTTCTGCAGTAACTTCCTTTATTTTTCGACACTGCTTTTTTCGTAATGTATAAAAATTATTTATTTGACTGTATATTTTCGAAAGATCACTCACCCACTAAAAACGGAAATATTTCTGTTGCCCTCATGCTACACAATTAAAATTGTGGGACACAACACTTTTGTATCTGAATATTCTGACAATAATAAAAGTGTCTCTCCAAATTGTCGTTTGTATAACCCGAAAATGAATGGATATGTGGAACAAGTATATATTCAAAGTTTCATATTACATTAGTAAGTAAGTAAACTTTGGCTACCTGGAGGAATTGAGGTTACGAGGAAAATAGAATTTCTTATTTTTTATGCTCTTTTAAAACTGAATAAAAGTAGAAAAAACTAGAACCGTTGGTTAAAAAAGGCTAATTGACGCACTTGACATTTATTTTTAGTCGATTGAAGCGACATCAATAATGATAGACAGTCTTTATAGCCTGAAAACGAACAGATATGTGGGACAAGCATATGTTCAAAGTTTCATATCACATGATTAGTAAATATGTAAGCCTTGGCTTACTGTAGGAATTTAGGTTACCAGCTGGAAATGGATTGGGCATACGAAAAATTCGAAAATATAAGATAATATGACTTAAAAAATGTATAGTTTTGAGGGTTTCAATTAGAAATTAGTCAGAAAAAAACTATTTTTAGGAAGGTGTCTGTCTGTCTGTCTGTAGTATGTAGGCACGATAGCTTTCGAAAAAAATGATCAGATTGGATTGAGCTTTGGCACACTTTTTGAAGGCCTACAGGAAAAGAACAAATTCGTTAGTCAGCTATTTTAAATGAAAATTCAAAAAGTTAGAGCATTTTCAAAATTCTTGAGAACATTTTTTTTCAATGTTCAAAAATTCTATGTACGGATATTTGTGCTACTCGGAAAGTCGAACAATTTATCTTCACAACTTTTATTGCTAAAAAGAACATTATCAGAGTTATAGCGTTTTCAAAATTCCAAAAATAAACGAAAATAAACATTTTCAGTCAAACAACGCACGATATGAAAAACTAGTTATGAATTCGATCCCGGATGTTTCCAGTTTGTTTGTATTTATAATTATATGGTGCTCATTTCATGAGCATTTTTCTTCCCGTTAGCAAATGTATTTGCTTCCTCATAGAGGAAGCATTAGTGATTTTTTAAATAATAGACCAACGAAAGATTTCATTTTGATCAACTTAAAAATAGAAATTTACAAAAAATACAAAATTACAGAATAATACAAAAAAATTTCAAAATATAATGACAAATCAGTCAAACCAAATTTTGTATTTGAAATAGTAATTTTTCGACCTGGAAAAGGAAAGGGAAAAGTTCTGTCGCACCCTATCCCTTTCCCAGCTCTATGATTTTTTTACAAAAATTGTCAGAACTGTTTTATTTGAAAATTTTTGTTCCAAAATTCTTTTCCATTCATGCATCAACTTTGAATTATCTCGATGAAAAAAGTTTTTCTGTTTGAAACAGATGTTTCAAATATTATGAATGAGCATAACTTCCTTGCTCTTCAATAAAGTGTATCAATATTATATGTCAATCGATTTGCCTCGAATCAAGGAATTTTTTTCGTCTTCGCATCAATTTTGAATTATATTAGTGAAAAAAGTTTCACTATAAAAAACCGTTTTTTCAAATATTATGCATTACCATAGCTTCCTTAGTCTTCAATAAATGTATCAATGCTATGAGTCAATCGATTCGCCTTGAATCAACACAACTTTTCTATTCTCGAATCAACTTTAAATTATGAGAATAAGAAAATTTTTACTATAGAAATTGATTTTAAAAATATATAGATTCGCAAAACTTCCCTACTTCCCTAGTTTATTAAATCAAAAATTCAATTTTAACGTCAAACTATGCGAGATACAAAAAAAGATAAAGAGACAAAAATTATGGACAAACGACATAAACTGCGAAAAAAATAATAAGTAAACAAAAGTTGTTCTTCCAAAAAGAGCTACCATTTTTTTTAATAATTTCTTTATAGGACGCAAATTTTTTGTTTTAATTGTGAAAAATGACATTACAAATAAACAAATTAAATTTTTTGAAAAAAGACACAAGGTACAATAAAATTTTATTTTGTCTCTTCATCCTTTTTCGTATCTTGCATAGTTTGACCGAAAAAATGAATTTGTCATTTTCCGTTATATTTTGTGCGATCAAAATTTGAATTTTCGATTTTTCAAGAAAATCAGAAAAGTTGTTATGATAATCTTGCAAAATTCTGAAAAGCAACGTTTTTCTTTTCATTACTTTTGCTTCCCCATGCAGGAAGCATTGTAATGGTAACATTGTTGGAAATTTTTAAATTCATTCAACTAAACGTTCCTCAATTTAAAAATGTCTAATACAATGTTCTAAGCAATTATTCGAATGTGTGTATGTATGTGTGTGGGTGGATGTGCGGATGTCACACTTTTTTGTGAACACGATAACCTGAAAACGGTGGCAGATAAATTGATGAAATTTGGAGAACTTATTTGAATTTGATCTGAAAATTTGCTTTAAACCTTTTTTTCTCACGAGACACGTGATAAGAAGGTTTCCGTTAAAGCTGAAGGAGCTTTAACAAAATAGAATTTACAATCACTAAATTTCATTTGTCGCTGATTTGACCAATAGTTTTAAAAGGCCTATGTAAAAATTTTGGGATGTAAAAATGACATCCCATAAAAGCGACAACAGCAACGACAGACATATTTCATACAAAATTGATACATTGTCATGGGCGCTGATAATGAAAATATTTAAGCATATTGACGTAAAAATATGTACCTGACTTTTCAAGTTATTACTTTTATTAAAATGTATTACGTACATAGGGTACATTATTTCTGTGCACATAACTAAAATTTATATAAAAATTAACATAATATCAGTTTTCGGTAGATTGAATCTTTCATGTCCTCGAACTCATAAACCATTAATCCGATCTGTAAAATTCCCGAAAAAAAAATATTCGAAATATAAAATTACCAATATAATATTTCCGAATTAGAAATTTCCCAACTCTAAACAATTCGACAAGTGTTTCCAGAATCAATAATAAGAGAATAAATATATAACACGTAACATAAAAAATATTGTTGTCAAATAAAAGTATTGTATTTGATCTATAATTTCTCATTTTACTATTTGACAATTGTTTAATTGTTTAGATTCGAAAATTTTATAATTTAGAAATTTGCCTGAAACCTGAAATTTCATAGCGTTAGATATTTTTTAATGACGGAAATTTTCTATCATCGGGGATTTTGCAATTCGGTAATATCATAAACTGTTAGGAATTTTTCGGTTCTGCAATTTTAAATTGTCTGGAATTTTTTCTAAAGGATTTTTCAGTTGTCCCATTATGTTATGAAAAAAAGGTGAAGTTAATTGAACCTGTTGAAGAAAATCAATTTCGCTATACAATCCTAAAGTTTTCTCCTTTTTTAGTCTTTCATATCACGTGAATTTGAGTTGTATATTATAGTGTAATTGTGTTTGAAAGTCCTGCTAGGCTTTATTTTTATAAATTTCACAAGGACTTTATCTGAATCAAGAGAATTTATGAAAAGAACTTATATTATAGTAGTGAGTCGTAAATAATTATAGTTTATAAAATCTGAGGATAATATAGATGACTATGGAGTTTAAGAATAAATAATATCTAAGAATTTCAAAAATTAAATTTGGGGCCATATTTTGCTTTAAGTGTTGGATAATCGCAAACGATAATTCACCTCAATCTCTACTAATGTGTCTCCGGCTGTTGTCATTTCTATAGATAAAAAATAAAACCTTCAAAGTGTTATTGGTTTTCATACTTTGCCTAAATATTTACGACTTCTGATTCAAAGAATTTAATATCACAAAAATTGGAAATACAACTTTAATGAAAACATAAATGAGTTTGCACTAATTATAATCTGAAATGAGAGCAAGGAAAATTATTCCATGGTGTAAGATATAAAATTTGAGTGCTCTATTCCATATATTTCTAGCTCGTAAGGGCAAGCGACTTAAGTTGCGATATGTCTGATGCGTAATTTTTACCCATAGATGAAACCATAAACACAATATTTGTAATTTGAAAAATTAAACAAAGAATTTTGTGAAAATAAATGTTTTTTAAATGAAAAATACTTATATGGCATCATTAAACAACATCCGATAAGTATAATTTCACTTCAGGGACAAAACATTTACATTTTTATTATTATACCAGTAAATCATATACATTTTGGGGTAAGTGTGACTCACTCGGTTCCAGCCAAGGAGCAGTTGCAAAAAGTGAGGAAGGGAATTGTACGAGTTGGTATAAGGGGGGTATAGATTTTTTTAGAATTCCGGTGTTGTTCTTCGTCATGCATTTCTCATAAACTATTTGTCGCCACACTTTTATTTCTTGGTCCACCAGCAGCCTCACCATTCTTTAAATTCCTAATTATATCGATAACCTCAGAGGCGCAGATTCTTTCAACCGAGTTTTCCAACATTCCGTGTTCTATGTCGCACTTGTGCTGCCCTATAGCCTCTGTACTACTACTTTCTTTCATACTGATCAACGCCAATTGATAAAACAGTTTCTTGCTTCCTTCAAAATTGATTTGCATTTCCATCTCTTCTTCTCTTCTGATTTTATCTTTACTTCCTTTAACTAGTATTTTTACTTTTCTGTCTTTGTCTCTATAATCATTTGCAAGTCTATTTCTCTCCTCATTGCTAAGACTTGTAATGCTCAACTTTCTTAGATACGCTTGCTTCTTCTCCTGGACTGCTACGCGGATTTCATCATCGCATCACTAGAGGTTCACCCTACAACCGCAGCACCACACACTTCAAGCGCACTCCGATAAATTATATCCCGTAGCGTAGTCCATGCGCCCTCTACATCTTTACTGCGTATCAACGCCTTCCAAGTTGCCCTATCTATGCTTCTGTTTGGTTCTCTTTCTTCTTCATCCTTCACCTATGTTAATTTTTGAGAACAGCAGGTAATGCTTCGTTTTACATTCAGAACGCTGCTCGTGGGAACAAGAATGACACCACCAAAACACCAAAAAGTTGTAGATGCGGTTCAAAACCATCGAACGCGTAGACAAACCGACAATGGGTCGGCAAACAATGCCGATCATCCTAGAGTTCGGGGTGCTGAAAATAATTTAGATTGAAACACGACGATGAACCGGTGAAACGCCCACATTGAGTGGACAAATCAACTCAAGGATGACTTGCTAGACTGCTACCATGCCAGCATTATCCCTGTTCACTGAGGCTTTATGGCACGTATGCACTTTTTTAGTGTCAGAAACACCCAGAGCTTCAGCACGTTTCGATTTAATCATTGCGAAATCAACGTACCTACCTCTGGAAAAATGGATATGTACGCGGAGCACTTCCACAACCGCTGCTTGATCGAGCTGCAGACAATGATGAGGAAGCGACATTAGGACCAGCCACGGAAAGCAGGCACCTTCTGAGAAATGATCGCGATCCAGGACAAGGAGGAACATTAGCATGCAAGTTCCTCCTAAGTCCCAAGATCTGGTTGAAATGGATGCCTCCCTTCGTGAAGATATCTCACAAGAGTCCAACCGCTGGACCATCAATTGCTCAGTTTATGGTGCTACGTGAGCTTTGGCTGATTCAAATCGAAGGCTCAAAGCGACAATGGATCAAAAGACCAAAAGACGCTTGCATCAACTGAACAAGAAGATTCCCGTTTTTAATGTGAGATTGACTACATAACATCTGGTAGACCGTTCACAAAAAGGGTTCTAAAGTTCGCCCAAGAACTGGGAATCTTCAATCACACACTGAGCAAGTCAAAGCTGCGGACAATCAATCAGCATATTGTTGAAAAAAATACAGGTATTATCTGACGCAACGAGGAGAATACAGAAGAGGGAGAGATGGATCAGCGAGAATCAAAATTTTCTCGTTGACCCATCGCGCCTCTTCAGCGATCTCCCTGCTTCTGTCAAAAATCCACTCAAGCCCAACGAGGTAGAGACTCTTTGGAGAGAGGTATACAACATCCCGAAATCACTAAAGTTGGAAGAAGATACTAACAATATCATCCGCTTCAAGGAGTTTTGCGACAAAATAATAAATCTGAGGAGGAATGTCCACCAATCACTGCCGAAGAGGTGGAAAAGTCACTTAGAGGTACGAAGAACTTTTGCGCTGCTGAACCAGATTGTACCAAGAACTTCTGATGGAAGAAGTTTACTTCTACACGCCAACATTTAACCCGCATATTCACCTCACATTCAAAGTTAAAAACGCCCATTCCACAGTGGATGTTGTTAGGACGCACTATACTCCTACCGAAAAAAGGCAACTTGTTTAACCCAGAGAATTATAGGCCAATAAATTGTTGGAACACATGTATAAGATCTTTTGCAGTTATCCTAAACAGCAGGATTGTTCGACGAATTGAGACTGTGTGGCGAGAGATGTACGAACAACGTGGCTCGAAAAGACGTGCAGCCGGCTGTAGAGAGTATACAGCCGTAGAGAGTCTGTGAAGACGCTGCAACCCATCAGCACGTCCTGTCAATGGCCTGGATTGGCTATCAGAAAGACTTTGATTCAACCTCGTCCTTGTCGAAGGAGAAAACTGTTATTTTCCTTTGATCATCAAGGCTTAATTCAGGTACAGTGGGTTTTATTTTCGCATGCCAGGATGGTGTGATTTCCACATGAGTATACCGTGACCACATTTTATGTCAAGCAGTTCCCACGATAGGTGCAGAGCGTGTCATGCACACGCTGAGAACCTAGAACACATACTATCGGGGTGTCCCACCCACGCGGGAACGACGTATATCTACAGACATAATGCGGCCCCAAGAGTGCTTTATTACCATTTTTGCGTTTTTACGGTGTTGGCCGCGACCATGCCCTGCCAAACGCTTCAAGAGAGATAGAGTTAATTGTCCAAAACGAGAAGTGCCAAATTCCCTGGAACTACGATTTTCGGACAGCAGTCTCCGTTGCACACTCGAGGCCTGACATCGTTCTCCAAGACTCCGAGAAATAGACTATATTCGTGATCGAATTCTCAGTTCCGTTCAAATAAAACATCACTGCCAAGGAGAAAGAAACAAAGGAGAGGTAGCAAGACCTTAAAAGGGAGCTGGAACGACTGTACACAAAATATTCGGTACAAGTAATTTTCCTTGTGATCGATGCTCACGCAGGTGTGAAACTATCACTGGTTCGTAACCTTAAAGCCATACCAGCGTGCCAAAAATATGCCAAGGAACTTGCGAGATGGATGTAGAAAGCTGCCATCCTTGGGTCGCTTCATGTCCTCAAGACACACAAGGGTTTTGCCGGCCTGTCATTGTGATTTCATTGTGCCCTGTGACCACCCATCTCACGGTCGTGAGACGTGGCCATAAGTGTGATTTACCGCGATTCTACTGGGAGCCGGTGTCATTTTTAAATGGCAGTTGCTCTCAGCGGGACCCTGCGGTGGTTGTTTAACCCTTTTTTTAAATTATATATATATATATATATATACATTTAATTATTTATTTAATTATATATTAACAGCATGTTCAGTACAAGAGATATACTTACTGATTGAAGATGAGATACGAAAAATATATTGTATCGAATTATTGTTATCATTAAAAAATTGTAATTATAAATATATATATATATATATATATATAATATAATCACGTGTTTAAACAAACTCTATCAGATCTTCATAGCTGTCCTAAACAACAGGATTGTTCGAAGGTATGAACCTGTATGGAGAGATGTACTAACAACGTGGCTGAAAACTGGTGTAGCAGGCTGCCAAAGTAACCTGCTAATTGACAGATGCGTCTACAAAGACACAGTAGCCCATCAGCGCGTCCTGTCAATGGCCTGGCTGACTACCGGAGAGCTTTCGATTCAACCTCTCATTGAGTGCAGTTCCACCGAAAAAGCTTCGGCGGCGTTGCGTCGCTTATACGTGAGTGGCGTGGCGTATCCAGTGGCTTAGAGGTGGAGGGGATACGCAGGTTGGAAAGAGAAGGCAGATACCACTCTCGGACTCCTCGCTTACTTCTGTGTATCCCCTCCACCTCTAAGCCACTGGATAGGCCGCGCTACTCACGTAAAAGCGACGCCACGCGGCCTAAGCTCGGTCGGTGGAACTGCGCTCATTGAGTGCAGTTCCGTCGACCAAGCTTCGGCGGTGTGGCGTCGTTTATACGTGACGGCGTATCCAGTGGCTTAGAGGTGGAGGGGATACATAGGTTGAAAAGAGACGGCTGATACCACTCTCGGCCACCTTGCTTACTCCTGTGTATCCCCTCCATCTCCAAGGTGCAAGATAGGCCGCGCCGCTCACGTATAAGCGACGCCACACCGCCGAAGCTTGTTCAGTGGAACTGCACTCATAGGCTTACCATCTGTCTGTTGGAAAGGTGTCTTTCAGGCTATACCATGAGTCCTCTGCTTTTTTGCCTCACACTTCTGCCTCTACCTACTGCACCACGAAATTCTATTGGATACCTCTGTGGCGACACTAATCATCGCGAGCATAATATCACTCATCTATTTTATATGGAAGACCAAAAGATCCATGCTTCCGGTAGAAGCAAACTTCAGAGTGCTTTGAAAATGGTCAAGAAGTACACAAGAGAGATTGGTATGAACCTGGATTGGACAAGTGTGCCAAAATTCATCTGAAGGAAGGAAAGATTATTGGCTTTTTCAAAGGCCCTGAGCTTGTGGGTATAATTTTTATTAGACATGTCGACACTGGAGAGACCTACACATACCTGAGCGTGCCTTAAACCAGCGTTCAGGACGTAAAATCAGTGAAGAAGTCTCTCCCAAGCAGGTACACGAAACTTCTTCGACAGATTTGGGCTGCAAATCTGTCGGCGTTGAACAAAGTATCTGCGACTAACATGATTGCCGTCCGGGTCCTGGAAAAAAATTCCATTTGGAAAGCTCACACGGGAGGCATTGGGAGCTCACATGTGAGGCCCAGGGAACTCACATGGAAGGCCCAGGGAGTTCACACGGAAGACGCAGGGAACTCACGCGGGAGGCCCTGGTAAAAATATTGAAACAGCGGCGGCGACAGCGGTGGCAACATCTTTTTATAATATAGAGAGCTTATTTATTCAATTATTTATTTATTATCAACATCATATTCAATACAGGAGATAAACAAAACTTCAAAAAAGTCGGAAAGTAGTTTTTTATATAACAATAACTAGAAGTTATTTGCGCTCAAAGGAACATTCAAATTGTCGATTCTTACAAGATCTTCATACAAAGTTCACCAATAAACAAATAAAACCCAAAAAAGAACATTGAAATCAGAGCGTGTTATAAACTGATATACACTTTTTTTTCTCAGATTTCCTTGAAATATAAACCATACACCAAAGAAAAGTATACTTTCAAAACTTAAATATAAGAAAAACTGAAGCTAAGTTTTTTTGACCATCTTATGAAATCCGACATCTGATAATTTTTATCAGGCGACAGATAAATATTATCGAACCTCGGATAATTGTAGTTGACAGTTGTTTGCAACGATTTTATCCAACTAAAGATAAATAAATATCCCTCGGATTCACTGTAAAATATTGGATCTTATTCCCTTCTCATGTAATTTCTCGTTTCAAAATTGGCCAGCTTCTAAAATTGTTCTAAATAGATCAAAATATTTTCGGTGCAACTGATGGTAATGACATCGATTGCGGCACCGTACCAAATAGCTGTTTACCTTCTTTGTTTTGCCACCATCCAAACCGCATGGAAATAAACTTTGATTAGCCTCCTATTTCTGCAAGCGTATACTTTTTTTGATTAATTGACATTTTTCCTACAAAAAATCAAGTTTTTAATTTTAAGAAGAGAAAACGAAATTTTGTTATGCTCACTTTGCAAATTGCTGCGCAAACTCCTTTTAAGGCATGAAACATCTTCGGTAAAGTTAGTGAAGTTCCATCTGCGTTAAAAATAATATTGAGAATAATTTATGTGCTTATTTAATATAACTAGTGCTACCTATAATATATACTTCCCTGATCTAAGGGATACTGAGATACCTTAACTGGCAACAGCCCTGTTCTTGTCTCAGTTCTCGCTCTGCACTGAAGCATGTGTGCGTTTAGTTATCTCTTGCTCATTCTGCTATGTGCATTTATACTTGTTCAGATTCACTTTCTTTCCAATAAATACTAATTATGGAAGTCAAGCCCTTTTATTTCATAGGTTATGGGCCCAGTTTACGCCCTGCTGTGTGCAGATTAACCTAGTGATTGAAAATTCACGTTGTAATCGTTTTTCTTGACGGTTTTTGTAACCTCTGTCGCGAGTGAAATTGCGTGTATCTGAACAATGGCGGAAAGAGTCGATGTGGCGTCGATAAATAAATTCGACGGTAAAATTAGCCGCAGTGGCGATACCAAATGCTGCGTGCATTAAAAGCCAAAGGTGTTTATGAAATCGCCTCCGGAACAGAAACACAACCCGATGCCGATGCAGGGAATGAAGCTGTTCGAACGAAGTGGGCAAGGAGTGACGCAATTGCCATGTTCACACTCACAGATTTAATGGATGTTTCAGATCACACTAATCGAAAGCTGTGTATCGTCGAAAGGTATACTTGATTAGTTGGACTTAGTGTACCATCAAAAGTCAGGTTTCGACAAAATGTTGATTATTGAACGTTTTCATAAGGTGAAAATGAGCTCGACTAAGTCAGTGGCACAGTATGTGGCCAAAGTTGAGAATTTAGCGATACAAGTAAAAGAAACTGGGGAGAGGTTGACCAAAGTTGCCGTAATTACAAAAATTATCGATACCCTGCCGACGAAGTATAGAAACTTTCGGCAAGCATGGCTCTCCATGGCTGAAGATAAACATACGTTGCCAAATCTCACAGTCAGGCTTCTAGATGTAGAAGCTAGTTTGATCACAAGTGAAGAGCACGAATCTAAATTTCGCACTTTTTTCGTAGCTGTCGCAGTGCCAAGAAGACCAACAACTGTCAAAAGTTAAAACAGGAGAATACATCGGCGTTTAATGTAGTAAGGCAAGATGCTTTGTTGACACTGGCTCAAACAAACGAAGAAAAGTGGTTAGTGGACTGTGGAGCATCCGCACATATGACTCATTACCGCGAGTTCTTTTTATGCTTTGAAAGAAATCAATAAAGTGAATGACGTTATCGTTGCTCATAGTCAATAGCTGCAAATCAAAGGTATCGGTACCGTTGAAATAGAGAAACTCATCGATGGAGAATGGTATGAATTAACTATTGAAAATGTTTTATATATTTCAAACCTGTGTAGAAATTTGTTTTCTGAAGAAGTATTAACGAAGAAAGGCTTCACAGTTATAAAGGAAAAGGAATTCGCTATAGTGTTCGACAAAGATAAATTAGTTGCGCATGCGATTCGTGAATCAAATAATTTGTACACACTAATGCTTCGTACAATTGTTGCCCCAGAAGCAAATACGGTTTCGCGTGGTGAAATAAAACTGTGGCACCAACGCCTTGGGTACGTGAATGTCAAATCTCTGTGTGAGATGGTTAAGAAAAATTTCGTCGAAGGTGTTGACTTGTTCAATATGGATAACTTTTTCTATGAAGGTTGTCAGTGTGGAAAGCAACATAAACTCTCGTTTCCTACCAACGTTCGAAGGAAAACTGTACGAGGTGAGTTTATTCATTGCCACCTAGGTGGTCACATAAGTAATTCATCAATTGGTGGAGCGAGGTATTATATTTTATTTAAAAATAATGCTTCGGCCTTTCGTACAGTAATGTTTATGAAACATAAGTCGGACAGTTTTGATTGTTTTAAGCAGTATACAAACTTGTGCAAAAATAAATTCGGTAATATGATAAAAACTCTACGTTCGGACAACGGGACCGAATTTGTTAACAATGACTTTCGCGATTTCTTTTCAAGGCATGGAATTGAACACGAAATGACTGTGCCGTACACTCCAGAACAAAATTCCCGGTTGGAAAGAGAAAATAGAACGGTCGTAGAAAGCGCGCGTTCTATGCTGTACACAAAAGATTTACCGAAAAATCTTTGGGCTGAGACAGTAAACACTGCTGTGTATATTTCAAATATGACTTCGTCAACTCAAACTCCTGATTCAACGCCTCTTGAAATATGGTATGGCATATGATCATATTAGGTTGTTTGGCAGTGAAGCATTTGTATTTGTCCCGAAAGAAAGACGAACAAAGTTGGAAGCAAAAGGAAAGAAACTTGTTCTAGTCGGTTATGACAAGAATTCGACAAATTACAGGTTATTTGATCCATTAACTAAGAAGATTACAATTTCCAGACACGTAATCTTCAACGAGAACGCTGAAATCAAACTTCGTAGGCAAAATATAGTTCTGGACTATCAAGAAATCCAAAATATGGATAATCTCAACATCGATGACCAGAATGAGAAACTACAACCGGACGAAAACAGGCAGCTGCTCAAGGAAGTTGAAAAGGAAGAAAACACTCATCTGGAAGAAACTGATGCACGTGTTTTACGCCCAAGAGAAACATTACCGCAGACTTTTAGTGATGCGATGAGCAGTCCTGATTCAAAACAATGGAAAGCTGCTATTGACGAGGAAATAGAGGCTTTGAGTCAAAATGAAACGTCAGAGTTAGTTTCTCTTCCTCCTGATAAAAGGAGTATCAGTTCCAAATGGGTGTTTAACGTAAATAGACATCCTGATGGGAGCATTCAACTTTACAAGGCAAGGGTTATGGCAAGAGGATTTTCGCAACTTGAAGGAATTGATTACGAAGAAACTTCTGCTTCAACTGCGAAATATGATACAATACGAGTTTTACTTGCGTTGTCTGTAGTAAAAAGTCTGAAAATCTTGCAGTTTGACATAAAAACAGCTTTTCCCTTGGAGAGCTAAAAGAAGAAGTCTACATGGATGTTCCTGAGGGATTACTGGAATCTACGAATCTTGTGTGTGAGCTAAAAAAGGCTCTATATGGACTTAGGCAGGCTTCACGCTGCTAGAACCGAAAATATGACAACTTTCTTCGCAATTTCAAATATCAGTAATGTCAAGGTGATAAATGTGTCTACGTTGCTGAAATCGAGAAGAAGGCGGTGATTCTCGTTTCCTACGTGGACGATAGTCTCATCTTTGCAGAGGATGCTAATACTCTATCAAAAGTTATCAAGGAGTTGAAGCGTGTTTTTGAGGTAACTGTCAGCGATCCTGGATACTATCTAGGAATGGAGATTAAAAGGGACTCAACGGATGGATCAATTTTTATTCATGGAACCAGTTACATCGATTCTCTACTCAACATATTTAATTTGCAAAACGCGAACACCAACGGCATACCAGCTGATTCACATGTGGTGCTGACAAGTGCCAATGAAGAAAGGGATGTCTCTTTTCAAAGTAAATTACCGTATAGAGGAGCAATCGGTTCACTGATGTTGGCAGCCGTCACAACAAGACCGTACATCATGTTTGCTGTCAATCTGTTAAGCAGATTTCAGACTAACGTTAATAATAGTCATTGGAATGCTGTAAAATGTGTCTCCAAATACTAAAAAGAAACACATGAGTTTGGAATTAAATATACAAACGAAAATGAAAATAGAACTCTCATCGGATATGCAGATGCTGATTACGCCAATGATCCAGAAACCAGACGCTCAACGAATGTATATGTTTTCCTGATGTGTGGAGGTTCAATTACTTGGACATGTCAACGACAGAAATCTGTCGACAACTGAAGCGGAGTACGTGGCTGCATCCAACGCAACAAGAGAAGTAGTGCGGTTGAGACATCTGCTCCCAGAGTTATAAGTGAAAATCAAATCAGTGCGACGACCTTGTGTGTTGATAATCCAAGTTCCATCAAGTTGATTGAAAATCCAGTTTTTCACAAGCGTTCGAAACACATTGATGTTTCATATCATTTTGTAAAAGAAAAGTATGAGATGAATGTTATAGACATTAAATATGTTCCTACAACAGAGCAAATAGCTGATGTGTTAACAAAAGCTCTACCTAAAGTCTCTTTTCAAAAGATTCGTTCTTTGTTAGGAATGAAAAATCACTTATAATTTGATTTTGATTACGAATTATGTTATGCCAGTTTATTATTTTATTTCTGGAAATCGGCATACAATTAATTAATTAGTAATATTAGTATTAATATCAAATGTCATAATAAAAATCTGCATCCCCACAGTTTTGCATAGGACTTTTAAAATTAAACGTCAAACCACCGATAACTGAAATTCATTGATTATGTCTTTTTGTCCAAAAATCTAATTTGTTCATTTGCAATGTCATTTTTCATGATTAAAACAAAAACTGCGCGTCTTATCATAAAGTGATTAACCACGAATTTGTAGCTCTTTTTTGGGTGAATAATTTTTTTCGACTCATCTTTTTTGGTATCTTGCATAGTTCGAAGGAAAAATCAAATTTTTTATTTGTCATTATTTTTTGTGCGATCAAAATTTGAATTTTCGATATTTCAAGAAAATTCAAAAAGATGTTATGATAATTTTTTAGGGCTTTCAAAAAGCAACTTTTTTTTTACTTTTTTCATGTTGTGCGTTTTTTGCTTAAAATGTTCATTTTCATTTGTTTTTTTAGATTTTGTAAAAGCTATAACTCTGATAATTTTATTTTTATCGGAAAAAGTCGTGACTAAATTGTTCGAATTTCCGAGTAATACGAATAGCCGTACATAGAATTTCCAAATCTTAGAAGAAAATGGTTTCAAAAATTTTGAAATTTTTTTTTTTTTTTGAATTTTATCCAAAATAGCTGACTAACGAATTTGTCCCTTTCTCTTAGGCCTTGAAAAAGAGTATCAAAGCTCAATCCCATCCAATCATTCTTTCGAAAGTTATCATGCCTACAGGCTACAGACATACTACAGAATACAGACAGACTGACAGCACATTTGTAAAAATTCTTCTCATAAGGATGAGAATGTAAAAAATTTACGGTATAATAATAAATAAATAAATAAGATTGTTAATAACAATAAGTATATAGTATTACAAGAGAAAATTTTATAATTTCTTGTATGGCCAACTTTATCTTTTCGCTTAAAATGTCAACAATTTCATCGAAATTATTTTTATTTTTTGTTTGAAAATTCATCTCGTTTTATAGGAATTTCATCTTTTTTGGTTAAAAATATAACCCGTGTAGTAACAAATTAATCGTTTTTCATTCAATATGAGGTATAGAGTTGAACTTAACTTGTAAAAAATTCAGTTTCTTGGTTGAAAATTTAATTATTTAATTAAAAATACGCATTTTTTGTTGAAATAAATTTTTCTAACCGTAAAGTTAACTATTCCGTTTTTGATTAAAAATCAGTATATTTAGTTGAAAATTAAACTATTTCCCACAAAAAATGTATACACGTACCTTGTGATGGGCGATAATAATGTACAAATTGAAGCATACACAGAGAACCTATTACATTTGTTGTTAATAATTATTAATTAATATTATTATTAATTATTATTATTATTACCACTTATAATTGGTCTTTTTTTGTTGATAATTCAAGAACATAGTTAAAAATTGAACCATTTTGTTAAAAAATCAGTTTTTCAGTTGAAGATTCAGCATTTTAATTCAAAATTCATCTATTTTGTTGAAAATTCGCATTCTTACTAAGAATTAACTGTTGATGATTTTTTATTGAAAGTTTTGATGTTTTGAAGTGTCAACTATTACATTTTTGAAGTCGAAAATTCAACTTGAAAACAAAAATTCATTAAAAATTAATCTTTGTGGTAGAAAGTGTAACTGTTTTGTTGAAAATTCATGTATTTTGTTAAGCATTCGTCTTTCTTGAATTAATTCAATTGTTTCTAAATTAAAATCAAATTTTTTCATGGTTTTAAATAGCAACTACTACATTTTTGAAGCTGAACATCTGTTGAAATTCATTGGTTTTTTAGAAAATGCATTAATTTTTTTCAATGAAAATTTAACTATTCCACTTTTTGTAAAAGCTTATCTTTTTAGTTTGAAAATTCAATTTTTTGGTTGAAAATTTAGGTCGTTAGTTGAAAATTTGTTTTGTAGAGAGCTGATCTTTTTGGATTGAAAATTCAATATTTTATATGAATTTTTTTTATTGACTTGTATGAGGTTTAGGAATAAATAATACCTAAGCAAATCTAGTCATCAAATTTGGTGCAATATTTTGCAGTATATGTTGGACGATCTCAATCCATAATTTAACCAAATCTCTAATAATGTGACTCCAGCCGTTGTCATTTCTATAGATAAAAAATAAAACCTTTACAGTGTTATTGCTTTTTACACATTGTCTAAATATTTGCGAATTCTAAATCAAAGGATTTATTGTCATAAAAATGTAATATTTCTATGCAACTTTAGTGAAAACATGAATGAGTTTCCATCAATTATAATCTAAAATGAAAGAAAGGAGAATTATTCAAAGCTGTTACATGTAAAACTTAATTGCTTTACCATATCTGTTTCTACTGATGCGTAATATTTATCTATAGTTATAACCATAAACACAGTATTTGTAATTTGAAAAATTGAAAAAAAAATCATAAAAATAAAAGTTTAAAATGTTAAAAAATATTTCGTGTTGGTTTTTTGAATGAAAACTACTTATATAGCATTATTAAACAATATCCAATAAGTATGATTTCACTCCATGGACATAACATTTACTTAGAGATGATTCATCAGGTTTCAGAAGAAATTTTCGCCATATTTGATCGGAAGTGCGGAAATTATTATTAAGATTCATTATAATATTACGTAATTGAAGCAAAGTTCTTTAACTCTCGTATTACAATGATTTCTTAATTCTTGAATAATAACTGAACCTCTCCCGATTAAGAGAAACAAGGCGTCCATTCCGCCTGAGAAGTATTATCCTGTAAGTCGATTCTGAAAATGGTTCGAATTTTTACTTGCAGAGAATTTCAAGGCGCATCTTTTTTTCTTGGAAATATTTGTAGGTGCCACTTGAAAAGACTAAAAGGGAATTAAACCGTCTGCAGGCCCTTCTGAAACCTATCAGGACCTACAGTTAAAGGTCTAAAATAGATTTAAAATTTGGTTTCGAGTAACGTTATCGATAACTAATTACTTTTTTGTTGATGCAACGGAAACGATTACTAATTACTTTTCAAAAGTACCTTACTCATCACTGCCACGATGTTTGATACGAAGAATTCAAAAGTGAAAAATTCAAATTTGTATACAACTTTAGTAAAAAAATAAATAAGTTAACACTAATTATCCTCCCCTAGGGGCTGTAACACCTTGTAGTTGGTGGGGAGGCTTGAGCGTGTAGGACATGGGGGTCAAAAGGACCTCGGCCTGCATGCGTATGGATATGAATGAAAGGATCCCTATAAGCAGGCTCTCCTGGTTGAGAGGAAAAGGATTCCTATAAACGATCTCTCCTGGTATGCGTGATTATGGTATGGTAGAAGGATGAAAGAGCCTAGCTAACACGGGCCTTCTGGATCCCTGGGTCGAGGCCCCTCCCGGGCCGATTTTCAGCTTTGCAATCAGGACAGGAATGACCTGCGGCCCTCATAGCGACCAAGAAATAGCCCTCTGTTTGTTATGGTGGTCTGCAAGCGGATATTTGAACATTGAGTGTCTAACTCAATGTGACCCCCCCCCCCTCAAGCCATGGGTGTAGAGTGATCGTGCTCGTGGCACTTTGGCACCTAGAAGTTACGAAGGTGTCCTGACGGTCTGTCGAGGACACCGGACGACGTCCCCTAGTAATTAATCTTACCCCTGCATACGGGGCTCTGCAGGGGCGGACCTTTTATTTCCCTAGCTTCTCGTGGGATCAAAATGAACACGCCTAACAACAAAAATGGAAAAGGAGGAGGAAGGGAGGTGGCGGAGGCGGGAGAGGGGTTGGGCTGAGCGGGTCTAACATAACCCTTTCCTCCCCATCTGTCTCTCCGGCAAGCCAAATTCAGGTGGCGGCTATGCCCCCAGCTCCCTCGGGAGCTGAAGGATCGACGGTCCCTCTGAACGAGGCTATGCTAACGGGAGAGGCCAATCAGTCCCCCAAAAAGAAGAAACGCCTCAACGATTCCCTGAAAAGCAGACTAAAAAGGCAAGCGTAGCATGCTAGTAGAGCAGCTGCGAGAGCTAGAATGTCGGCAGCTACAGGGCCAACATCTAGCATTGAGGGCCTGAAGAGAGGTTCAGGCTCAGAGGACACCCCACCAGGGGGTAACTAAGCCTTTGAAGAGGCACAAGGCGGCCCAGCAGCCGATGAACAGAGAGTTGTCGGAAGCTGGGCTGACGGCCGCTCAGAGGACTAACCCCCTGACGATAGTGGTGACCGATACAAACTACCCGGACTCGAACCTTACTACGGAGTATTATGAGATCTTCAGGGAGGCTACGTGGAGGGCGCTCGAAAGAGTGTCCCCAGATCAATGGCCAAAATTCGTGACCTCAGGGGGAGGGGTCTTCGTACTTGTGGCAGCCGACACCAGGCATCTCGTAGTTGTGCAGATTCCTGAGTCCCAGGCGAGGGCTCTTGCGTCCCTCAACAACAGGCCCTTTTATCACTTTGGACAGGTCAACTTTAGGGTTGCCGGTCAGGGACAGGAGGAGTCTGTTCGGACACAGGAAGATCGGAGCAGACCTAAATGACTTCTCCTGGTCTAACCATTACCCAAATTAACTTGCATCACAGCAAAGGCGCCTCTGCTGTTTTGCAGAGGGGCATGGCTGTTAGGCACACAGGTATCTCGCTAATCCAAGAACCTTGGTTAGTTCGAGATACAATAAGGGGATTAGGGGAGGCTGGTCTTTTTTGTTACAGGGACCCCAAGGTGGCCAAACCAAGGGCCTGCATACTGGCGAAGGGAGTTAACGGTGTTCCGCTGCTTGAGCTATGTTCGAGAGACCTGATTGTGATAGCCACGTTTCTCAAAGGCATAGGAAGGCTAGTTCTGGGATCGGCTTATTTTCCTCATGACAGCGATACCAACCCACCAGTGAAGGTATGTACACTGGTGGAATATTGCAAGGTAAGGGGTATTCCTCTTCTGCTGGGATGCAATGCTAATTCCCACCATACTTTGTGGGGCAACATGGACATCAACTCAAGAGGTAATGACCTACTGAAATACCTAATCACCACTAATTTGGATATTCTTAACACGGGGAATACCCCGAGGGCTCGTAACTTGGTCAGGGAGGAAGTCATTGACATCGCTCTCTGTATCAGTAGTTTTAGAGATAATATCAAGAAGTGGAGAGTTTCAGACGAACCCACTCTCTCAGATCACTCACAGATAGAGTTTCTGTTGGAATCCATTGTACCCGCTGGCCCTAAATGGGTCAGAAATCCAAAAAGAACGGACTGGGATCAATTTTCCACGGAACTAAGATGTGCACATTCTCAGGTCAGTTCGAGACGTTGCTACCCTGGAGATGGCAGCCAAAATTTTCACGAAAGCCATCAAAGCTACTTATGAAAGTAATTGTCGACCTACAAGAGTCTGAAAAGCTAGGGAGACACACTGGTGGAATGTGAAACTCAAGGAGCTTCGCAGGGAAACCAGAGGGAGGTTCAGACGTGCCAGTACTAGCAAAACGAAGAAACTACGGAACTCATTCACAGCGATGATGGATAAATACAGGGGTGCAATACATAAGGAAAGCAAGAGAGCTGGACCAACTTTTGCACAGACATCGAGAAGGGAGCTGAGGCAGCTAGACTGGATAAGCTGCTTTCTCGAAATCCGGACGCTATTCTGAGCAGTCTGGAATTGCCCGGCGGGGGGTACTCAGAGTCGGACGGGGATACCTTGACTCACCTGATCAAGGCACATTTCCCGGGATTTTCAAGGTTTGGAGAAAAGGGGATGACACCTCAGAGGCAACCAAAGTCACCTACGGCCCAACTGGACCCGAAACGGCGGCTAGCCAACGAGATTATCACATCCGTCAGGGTCAGGTGTGCCCTGGAGTCCTTCAGTCCTTACAAGTGTCCTGGCGCAGATGGCATATATCCAGTCCTCTTACAGAGGGCTGGAGAGATCATCATAGGGCCGCTAGTGAGACTTCGTAGGGCTAGTCTGACGTTGGGAGATGTCCCGACGGCATAGAGGGGTACGAGAGTAGTCTTTATTCCGAAAGCAATTAGGATCGGTTATACCTTACCTAAGGCTTTCCGTCCCATGAGACTAACATCTTTCCTACTAAAAACAGTTAAAAAACTTGTGGATAGATATATCCGCAATAAGTTCTTGTCAAGTAGGCCACTTCACGAGGAGCAAAACGCCTAATTGAAGGACAACTGAAGGAGTAATGCCTCGCGATTAAAACCTTTATGGACAGCGAAGAAGCCTTCAATAACACCTCTGGAGAGGTTATCAGGGCGGCCTTGATCACACATGGTGTGCCTATTGCAGTCTTGGAATGGACGTGCCACATGTTGGCCAACAGGAATCTATTTACGACTAAGGGTGATACCACTTTATGTGGAACCATTGACTCGGGATGTCTGCAGAGAGGAGTTTTATCGCCCTTGCTGTGGTGCTTAGTAGCGGATGAACTACTTCATCTACTCTCGAGTCAGGGCCACCACGTCATAGGCTATGCGGACGAGATACTGGTTATCGTGCGCGGCCAGCATCTGGATGCGGTCTTCGGAGTAATGCAGCAAGCATTGATGATAGTGGATTCATGGTGCAAGAAAACTGGACTATCGGTTAATCCGAGTAAGACAGACGCGGTTCTTTCACCAGAAGATATAAGTGGGAACCACGAGTACACTGATACTTGGAAGACAACAACTGGTAATCAAAGAACGAGCCTAATATCTAGGAGACATTCTGGATGAGAATCTGTGATGGAATGAGTACCTGGAAAGCAAGTGCAAGAAGCTAGAAGCTCGGGAGGAACGAAATCAAAGTCCTAACAGGAATGTTTATAGGACATGGCAACCTCGGATATCACAGACATAAGATAGGGCTTGCGGAAAGTCCCCTCTGTCGTCTTTGCGGAAAGGATAATAAGAAAGCTACTCACATCCTTTGTCACTGCCCTACGATTGCTGGGAAACGTCGAACACCCAAGCGTCAGGGGCTGTTACGGTCTTATCTCAGAACTAATCATGATAATAATAATAATAACAGTAATTATAATATGAAATACAAGCAAGGAATATTATTCATTGGTTTAGACCATGAAATTTAAATGCTTTATTTTGCATGTTGTTACAGGTATTGCAATTATTTTCAACATATATTATAGTATTGCATCTAGAAAATAGTTATAAATCGGTACGATGGCCTTTGAGGAATACCCACAGTAATATCATCAAACAAAAGTTTAAAATCTTGAAAACATTTTGTATTGAGATTTTTTTCCGAATAAATATAATTTAGTTGAGGCTCATCCTGAGTTGCGATGAGAAAAATATATTGTCAAAACATGAGTGCTATTAGCACGGTCCTTCCTTTGCTATTGTAGGCTCTGAAATAATTATAAAAATATATTATTTTCTTTGGCAATTATGAAGAAAACGAAATCAAAGTTTCTTATAACTATCTTATGAATATGATTTATAAATTCTTGAATAATTTTTATTTTCACCTTTATATGCTGTAAACACGCATACCCTCATCCTTATACATATAGGTAATTGCTCGTTTAAAAATTAATAAGCTTTTTAACATTATTCTAAATAAATAAAAATATTTTCTGTACAACTTACTGAGATGATTTGTTCTGAGGCAAAATAAGAACTTTGGATTCATTACATATGGTTTATTATCTGTACCACAATAAAGTATTGCGCCCTGCGTCTCATTGAATACCTAAAAGCATATTATTCTATCATTCAATTCACGTGTTTCTTGCAAGAATCAAGTTTTCAATGTGAAAAAGAGAAAACAGAAATTGTTTTATGCTTACGACGCAACCCAGTGCGGCGACATTTCCTTGAGCATAGGCAATCGTCAGTAAAGTTAGTGAAGTTGCAATTGCTGTGAACATAAAAAAAATTGAATTTATTTTTCGGTATTGATTTGAAGGGTGGCCCTTGAATTTGTTTATATCAGTTATCTATGATAATAATTGTTCCAGTTTAGTTCTAGGTCGTCATTAGTTATTAATTTCACATAATTTAACCAGAAAATTATAATAAATAATGCATTCACAAACATTAAATGCCTGTTTAATCAATGAATTGATTTATAACTATTAAAGAATTGAAACAAATGTATTACTGTTGCTCTCATGTTGAAGAATTCAAAGAATTAAAGACAACTCTTCTAAATCTGAATATGAAGACATTCATTAGAAAGTTTATTAAAATGATAACGGTAACAGTATTACTTATGATATACCCAATCATATTGGTAGTGCCTAGTAATATTGGTATCAATATTAAATATGATAATCATATATTTACGGTATAAAAGTAAATGAAAAAAAAATGAGAGTGTTTATAAAAATAAGTATTTAGTTTTACAAACGTACAATTTTATCATTTCTTCATAGACTACCTTCTCTTTTTGACTTGAAATTTTAAGAATTTGATAAACATTTTTTTAATTTTTTGGTTTGAAAATTCACCTTTTTTCGTAGAAATTTCATCTTTTGTGGTTAGAAATTTAACTAACTATATATTTAACAATTAATCTTTTTCGGTTGAAATTTCACCCGTTTTGTAAATTTTTTTTTTTTATTTTTTTTTAACTGTTATTTGGGCCACGGATAGGGGCCAGAGCTTAAATTAAAAGACCATCAATTACCAAGTTGAAGAGAAATTATTACTATTTTAGTGAGTTGATTAGTGAACCAAAAAACGAAATTTTAAAGTTATCCTCAATAATTTTCTTCCTTCTCCTTTCCTTCCAGATATTATTCTTGTTACAATAGCGCGAATCGAGGCTTAGTTTAAACGTCGCTGAGTTATCACATGTAATATAACAACACTGATACAAATTTTTTAAAAACTTTTTTATCTTAATAATTTTCCTAAAAACTGGTTTAAAATTAAAAATTAGAACAATTTGCACACTATGTGATTATAAAAGGACCCTTCTCGTCTGAGGTGCAGCAGGAAACTAACATTTTTTCCGAAGTTCACATCAACGGTTGATAGGTTTCAGAAAATTAATTTCTAAAGGTATATCCTTGTTTTGTAATATTCTTCTTACTCTGCGCGAGTGAAATGTTCTGTTCGTCAAAAGTAATAATTTTGATTTTCAATTCTATCGTTAGTACAGTAATTGGTCAGACGTTAATCTGAGGACTGACGATGAATGAAATTTTCTACATTCTAGCCGCCGCCTCTAAATCTATACTATTCAGATTGTTGCACATATCAATGTAATATTACCTTTATTGTAATTATAATTAAACTTGAAATTTATTTATTTATTTGAAATTCTAATGAGAAATTTTATAATCCTGGTTCAATTCCTAAGTCGAGAGTGCTTCAAAGCTTCGATTTCTTGAGGGAAAAAAACGGGGGTGGGGGGATCTATAAAAAATATAAAGTTCAATTCTTATCTGAGACTATAGCGAAACAAGTATCTACCTTTAGAAATTAATTTTCCGGAATCTATCAACCGGCTCTCCAAATAGAGGGATGAAAAATTACAGAAACTTGTCGAGATTTGACCATTAAGTACATATTTTTTTAGTGCGACGTTGTCTAGTTTACAGCCATGACCTTTCTTCAAAATTCTCAGTATCGGGTTACCGTTAATGTGAAATTCGTAAAATAATGCTAGTTTCCTGCTGGATCTCAGACGAAAAGGGTCCTTTTCTACTCACATAGTGTGAAAATTATTCTAATTTTAAATTTTAAACCAGTTTTGAAGAAAATTATTAAGATCAAAAAGTTTTTTTTAATTTGTATGAGTGTTGTTATAGTTGAAGGAAGAAAATTACTGAGGATAAGTTTAAAATTTCGTTTCTTGGTTCACTCATCAACTCACCAAAATAATAATAATTTATCTTCCACTGATTAATTGATTATCTTTTAATTTAAGTTCTGGCCCCTATCCGTGGCCCAAATAACAGTTGGAAAAAAATAAATAAATTTTTGTTTTGTTATTTCGAAAAATCAAATCAAAATTTATATCAATTATATTAAGTTTCAATCCCTATCCGTGGTTGAAATGCACTATATTATCGACTGCAAAATTGATCAAATTCACAAACTTATAAACGAATTTTTTTTTTTTTTAAATATACATTATAATGTATTTAGATCAATTAAAATGTATAAGGTAGGACTGATTCACATAACCCTACTGACGATTCCAGTGAGTCAGTCCGGGACAAAACATAAAAAATCAAACTTTAATTTACTTAAAATAGATATCTTTCTTTTTAAATTAATTGTAGAATACAAAACAAATAAGCATTATCGACCCTAATGCCCATTAAAAAAATCGTTTTTACACTTATAATACTTGGGTCAATTAAAAACGATATCTTTAAAAAAACAGCAAAGATGTCATCTACTTATTAATCTGTTTTAGTTGACATGGTCGCTTGCCTCCAGCCGCCCGATTACTTACCCAGTAAAATCGGAAATATTACTGCTTCCTTCATGCTGAAGAATTAAGATTGTGGAACGCAACACTTTTTGACCTGAATATTCATACAATAATAAAAGTGCCTCTCAGAATTGTCATATTTATAGTCCGAAAACGAATACATATGTAGGACAAGCCTATGTTCAAAATTTCATATTACATGATTAGTGTGTAAGTAGGCCTTGGCTTACTGGAGGAATTGAGATTACGAGCTGGAAATGGATTAGGCACAGTGAAAATTCAGAAATAATAGATAATACGAATTAAAGATGGTATATTTTCAAGAAAATAAGTATCACGTTCCATATTTCAATTAAATAAGAAGTTTTTTGTCGATCACAGGTGGTAAATTTTGATGATACTTCACAATTATTAAAAAACACCAACATATAGAACCAGTACAAAACAAGAAGTTGTGATAATTTTGGAAAGAAGATTACACTTTACCTTATTTATTTGATCAAGATTTAACATAGAATCAAAATTTTTTTAAATTGACAAAAAATTTTGTTTTCCTCTTGTCAACTGGTTCACGTTGTAATTTGAATTAATGTTTGCATGTCGTCTGTAAGGTGAGGACGATAACTGAAGGTCCTGAGACTCAGACGTGGTATTAATACTTGAAAGCATTACGTACAATTAACGTACAATTACATACAAATAAGTATAATTAGATGAATATATAGTTTTAAAATTTTGTAACGCTAGGTTGTACCTGTAATTTAAGGTATAAATATCCTCTTTTTTATTAATACTGTTGTTGATCTTAATATATATCATTTCAGGAATTAATCATTTTTATATAATTAGCTTCAAAATCAAGAATTGTTGTATTTTTCCAATAAAATTCATGATTATGAGAACTACAATGAAAATTTATAACAAATTCCCTATTTTTTTTATTTTTGTGCTCTTTTATATGTACTTCTAGCATTCTTTTGGTTTCACTCACATGAGAAACAGGGCAATTTTTACAACAAATTTTATAAACCACATTAATATTATACCATTTGTTTGTCACATCTTTACCTAGCTTAACAATGCATGCCAAAGAAGGTTCTATCGAAGGTATTACACTTATATTGAATTTTTTGAATATATGAGAAGTTTTGTCAAAAAACTTTTTAACCTATGGAAAACAAACTTTTGATTGACAGGCCAATAATTGTCTTCTTGTAGAATTGTTTTGATCAGGTAGATATTTTATTTTTAGTTTACGGATCTTAATTTGTTGATTCAGGAAATGTATCAGATGATAACTGTTTTGTAATAATTGAGTTATAATTTTCAAATTTTTTGTATGAAATTTTCTGTGTTATAACTTTATTGCTCTGTCAACCAAGTTGAATATAATGTTCTTATTGTCTTGTGTTGGATGACCTGAGACGTACTTATCTGTTCTTCCTGATAAATTTGACTTTTGGTACCAAGCGGCGATAATTTTATTCTTTTCTTTTATTAGAGATATATATATAAGAAATTAATTTTTTGTTTTCTTCAAATTTGGAGGTAAAATGCAGATTGTTGTTATGAGTATTAAATGTTCACGAAACATTGGCAAGATTCGTAGTTTTGTACACGATTGGAAACCAAAAAAGCTTTAAAATTTTTTAATATATTATAATGAAACATCGTGAAAGCATTTAATCTATTATTTTATTAATAATGTGTGATGTGTAACTTTCAGCTTCGTATTTTTTCCGTACTCTTGTTCAATACATTAAAAAACCTGAAAGTGTTTGGTCGTATAAAGTCCGTTTTTCGACTTCCGTTTCCCGCGTGAAAGTGTGTGATAGCGGTGAAAGTTTGATGCTGAGTTTTTCGGATAATTGTGGTGAAATTTGAGGTGAATGGTTTGTGGATAAGTATAGAAGGGTTCGTCTGTGAGGGATTAATTGAGAGATTAAAAGATTGACAAGGGAGTGAGGATATTTTTGGGGATAAAGACAGATTTGTGTGGAAGTTGAGGTTATGTGGGTTTGAGGTTTGTGACAGGGTGGGAGGAACAGGTTGGTCGTAGCAGGGCAGGGTAGAGAAGGAGAAAGGCAAGGCAGGTAGACGCGACGATAGATAGAGACAGAGAACGATAGAAGGCAGGAGAGTTTGAATTGGACTCATGGCTAGCGGAGCGAATGCCAGCAAGGAAAGCAGGTGAGTCTGGAGGTGGGGAGAGTGGGAATAAGGAGAAGGAAAGGTTG
>CAKNYM010052794.1:438876-547707 GCA_932195095.1 Andricus curvator
TAAACCCTTAGGGGACACATTATGAATAAAGAAGAAGAAGAAGAAGAAGTCCGTTTTTCAATTAAATAAAATGTTTTTTGTCGATCACACGAGTTGGAATTTGAAAATATAAATGATCGAGAAAAATTTGCGGAGACCTGCAACTCTCATATCTGTCTTAGGCAAAAACATTTTATTGTATCTTAATTCATTTTTGCAAAAGTTTGAAGTTGCTATTTTTAATAGAATGTTTCATAATTGAAACGAAAACTACTCATTTCATCAAATAATGATCGATGACAAATTTGCAAATCTTTTTCCAGTGAATAATGTTTGTCTGTTCTTTTCGGAAAATAGATTTTGTTTATTTTTTATTATCTTTTTTTATGGATAAAACTAGACCGAGGGTTTAAAAAGGCTGGTTAACGATCTTGACCTTTATTTCTGAATAATAAAAGTGACAACAACAATGTCGGACAGACTTTGTAGCCTGAAAACGAATAAATATCTGGGACAAACATATGTTCAAAGTTTTATATCACATGATTAGTCGGTCAGTAACTGTTTGCTTCCTGGAGGAATTGGGGTTACGAAGAAAACAGATTTTTTTTTTTTTTTTTTGAAACTGGATAAAAGTGGATAAAACTAGAACCGTTCGTGGAAAAAGGCTGGTTAATGATGTTGTCCTTTATTTTTGGCCCATAAAAGAGACAACAACAACGACAGACAGTTTTCATACAAAATTCATGCATTGTCATGGGCGATGATAATTCAAAAATTTAAGCATATCGACGAAAAAATTCAAAGCCCTAGAAATCCCAAACTCAGACCTCATAGTCCTTATCAGATAAAATATAGGGGCCAAAGGGTACTTTTCGTCACGCTTATAGGGTACTTTTTTCGCTCTCAAAGGGTAAAAAATTCAGGCTAAATTCATAAGGCTTCAAAACAATTAAAGTTAAATTCCAACGGATTCGAATAAATTAGAAACAATTTTAAAAGTAAAAAAAATTCCATTTATTTCCGTAAAATTGGAATGAATTGAGAGGAATTTAAGATAAACGAGAAAAATTCGATGAAATTCATAAAAATTGAAGGTGAATAAAAAAAAATTTTAATACGAAGAAACTTATATGAATTCGGTAACTTTGAAATGAGCTTAGAAAAATTCAAGTGAATTCAAAAGAATTTTATGAAATGCCTAAGAATTCAAGGTGAGGTTAAAAGACTTCAGGCTCAATTATATAAAAACTTTTAAAAATTAAAAAAAAAGTCCATTGAATTAAGTATGATTGAGTCAATTTAGAATAATTCAAGTGAAGTAAAAAAATTCAAGAGAATCCCAAAGAATTTAAAAGAATTCAGGGTGAATTTCAAAAAATAATTTCAAATCTCTTCAAATCTTTGAAACCCTACTAATGTATAACTAAAAAAAATGACTAATGACTACAAAACACTTTTTGAAAAGTCAAATGAATTAGAAAAAGTTTTAAAAATTGAAAAAATCCATTTATTTCTGTAAAATTTGAGTGAATTTAGACGAATTTGAGGGAAACGAGAAGAATTAAATGGAATTCATAAAAATTCAAGGTGAATTGAAAAAAAAATCAAATGAATTGACAACAATTTTAAAATATGAAAAAATGCATTGAATTGAGTAAGTTTGAAATGAATTTTAGAAAAAATTAAAGAGAATTCAAAAGAATTTGATGAAATTCCTGAAAATTTGAGGTGAGTTTTAATGACTTTAAGATGAATTAAACAAAAACATTTAAAAAATCCATTGATCTGAATAAAATTGAATGCATCTAGAAGAATTCAAAAGGATTTGAAAGAATTCAGGATATTCAGGGCGAATTCCAAATGGATTACAAAAAATATTTAAAAATCTCTCAAAATCTTTGAAACCCTACGAAATCCCTTAGTTCTTGTGAATAAATTCTTTGAAATCCATTAAAATATTAAAATCCCTTACAATTATTAAAACCCTTCGAAATCCCTTGAAATTGTTTAAATCTCTTGAAAATGCCTTGGAATCTTTTAAGATGCCTTAAAATATTTCAAAGTCTTTGAAGTCCCTTCAAACTATTGAAATAAATACAAAATTTCCGGGAATCGTTAAAATTTACTAAAATATTTCCAATCCTTTAAATCTTTCAAAATCCTTTAAACTTTTTAAAACTCTTGAAAATGCATGGGAATCTTTTAATTAATAATTTCTTTTTAATCTTTTAAAATAACTTAGTTATTTAGTCGTAAATAGGTGTAGTGTATAAAATTTAAGGGTACTTGAGATTTGTAAGGGGTTTAAGAATAAATAATATCTAAGATATGAAAAAAATTAAATTAAGGACAATATTTTAAGTTACGTGTTGGAAAATAACAATCAATAATTCACCCTGATCTCTAATAATATAAGTCCAGCTGTTGTCATTTCTATGGATAGAAAATAAAACCTTCAAAGCTTAATGGGTTTTTATACTTTCTCTACATATTTACAACTTCTGATTCCAAGAAATTGGAATTTTAGTAGCAAAATAATACGCAATATTTATATGTCATGCTAATATTTGTTAAAAAGTAGGATGAAATTGGAAGTTAATTGTTCAGTCAATATCAAAATTTGTTCATCTTTAACATTTCTCAGAAACTATTGTACATTAAAAAAAAGCTTTGATTAACATCCCAATAAAATAATCTTCAGAATTGATGAAACTGTCAATTAGTTTGAAGAATTGATAAAATGAAATTAAGAAAGCTTCAATTTCAATATATAATAACAAATTATCCTTTTGTTGATTTTATCCTCAAATCCAGTAAAAGATGAAAACTCCCTTTTCAAAAATTATTCATAATCACATTTGACAAAAATGAAAGTTTTATTATTCTGAATATATTCACTTATTTTATCTTGATCAACCCAAACAATTTTGATCTAGGCACAATGGTCGATTTTTTCATTAAACTGACTAAACTACAAAGTCGTCTTTTAAAATCAGTGAATATATTCAAAATAACAACATTTTAATTTTTGTCTAATGTGATTGAGAATATTTTTTGAAAAAAGAGTTTTGATCTTTTACTGGATATAAGGATAAACTAGCTGTGAATTCGATCTCGAGTGATTCCACTTTGTATTTATAATTATATGGTGCTCATTTCACGAGCACTTCGCTTCCCGTTAGCAAATGTATTGGCTTCCTCATCGAGGAAGCATTAGTTATTTTTTTTCAATAATAGACAACCCAAAGTCTTCATTTTGATCAATTTGAAAATAGAAATTTATAAAATATACAAAATTACAAAATAGTACAAACAATTTTTTAAATCAAAGACAAATCAGACAAACTAAATTTTGTATTAGAAATCATAATTTTTCGAGCTGAAAAAGGGAAGAGAAAAGTTCTGTCGCACCCTATCCCTTTTCTAGCTTTATGATTTCTTTACAAAAATTGTCAGAATTATTCTATTAGAAAATTTATGATCAAAAAGTGTATCTATTCATGCATCAACTTTGAATTATGTCGATGAAAAAAACTTTTCTGTTTGAAATAGATGATTCAAATATTATAGATGAACATAGTTTCCTTAATCTTCAATAAAGTGTATTAATATTATGGATCAATCGATTTGCCTCGAATCAAGAAATCTCTTCCGTTCTTGCATACATTTTCATTTATGTTAATGAAAAAAGTTTTACTATAAAAAACCGTGTTTTCAAATATTATGCATTGCCATAGCTTCCTTACTCTTCACTAAAATATATCAATGCTATGGGTCAATCGATTCGTCTTGAATCAACACAATTTTTCTATTCTCGCATCAACTTTAAATTATGAGAATGAGAAAATTTTGTCCATAAAAATCGATTTTAAAAAGATATAAAATACAATAACTTCCCTACTCTTTAATAAAATGTATTAATATTGTAGGTCAGTCGATTGGTCTCGAACCAAGGATTCTTTTATATTGTTGCATCAACTTTGAATTATGTAAAAGAAAAAAGTTTTACTATAAAAAACCGATTTTCAAAATATATAAATTACCATAACTTCTCTACTCTTTGTTAAAATGTATTAATAATATAGCTCAATCGATTCGTCTCGAACAAAGGAATCTTTTATATTCGTGCATCAACTTTGAATCATGTTAATGAAAAAAGTTTTACTATAAAAAACCGATTTTAAAAATATTATGAAGTGCTAAAAAAAATGCAATGAATATTTTCAGAAATCGTTTAGTCACTTTCGAGATATTAGTGGGGAAAATAAGCCCTCCAAATTTCATCAATTTATCTGCAACCGTTTTCAAGTTATCGTCTTCACAAAAAAGTGTGACATCCAAACATGCGCACACACATCCACACACACACATCCGGACAATTGCTTAGAACATTGTATTGGACATTTTTAAATTAAGGAAGGTTTAATTAAATGAATTTAAATTTTTTAGAAAATGTGACCATCACAAAGCTTCCTCTATAAAGATGCAAAACAACAAAAGGATAAGTTTTTATTATAGATTAAAGTTGAAGCTTTCTTGAATTTGATTTCATGAAATATTTCAAAATGATTGGCAGTTTAATAAATTCTAAAGATTGTTTCATTGAGATGTTGATGAAAGTTTTATTTTTTAAACGTACAATATTTTCCCAAAAACATTAAAGATGCATGGACCTGATAGTATAAAAGAGGCGGATACACAATAAAGAAATGAGAACGAGGTGGTTTGGTTGTCTCTTTCTTTTTTTCTCTCTTTTTTCGATTATCATATATCTAATGAGCCGTTCTACAATGTTATTGGAAAACATATTTCTCTCATTTTAACTCCTTTTGTGCAATTTTATTGTACAATTTGACTGTTTTAAGTTAATGTATTTCAAAAAAAAATGTACTTTCAAAAATTAAATTATTATGTTGGAAATATGTAATTATTTGCAATATTATCACTCTTTCACGAAAATTTATCAATCAGAGGAGTTGTCTCACATCCATGAAACAAAACCGAAATTTGTTTCAAATATATGTTTTAACAAACAACTGGCGTAACACTCTGTAAATAGGTCTTACAATTTTCCTGGGGAAGGCATGCCCGGGGAAGACTTAACCATCGATGTCACTGTGTCAAGGTGTTTTTGTGAATGGAGACCATAATACCTAGAAGTAAACACTTTCTCACATAATTATCTGGTGCATGTTTCATTACCTACTGAGCTCAAATTCAATGGTAATTAATTCGAATAACTCTAACATTTGAATGTTAGAATCTATGACCTGGCTACAATTTATGAATCAATTAAATATACAATTTTTATTTAAAAACCCGGGTGAAAAAATTTATACAAGAAAGTAGAACATTTCTATAACTGTAATTTTTGTATTAAAACATGCACTTTCTTGTAAAAAAATATACAAAATTTAACCCAAACATACAATTCAATACAAAAAGCTAATTTTTTCTGGCATTTTATTGTAGGAAAGTAAAAAAAAAAGTTGACAATAAATTATAAGTTTCTACAATTAAAAAATTTGTATAACTTTTTATTATTATTTTTTCTACTTTGAAAATCTACAATGTATTATGAAAAACTACCGAATCTTACATATTTTCTATTTTGTTGTTTGAGGTCATAAAAGTACTTTTTATTTTATCTAAATTATTGTAGAAATTTACCAATTTTGACCAAAAATACAAGATTTCACTAAAGTTATAATATTGGAGAACTCCTTAAAATTATGTTATGAATACTGGTAATGTATGATAGAAATTTACAAATTTAAGCAACAAAATACAATGTTTCGCAGCAATACTTTTAGAATCCGCATAAATATTTCGACTTGCACCTTAATGTCAATTTTTGTAGGGTACATAATATATGAGTTTCTATAAGAACCTATCATTTAAACAATATTACACTTTTACCAAAAACTTTTGCTATCATAATAAGTCACAGATAAAGCAGCATTTTCAGTTATGCTATTACAAAAAAGATTCTATGTTTAAACTTTAAAGGAATGGTATAGTATTAAAAGACAATAATGAATAATCGTTATTAAACAACAAAAAAACCTTACATTTCAGGGTTTTTTTCCATATATATATAGTAATTGATTGGACTATATATGTCTTTTAAAATTATGTCATGGCAGTGTTCTTAATATGTGTCATCCTAGGTCGAAACAGCATTTTATAAACACTTTCATGTAAAAATTTTTTCCCTGGGAAAGTATTTGTATTTGTTGCTCTTAGACGATTTAAACTCGATACATTGAATCAAGCTCGATTTAAACCGCGAAATAAAAATTTGTTATTACAATTTCACATGTTGAACAAAGAAACTAAAAAATATGAGAAGCAGAAATAATTCTCTAGGCGATTTCCTAAATAATTATCAACAATTCACCAACACATGGATAAATATATTTATATATCTGCCGAGTCAATAAAGTGGCTGCTGACTCAATTAAAATACAGCATAAGTTCTCAATAATTAATCATTAAATGCTGATCAGTAATTGAATTTAAGTGCTTAATTACATGCTTCTGGTTATTAATATGCCAAAATTGCCAAGTGGCATAAGTTACAATAATGTGCATATGTTTACCTCATTAAAATACCAAACACCATATTTGTATAGTATACGTATTGAAATATGAAAATTTATGGACGATATGCACTCCTGATACTCAGGAATTCTTCTAACCTCTCACTTGAGTTATTACAATTGAGATTTTGATATTTATTATAATATTGTGTTGAGAAAATTGGGATAAATAACTCAAAAAAGTTATTTTAGAAGTAATTCTCGTTTTAAGAAATACGCAAATAGCCTATTTTTGCCAGATCTTGATATGAAGTTATTCAATGAAAAAATAAAACTTTAAAAGAAAATTGAAATCATCACATGACAAAATTATACTGATGAAATAAAATTCATAAATTCTTAAAGTTTAATTGAGTACTCTTTTTGAAAATTTAAACCACACTCAAAAGAAAAATATATTCTCAAAACTTAAATTTTAAGAAAGGTGTGAAGAAGTTTTTCTTAGGAATGATTCATCAGTGGTGAGCAGGACATTTACTTGTAGGACATTGATAAGGACATTTGCACGCTCCATCATGTTTTATTGAAGCGCTGAAATAATAATTAATATTTATTATTGTCTGAGGACATTACAGAGAAAACGGGAGAGGATTTGTTTAAATATCTTGTGACATTCATTTCGGAATTCTTGAATAATAATTATTCAAGAATAATTATTTTAAAAAACACATAAAAAAATGCCATGTGCGCGAGATCAGAGTATGGTATCTATGTATAGATGTATTTTGGGGCGCTGAATATAAATCTGGCCTTAATTTTCCCCCAGCGCGTCAGGGTTTGCACCTAGACGCCGAAAATTCCCTAAAGAATCAGCTTTTCTGGGTATAATTTACCCTTAGTATAAAATTATTTGGAAACAGGTAAGAGCATAATATCCTCATATATGTTGGTGCGCTAAATGCAAAATCTGTCACTAGTTTCTCCCCAGCGCCTCATGGATTTTCGCTAGAAGCGGAAAATTCTCCCGAAAATCAGCTTTTTCGGGTATGAAATAAACCATGGTATTGAAATCGTCTAGAAACGGGTCAGACATGATATCTTTATGTATTTTGATGCGCCTAATACAAATCTGACATTGGTTTCTCCCTCGCATGTCAGAGTTTTTCCCTAGAAGCAGAAAATGTCCCAAAAAATCAGCTTTTCGGGTATGATATTAACCATAGTATTGGATTCATCCAAAAAGATGAATTAAATACCCAGAGTGATTCTATATGTAGACAACCTGCTTTTCTAGGAAATTTTCCGTATCTATGGACAAACCATGACATGCTGGGGAAAAATTAATGTCAGATTTGTATCCCGCGTACTAAAATACGAGATGTGGACAAAAAGTTTGTGGACTAAGCTTACCAAATACCCAATTTTGATTATTCCAAAACGGGGTTGTGGTCACCCTCGAAGAGCCCCCCCCCCCCCGGACAGAATTCACTTGGTCCACGTTTGTTCCATTCTTGAAAGCAGTGCTGCATGTACTCCTTTGTCAGTCCTTTTAGGAGCTTCGTCGTTTTTCGTTTTATGGTATTAACATCCTCAAAATGTTCAGCCCGCATAATATTTTTGCCTTTGGGGAACATGTAGAAGTTGCAGGGTGCCTCATCAGGCGAATAGAGAGGGTGTTCGATCGTAGTAATATTATTTTTTGGGCCAAAAACTCACGCGTGACGAACGCGGTGTGCGCAGGTGCATTGTCCTGATGCAGGATCCACTGATTCTGCGCCCACGATTCGGGGCGTGTACTTGGCACACGTTCACGCAGATGCTTCAGGATTTCAACATAGAATTTCGCATTAACAGTTCGACCTGCTTGAACATATTCATTATTAATAAATCCACAAATATCGAAAAAAACGATGAGCATGACCTTGATTTTTGAGCGACTCCCGCGTCGCCATCGACGCTCTCCCGTCCATCCTTGAACCGATCCACCGATTTATGAACAGCACTACGCTTCGTTGCGGACTCCACATACACTGTTTATAACATTTCCAAAATTTCGCGACCGGTTTTGCCGAGCTTTACGAGAAATTTGATGTTGATTCTTTGCTCTGTTAAAACGTCTCGCTTCATTCCGCCAACACGATCAAAAGTACGTTCACAAGAATGGGCACCAAAAGCAGAGATCTCACTCAACCGGGACCAAACTTTCACTGAAAACACGTGAGACTTCCCCCTAGATGTTGCAATACTGTAGAAACTTACAGTGTTGCTACGTCGGTAGAAAAAAATTCAGCCCACGAACTTTTTGTCCACACCCCGTAAATATGGATATCATGCTTCACCCGTTTCCAGATGATTTTAATAAAACGGTTATTTTCCTACCCGAAAAAGCTGATTTTCTACGAAATTTTCCGCATCTCGGAAAAAACCCTGACGTGGTGAGGGGCAACTAATGTTAGGTTCGTATTTAACGCTCTAAAATACATGTAGATATCATAATTTGACCTGTTTCCAGATGATTTAAATGCTATGGGTTATTTCAGATTCGTATTCAGCACAACCAAAATACATGAAGATATAATGCCCTGATTGTTTCCAAGCGATTTCAATACCAAGGGTTATTTCATACTCGACAATGCTGATTTTCTAGGAGAATTTTCGCGTCTAGGGGAAAACCCTCACGTACTGGGGGAAGCTTAATGGCATATTCTTATTTAGCGCACCGAACTACAGGAAAATATCATGCTCTGACCTGCTTCCAGACGATTTCAATACCAAAGGTTATTTCATACCTGAAAGGCGTATTTTCTATTGAATTTTCCGCGTCTAAGAAAAAGCTGATTCTCTAGGGAATTTTTCGCGTCTAGGGGAAAACCCTGACGTGCTGCGAAAAATCTAAGGTCAGATTTGTATTCAGCGCCCCAAAATACAAATAGATACCATACTCTGATCTCTCTCGCATGGCGCTTTTTTTGTGGGCCGGTATAATAGTAATCACCATATCGACATGCGACATTCTGCAAGGAAAGGAGCCAGTTTGTCAGTATAGAGTTACACCCAGAGGCTTATAACCACACAATTTTACGAGCTATAGACTATAGGTTGGAGTATAATTTCTCTTCAAAAACCTAGATTCAAAGCTTTTGACTTTCATTCAAGAAAACTCGAATATCTCCTAAACTGTGGTCAACAAGGTTGGCCATGTCCTTGCGAAACGACACATGCTGTTACCACACAGGGGTACATACAAATACCAAAATTCACCAACTAGATGATTGTGTGTTTGCCAAAGATTTTATCTTATCCCCTTCTTATATGTGAAGTTCATTTCTCGTTTATAATTTGGTAGTGTTATCCAAGTAGAAATTTGCCTAACTCTGCCGAGTTTTAAATTGTGGCCCTGCCATGAAAGACGTGAATGGTACTCACGAGTTTTGGGTAGATACCGACTATTGCATCAGGTTTAAAATGGGTTTACCTCCAGGGAATTTTCGATCATTTCACGCGTCAGAATGAACTTAGTGCTTCAGGTACTGCACCAAGACCTCAAAATAAACATTTACAGGAAATATCCTACGAACTTATATGCAGTGTCATGAAAGTCGACCCTAAATTATATGCAAAAGCTTTTGGGCATGAGGTTTAAACCAGGTCCTTAAATTACAAATCCACAAAAAGTCTCCTATAGGGATATTCATTTCCAGGGTCACCAAAGTCAACCGAAGTCTACTCCAAGTGTAGTGAGGATTGGCCCCATGTATATATTGTAGCACGTCGTGAAGGTTGTTATTTCACCTCTTTCAGTGTTTTGTAATTTGTTTAGTTTTTCATCTTTTTTTCGGAAAATAGAATTTTTTATATTTTAGTAGCTTTTTCGGTGGATGAAAAAATAAAAATTGGTCAGAAAAGGCTAGTTGATGATCTTCACCTTTATTTTTGTCCTTCAAAAACGTCCCGATATGTCACGAAAAAAGTCATGTTAATTGAACGTCTTGAATGAAATCAATTTCACTAAAATTTATTATCTGAATCAAGAAAATTTGTGGAGAGAAACTATTTTTAGAATTTACTCGTCAATAAGTGTAGTATATAAAATCTAAAGATAATTAAGATTTGTACGAGGTTTAAAAATGAGTAATATCTAAGCAATCAGGAACATTGCGTCAGAAACAATATTTTGCGATACGTGCTCAGGGCTTCAAAAGATACAATTTGTAATTTTAATGTCAGAGCAAAAATTGCCCTATAAAATGTTGAACAAATATTGAACACTCAAGTGTGCAAGTGCTAATAGTACTGCAAAATCTTTCGAAAAAATCATCTCAGAAAAGGTTAAGAAGACCAGAGTTGCGCTGACGCGACGACTTTATAATAGGTATGAGAGCAATAAGCGATAGGTACATACGGGACAGGAAGAGTTAACAGTTGCTGGTTGAATCATCGCGCCTCTAAGGGATTTCCCTGTTTTTGTCAGAAATCCGCGCAAGCAATCTCCAAACAATGGCCATCTATCGCTACCGAAGAGGTGAAGGAAGCACTAACGTACCCGAAGAACTTCACTGCTGCAGGACCAGATGTTATCAAGAACATCGCGTGAAAGAAGCTTACTTTGGACACACCAGCATCTTGCCCGCATCTTCACCTCATATTCAAAGTCGGAGACGCCCATTACGCAGAGGCTGGAGTTAGGACGCTCTGTACTCTTACCGAAGAAACGCGTTTTCTTCAACCCAAGGAACTACAGGCCAATAACTGGTCTGAGCACGCTATATGAGATCTTTACAGCTATCCTGAACAACAAGATTGTTTGGAGAATTGGACCTGTGTGGAGAGAGATTTACGAACAAAGCTACTCGAAAAACGGTTTAGCAGACTGCTGTGAAAACCTGATACTTGATTGGTTCATTCTGTAAAGACGCAGCAGTCCACTAGCGTTGCCTGTCGATGGCTTGTATTGCTGACCGGAAACTTTCGATTTAAACTCTCATGAACTTATGAACTGTCTGTTGCAAAGTTCGAAGGTTCATCCACACATAGTGATATGCATACAGAGATTAAAGCTTCTTTGGAGCACTAGATTCACAATCTCATCTGGAAATTATCGTGTAACAACGAGCAGCGTCACCTTCTAGAGAGCGTTCTTTCAGGGCAACACCATAAGCCCTCTCCGCGTTTGCATTACACTTCTGTCACTATCTCTCGCACCACGCAACTCTCTGGGTACCTCTGCGGCGACACTTATTATCGCGAGCATAAGGTCATTCATGTATTTTATTTGAATGACCTGAAGATCTATGCTTCTAGTGTAACAGCTTCAGAATGCTTGAAGTGTCGTCTAAAGTTACACAAGAGAGATTGGTGTGGATACTGAATTCGACATGTGTGCCAAGATTCATCTGAAGCTATCAATACCTAGTCGTGCGTGAAAGCCGCTTTTAGGATATTGCCATCACTGAAAGGGGTTCTCTGAATCAGAGACAAGCCTTTCCTTTAAAAAAATATCGTCTTTTATTCTGTCACCGTTAAACAAGATATCTGCAACGAAAACGATTGCCGTCCCGGTTCTACTCTACTCGTTTGGGGTTGTTACATAGGCGAAGCACGAACTTACGACCCTGGAAATTGTCACGCGTAAGATCGTGCATATGCAGAAAAGCTTGCAAATAAATTCGTTTGTCCCGCGATTGTACATCCCACGCGGTCAAGACGGGCGCAGACTTCTAAATCTTCAATCTCTTGATAGCCGAATTATCCTGGGTACAGCTGAAATCGTCGCAAATGAAAAGGAACGTTTTCTAAAAATGGTCAGCAATCACGAAATGATTGACAAAGAAGCGTTCCTTCACAAAGCCGCAGAGCAGCCAGCCGAGACACTTAGCCTGAATCTTAACATCAGAAGTAAGGAAAGTGCATTACTCCATCTAGATGTCTCGCTGCCAAAGGGCAAACTGAAGAACGCAGAGGTCGGAAACTTCAACTTCAGCTCTTCAACAAGAAAATGCACGGAAACTCGGAAAAGTAACGGAAGATCAGTCCTTGTCGAAGTAGGTCATCAAACGTAGCCATAAGTGTGATTTACCATGGTTTTACTGGGAGCCAGTGTCATTTTCATAGATGTCAGTTGCCATCGTACATCATTATTATATAGTTAAAACTTTTCCATAAGGACAACCGCTGGATATTACCGGGAGCGGGTGCCATTCTGAAAGATTGGATACGCTCCCGGCGAAATCGCGGTAATATTCCAGTCGTAACCACGCCCAAGGACGACCAGTGAAAGCTTCGCACCACCAAGAGCACCGATGATCAGGACGACTTCATACCTCTCTTTATTTTGATTCTCCTTGCCTGTGATGTTTTTGTCACCCGGTATCGAAAATTCCATAACGAACATGGTGCGTTTCTCGAAGTCAAGGAGAACTATCTCAGGCCTTGAGTGCGCAAGAGAAATTATTGTCTATATTGTATATAAATATATATATATATATATATATATATTCATTTATTCGATAATTTATTTAATCACGACAGCATATTCAATACAAGATATGTACTCGATGGTAACAGTTAAGATAAAAGAAATATATTGTCAAAACTTTAAATTAAAACCCAAAAAACAAAATTGAAATCAGAGCGTGTTATAAATTTATATAGACTTATTTCAAACTTTTCCTTAAAATATAAACCATACACCCAAGAAAAATATATTTTCGAAACTTAAATTCTAAGAAAGTCATAAAGAAGTTTTTCGTAAGAATAATCAATCAGTAGCCAGCAGGAGATTTATTTGAAGGACATTTATTAGGTCTTTAGCATGGTCCGCCAGTTATTAGACCTGCGAGTGCTGAAATAATTATTAATATTTATTATTAGCTCAGAAAATTATATATAAGAAAAACTGAAGCAAAGTTTTTTCAACTATCTTATGAAATGGGACGTCAGATAATTTTTATCAGAAGGCTAATGAAAATCATCAAACGTCGGATAATTGTAGTTATCAATTGTTTGCAACGATTTCATCCAACTACATATAAATGAATATTCATCAGATTCACTGTAAAAGATTTCATTTTATCCCCTCCTTATATATGGAGGTAATTTCTCGTTTAAAAATTGACTAGCTTTTAAAATTGTTCTAAATAGATCAAAATATTTTTGGTGCAACTTACGCGTTCCACATTTTGAGAGGCATCCTACGTAATATTTATTGACGGCCTTTGTTTGACCACCCGTAAAACAGTTTGGTGTTAAATCATTCTTATTATCGTATTTCTGAAAGCATATCATTTTTCTTTTATTAATTGACATGTCTCCTGCAGATAATCAAGTTTTCAATTTTAAAAAGAGAAAACAAAATTGGTTTAGGCTTACAAGGCAATCTATTGAGCAATATCCTGTCATGGCAGAGGAAATCGTCAGCAAAGTTAGTAACGTTCCAACTGCGTTGAACATAAAAGACATAAAAATTATTTGTCGGTATCAATTTGAATAGTGTCACGGCAGAACCACATAAACTAAATTTTCTTTCACCAATGTCAAGATAAGACAATTTATATTTGAAAAAAGCAATTGCTGTAAATCATGCAACTACCCTATTTAGAAATAATGCAATTTAAAATAGAGTATTCTTCCAACTGTGGATTTGCACAGTTATCGTACCGACCAATTCCGGTGCGAAGTTAAACTTTATTTTTTGACAAATATCAGATATTTTGAAGTCAAAAAATGTTAAATTGATTTTTAAATTACATAATTTGAAATTGTTAATTTATTTGTACATTTCATAAAGATAACTTACTCAGTAAATACGAGATTATTGTTGCCCTCATGTTGAAGAACTGAAAGAATTAAACCCAACTCTCTTGGGTCTCAATATGAAGATATTGATAAAAAAGGCCATTAAAATTTTCGTATAATAAAAATGAGCATGTGCTGCGAACATATTTTCAATATTTCATGCGACATTTTTATGATGCGAGCACGAAAAATAAGACAAACATGCACATATTTTTTATTTTCATCGTGATTTATTTTTACAAAACAAAGTAATAATTTTATTTCAGTATGGCAGTACATCACTAGATAAGCAATATTTTTATCAAAAGATGATTTTTTGCATAAAGAATTCCCAAAAAATCTAATACACAAGGATAATATCGAAATATTATTCTGTGTGCAATAACTTGAAAAGAAACTTTCGAATAAAATTTTTAATAGTAATACTTTTTTTCAACATAGTTAATACTGCTACCAAAAATCATTGTAATTTGAAATAAAAACAGTTGAATTCAATCAAAAAACTAGAATTAAAAAAAAGTTGAATCTCGAACCAAACTAGATTAGTTTTTAACCAAACAGTTGTATTTCAAAACAGAAAAGATGATTTTTTAACCAAGAAGATTAATTTTCTAAAAATTCCCAACCTCAGATTGGTGATATAGTTTATGGACAGTGTTTTTTTTTAAAGATAATAATTCAAAATGCCAAAGTTTCTCAAGCGTTTCGCATCTCCGCTACTTCTGATTTAGTTAGAATTAGTTAAATTAATTTTTATTTAGTGAAATAATAAAATTAGCTATGAAATATGTTCGTTTAACTAATTTAAACTTTATTGAATGGTGACTTAATCATTCGAGAATATGATTAAAAACGAAACTCTTGAGTAGTCAATTATTTTCAGTAATCAATTATCTTGTCCATGTTTGATTATCTACTGCGGTGATATTAAGTATCACTTAAACTTAATTCTGATAATATACAATTTTTGAATATTTTATCTCGCTACAATTCATGATTAATTCATTCACACAGTTTTGATTCAGAAAGTATTTGTATTTTTTGCTCTTAGACGAACTTGGGATTTTGTATGAAGAAGGGAAAGGAAAGTGACCCATTTGGGTAGAACTTCCCATATAGTTTGCGATTGGTTTGAAGTTCTTACACTCTAACTAGCAGTAAGTATAAAAATTAACATCCAAAAACACCTTATGGGACAAATTATTGTTGACTATAGGTGGGCGGGGAGACCCGGCGGGACCCTCTGGCGCTCAAGCTATAGAACCTATTTCGATAAACTCACCATTATCGAGCCTTATGAGCCCAAGGCGAGCTTCCGGTTTTTTTGCCAATATCTCGTAGAACCTCGCTGTGTCCAGGATGTACTTTGATTCCTCGCAGAAGCCCCTCTAATCTTCCCGTTTGTGAATGCTTACGTTTTTATTGTACTAATACTGAGCCGTCTTACAGATGTCTCAGCCTGAAGGAAATTTAGTTCCATTGGTCCTGTTGTACAACGTTCTAGCCTTTTTACGGAGTTCCTTGAGGTGGGCACACCATCATTCTTCTCCTTCCCTAGACTCAATTGTACTTGTAAGGCAATTGTTCTCATATAATGTAATCAGAGTCCTCTGCAGAAAATCCGCGGCGTGTTCTAACTCATCTATGGTAACGTAGCTTGTGGGGAATTCCACAAGCCTGCCTTTGAGTTCCTCTTTATATGAGTCCCAAAGTGTATTCCTGGGGGTTCTGATCTTTGAAACTGATGGTTTTCGTAGAGCTAACTGGAACAAGATATATGTGTCGTTCGAGAGATACTCCTTATCGGAGACTCTCAAGCCCACTATCCTGCTCCTCAGTTCTTCCGAGCCTAGAGTTAAATCGAAAACCTCACTTCTGTTCTCAATCTGGAATGTGGGAGTATTACCATGATTTAGGATCTTTAGCTCAGTACCTGCTAGGTATTCAATTGAATCTCTTTCTCTAAATTAGAGCCTTAATCTCTTTAGGGAGCGAAGGCCCCTCCGCATCGCCAATCAAATAAGCCGTGGCGATATACACCTCTAGTCTCTGTCCGCATCCATATCCTTGACGGATATGCATGCCTTGGGTGCTTTTTTGCGTGGCTCCTTATATATTGAGCCGCACCCTCTCAAGCCACTAACCCTTTCCCTGTATAACCAGGGTTCTTGGATTAGGGCAAGCCCTGTTTGCACCCCTGACATACGCCTGGTTAAAACTGCCGAGGCACCTTTGCTGTGGTGCAAATTAATCTGCATCATGGTTATTCGCGTCACAGCCATTGATAAGCTAATTCGGGGCATATCTAGATGCTTCTGGTCCCCATACGGAGACCAGTTGGGTCACCCGGAGGATGACCCTACCCGCTTCTAGATAGAATCGGTAATCTAGAGCCGCGAAAGCCCTGATTGAAATTCCGGGAAGACTTAAAGGTAGAATCCAGCCCATCCTCTTCATCTGACTCCCTGACTGTTGGGATATAATTCCCAAAAATCGTTCATAGAGTGTAGTTCCGCAAGTTTAGTTAGCCCAGAACGGCCGATGGATCCTCGGGGGTGCCAGGAAGCAGACAACTTCTTCAGTAAATACAAGAATATAATTTTTGCCCTCACGTTCAGGTATTAAAAGAATTAAACCCAACCCTTTTGGATCTGAATATTAAGATATTGATAAGAAAGGCCATCAGAATTGTCATATGATATGTAGTGGTCGATTTACCGACATCACATCAACAAGAAATGTCATTAATAAGAAATGTGGCGCTAATGTAGAACTGAGGTAAATACATAATTAAACCAAGAAGAATGTAAATCAGAAGCGTCGTAGACGCGTGAAAAGTAGAATATCAACTGACAGTGATACACTTTTTTGACTAATAGCCAGTTTGTTTTCAGAAGTATGGTTTTTATTTGGAACTGGATTTTTTGTGAAATTTGCATCTTTGTGGAATTAACTTTTTTTTTTGAATTAGAAAATAATTATATTCACGACATCTGTGTTTAATGAAAGCAAGGAGAAAAAAATCTGCCCAGCTCGAAAACTGCAAAATAAAGGATTTCTCTCAATACTAAAAACTGAAGACAACTAAACGGAAGAAGTATTTCACAAAATATAATAAACAACAAGCCGAAGATCGACGACAAAACAAGGAAAAGAATGATAATTTATGCTGTGATTGATGTGCAATAATTTTACTAAATGTATTGAGGTATAAATTTCATTAACTTTTATTTGCCTTATGTCTGTTAGAAAGATAGCGTCCTACAAAAACTTCCAATGGCTATAGTGAAAACAAATTATGAATTTAAAAGTAATTATTAGAAATTAATTTTGAAGCTTTATGAGGGAATCTGCAATCGGTATACAGTGAACTATTTACTCATAATTTTTATACATATAAAATGAATTTAGATTCATTTGACTGATATAAATGTCTGTCAAGACTACCTCCCAATCAACGTGATTCATCACAAATGGCGCCCCAACCGAATAACAGTGGAATACGGAGTTCAACTCCGGTTCGTTATCCAAAAAATTTGGGAAACGAAAGCATGTCGCGAAGTATGAACAGAATGAGAGAAAATGTCATAAGTACTAACCACAGTGATAGGAATGATGTTAGAAATCAAATTCATAATAGAGATCAAAATAACAGATAAGATTTTCCGACACCAGCTCATCGACAGGGTCCAAGTGAAGAATAATTTACAGGACTGAAATGGTTTAAACAGAACAGGAAAGATAGATATTCCATTTCCAAGTTTAAGAGATGAAACTACAGATATGTATGTAATTCTAATGATTTCATCTATGCACTGGAGGGTAAAAGTAGGTTATGTTTTGACGCAAATTCTTATCAGTAAAATAACTGAATAATTTAAAGTAGATTTTTTGAAAGAATTTTATCCGTTTTAATTAAGAGCTCGAAAGAAGAATAGATGGAGAAATAAAAAATAAATTTATCGCAGGGTTGAATCAAACGTAGTTTATTTTTATAGTCAAATCAAAGAATCAAATTATTTCAAACCCCCTTTAGCTGATCATACCAGAAACCACATGATAATTAGACCATTGCGTGAAAAACAGAGCAAATCTGATGATAGAAATATACGAGACAGATAGATACTATGACAAGGAAAAAGACAATAGAGTAGGAGTAAAAAATGAATCTATTTATGAATGGTATAATTGGTACAATAGGAGAAGGGATGATAGATTCGAGAATTGGAGGGATAGAAATAATAAAGATGAAAGACAAGAACAAGACATATACAGAAACAGTAGAAGCAGACATGAAAGACGTGATGATCACAGACAAGACAGACCAGCAAGATCAAAGAGATCCATGTGAAAAATATAAAATTAATACTATAGATGACAGAAGTAGAGTTAAATACGATAACAATGACGAACAGAGAAACTAGACTTCAACTTCAATACCGGTCCAATTGAGAGTCATATCACAAGAACTAGCAAACAAATCTCTAATAGCGTGAAGCGAACATTATCGGTAACAAATGTTGCATTAAGGGAAGCATCATAAAAAAGTAATGAATGTTAAAAAACAAATATATGTCGATATTGAAATAAGGGAACTTAAAATTGGTTAAGAGAAAATCGAGGTGTAATGGACTTTGGAAAACAAGTAATTAAAAGACAAGACGAGATTTTTCAGACACTCAAAAAAACTTTTGAAGAGTAAGATAGCAGAAAAAACTCTGAAAGTAATAAACATAATAAAAATAATTTTCCGGCTGCAAAACAAAAAAGTTTGTTCAAAGCAAGTATTGAAGGAAAAGCAGAAAATGCTAAATAAGACTATACATAAAATATCGGATAGGAATGTAAATAAAGAAAATTCTGCAGAGAGAACGAACAAACTCAAAATCGATCAAATTCAAAAGAAGTTTCAGAAAAATCCAATCATCAATATAATAGTAGAAGAAAACAAAAATTGTGGTTCAATCAGATTTAACAGTTTAACGAAATACGATATTGAATTTGATGAAAAAGCAATAGCATCAGTTGAAAATATAGACAATTTAGATTCGAATGAGAAAGAGGCAATATTGTACATATTAATAGTAAATGACAAAGCTCTTTCAGACGAGCCTGGATGTACTAATGTGTATAAACACAGGATTAGAGTAAATAATCCAAGGACAGTAATACGCAGACATTACTCAATACAGGTGGCAAAACATAAATACGTGAAAAATGAAATAAAGCGAATGATAGAACTTGCAATCATTAAATCATCCATAAATTCATTTTGTAATCCGATCAGAATTGTAGATCAAAGAGATGGGAGAATTATAATTTGCTTAGATAGCCGTTTTATAATCAGGATAGTAGATCTTGAGCATGAAGGTCCGCCAAAAATAGAAGATATTCTGCAAAAACATGAAGGAATGGAAGTGCTTAGTACTACAGACTTTACCTAAGGATACTGACAAGTACCTTTGGAAAAAGACTTACGTAAATACACTGCATTCCTACCAAAAGGAAAGTCTTACCAATTTTTCAGAATACATTTTGGTTTAAAAACTGCAGAAATTGGTGTTGTTAGTGCTGTAAATACAAGATTGCAATTAGAAACAGAGGAAACTGCCTCCATTTTTATTGATATGTTAGTTACATCGAATACATTCTCATCAAATATACAGAATTTGGATTCAGTGTTAAAAAATGCAATAAAGGCAAACTTTATATTGAAGCTGGATAAGTCAATGTGATGTAGAAAAGGGGTTGAATTTTTTTGTTTTAAATAAATGGAAAAAGGGATTGAAATATATTAAGGTCGAATAGAAGCTATATTAGAAATTTCGGAACTAAAAAATGTGAAAGACCTGCAAAGTGTACTGGGTGCATTTGGTCAAGTAGGCTTACGCAGAATTTGTGAAACTTCTTCGCGATATTTTGAGTTCAAAAGAAAAATTTATTCGGACTGAAAAACATTTGATAGCGTAGAAATTAATAAAAGAACAACATCCTGATTACTGTCCTTTTAGCGCACTATTTTAGTGATAAGCCTTTTAGATTACAAACGGATGCAAGTAAAAAGGGAATTGTAGCAATCCGATTCCAAATTGATAAATATAGAAACGAACGCACTTTGGCTTTGACAAGCAGATGTCTAACGAGTTGTGAAACAAATTATACGATCATACCAGAATGTTTTATTTTTTAGGTCAAATTTTGATTTAAACTGCCGTATTTTGATTCCCGATCTAATAAAAACATTATGAAACATTTAATGAAAACACAGAAGGTGAATTCGATCCAATGATTCCTAAAAAGCCAAATGAGTTAATATCCGTAGATTTGTATGGTCCTTTGCCCACATCGGCTTCTGGAGTGGAATGCATAGTTGTCATATTTGATTTAATTTAAGAAGCAACTACACAAATATGTATAACAACATTTTTCAGGAAATATTGTATTAAAATTGGAAAACCATAGCGAATTCTATCAGATAACTGGACGCAGTTTTCATCTCCAAAGAGGAGATGAAAAGTGTAGAAAAAACGATGCAAGAGCTAGGTAGTCTTCTTAGGGCGTATTGCTCAAAAAAACATACTCACTGGGCTAATTAAATCAAAGATATTTAAAAATGGATAAATTCAGCTATAACTGAAAGTCCAGTAGGAGTAGAAATAGATAATAATAAAATTGAAGGAACATTAAATCGAGTTGATTTAAAAATGTATTGTAACAAGAACAACGTAAAAGAATAAAATATATATAAAGATGGCCATTGTCTCTGAAAAGACAGGCCTAGCGGAGAATAATCGTGTAAAGAAAACACGAAAACTGTAAAAAAATAATCAACAAATCATGACAGAAAACGAGGAAAACTTTGCTTTTTAAGGCAACAAAAAGGTATGTGAATAATTTCCAGAAAGATGAAATATGTAGACGAAAAGTAGATATGTTAATCAACGAAAATTTAGATTTGAAAAAATGATAAGTATTAATAAATGGTGTGAATAAAGCATGTATGTACAAAGATTAGAAAGTTTTATAAACGAATTTTTTTGACTTTGTACTCATAATTTTGACTCAAATAAAATTAAGTGAAACTCATTTGGCATATGGGTAATTGTCAAATTGTAGGCAAATTTTAGCACCTACAGTGGCAATCACATTATTATTAGGAATTAAATATTTCATAACAGAAATTGATCTTAACGCATCTAAAAATTTAAAATCCAAAAGGGATTTGATGAAAGAGAGCGCGAGCTTTTAAAAAGTTCAAAAGTGAATAATGTAACGCATGCCATTCAGGGAAAACGAAATATTCAACTATTGTACCGTACGGTAATGATGCGAGAATAATGATGATGTTTAGCCTGTTTTAATCTTTATAAAAAAATAACAGATTTTAATCATAAAAAGTCAGCTACTTATGAAAGAAAACAGCGCTGAGCAAGTAACGGAATGGTTTTTATAATTTTTTTCACTCCGAAACTGGTTTTTAACGCACGTACGGGAATGACGTTTTTGTTGTCAAAATGCACTTTTCAGTTTTAATATCAGATTCACAAAAAAAAGAGTTAATATTTTAAGCTCAATTTTATAGAATCTTATATTAAACGATACGCTTAATATTTCTGTATTTATTACTCAGCTGCAACTAAAATATTTCACTAGAAAGAAAGACGTACGGTAATGACGTCTGAAATGACAAAAATCGAAGGACAGACTTTAAGGTTTTTACAATATTATTTATTTGACTTAAAAAATGTGCATACATTAAATTTATGTTCATCTAAAGTTTACAAACTTGATACGTTAAGCCTTGTTCAGGTTACTGTCTAAAAAAAGGAGAAAATCAGTTTATCCTTCTGCAAAGTGAGCTTGGGACGCCGTACGGTAATGACGTTTGGGGTGTTCTTATACTAAATTAAAGTTAATAGCAACAGAAATGAAAAAAATGAACTGACCATTTTGTAGAGGATGATAATAAGTATTTATTAAATTAAAAAAAAATCAGTACGAGTTTCTAAGTTAATGTTATATTACTGGGACTTCAAGTTTGCCTTCAATTTGACAATTACCCATATATAAATGTCTGTGTTAAGAACACCTCCCAATAAACGTGATTCATCACGAATCAAAGTAAACATGTGTCGCGACCATATTTTCAAGATTTCATATCACATTTTTATGATACGAACATGATATAGCATATAAACATGCATATATTTGTTATCTTTATTGTGCTTTATTTTTACAAAACAAAGTAATAATTTAAGAGTTAAAGCACAGAACTATATAACTAATATTTTTATTGAAAATAGGTTTATGGCATAAAGAGTTTAAAAAAAATCAAAACCACTTTAAGGTAAAAGGATTGAATTGAATTGTCATTTTTTGATACAATAAATTTAAACGGAATGTTTGAATCAAATTTTAAGGTAGTATCATTTTTTTCAACCTTTCGTATTCATATTTCTGGAATTTATTATCATTCAATAAAAACTAGAATCTATTTTCTCAATTTTTTCGGATTTTAAGCAAAAAAATGTTCGTCTTGCTGTGATATCGATTTCTAATTGCTATGCAAAACCGATTTTGAAAATAGGCTAAATTTTAATCTAACAATTCTCGGTCTATTTCATCGGGAGTGGACTGTTTCGACTTTAAATGATGATTTCAATTTCTTGCAATTTTTTTGCTGTCTTAAAAAATTCCCGTTTTGTTTTTTAGCTAGTTCAGTACAACCAAACTTGAATTTTCAACCGCGGTTTAGTCTACTTTCTTGATTTGAGACGAACTGATTAATCTATTTATATGTTTGTATTTTTATGGCGGGAATCCCTGCTATTTAAAAATATTTTCATTATTCATTTTAAATATTTAAGAAATTTATTAATGCTTCTTATAAGAAAGAACAAATAAATTATTAATTAGCCCAAAATTCTCTCAAAACAGGGTAAATAGGGTGATTTAAAAAAAGGGAAATAATAGGAAAATGAAATATTTCAAATAAAATTAATGTAAATTTTTAACAAAATAGTTTAATTTTTGACCAAGAAAATGGCTTCATCAACGCTGTTGAAGTTTCAACCTAAAATGATACGTTTTAAACTAAATGGTCAAATCTTCTAACAAAAAAGATTAAAATTCAATAGAAGAATTCGAATTCTCTAAAAAAAAAGATTTTTTAGAATACAGTTGAAACATAAATTTTTTTACCATCAAGGATGAATTCTCCACCCAAAAGGACAAGTTTTGAATAAAACAGTTGAATTTTCAAACAAAAAAACAACTTCATCAAAATAGTTGAATTTTCAACCTAAAATGATGCACATTTTTATGATGCGAGCACGAAAAAGAAGATAAACATGAACATATTTTTTCTTTTTATTGTTATTTATTTTTACAAAACAAAGTAATAATTTGAGGGTGATAGTACGTAACTAGATAACTATTTTTGCAAGATCTTCATATGAAGTTAATCAAGCACCAAATAAAACTTGAAAAACAGAATTGAAATCAGAGTGTGTTACAAATTAATATTGTCCGATTTCGCAATTGTCCTTAAAATATAAACTATACGCCAAAGAAAAATATATTTTCAAAACTTGAACTCTAAGAAAGGCGTGAAGAAGTTTCTTGTAGCAATGATCCATCAATGGGCAGCAGGAAATTTTCTTAAAGAAAATGTAGAGGTCCATTAGCATTTTTGGTACTTTTTTATTTTTAACGCTGAAATAATTATCAATATTTATTATCATTATCATAAGCATTCACACGGAAAACTATAACAATGTTTCTTTCAACTATCTTATTATCGCCTGAATAATTATACAGGCCTTCGAAATAAAAATTTTTATACATTATTTGTTCACATAATTTTATTCGGTGAATATGAACCTGGCCTCAAAATTTTGCCGTCACGTCAGGTTTTCAAGATAAATGCGGTTAATTATGCCAAAAGTGACGATTTTGACTGTTTTTGTGACAATTTTTCAAAAAGAACTGAAGAGAGGACGCAAAATGGTGCAAGTACCAGTTTGCGTCCGGACGCAAATATTTGTAATATATATCAATTTTTTAATGATAGTTATGTTTACGCGGATTTCCGTAAATTCTAAACTGCTTTATTTTCTGAAAACACATTGAAATATTTTTAGAACCCTTTAGAAAGTGTAATAATATCCTTAGCTGAAATAAAATGAATATTAATTAAATGAATATTACTCATTTAAATATTTTCTTTAGAGATGAGTACTTTTTTTTTGAAAAATAAAGGCACGTTCAAAAGCACATTTGAGAAAGATGATTATAGATTATTATTGACTTGAATTTCGACAAACTTCAATGGTCTGAACGAGACGGCTGGAGTTAAAATCTAAATACAGATAATGGAACACATAACCCATAAAATAGTCACAGTGTTAACGATAAAAATATTAAGTTTAGAAATTATTTTCACAATATTCGGAATAGGCGCGAAAATCTTTCAAAAATACTGAAAAATATTTTTTTAAACTCTATTTGGTAGTGTGCCCATATTTTTAATCTTTTTCTTATTTTATTACAAATCATTAAAAAACTGTTATCGAATTTTAATAACACGAAAATAATACGCTGCACATATTGAAAAATTTTCATAATCTTACGAACAAATAACATTTTTTTGCTTATATGAACGCTTAGAGAGGAATAAAATTAATTATTTCTTATTTTCTTTAGTTCTTTTACAGTTATTTTTTTAGGTTTATCCTGAAATATAAGTGTTGCCGAGTCGAAACGAAAATTCAGGGATAGAGATTTAACTATAATTACGCACCTTCAAAACTGAAAGGTTTATATCTATTTATAATTTTTGAATTTCTTAATTCGATACAAATAACTCCTATAAAAAAACATTTAAAAAATTCTTTCATCATTCATAAATTTATCAATTTTTTTGTGCAAATTTGTATTTGGGTACATGTTACCGAAAGCAAATTTAAGCTATATTTTAATTTCCCATTTCTGGAAAGAAGCAACTAAAATTTTAGCTCTTGCCTTGATTACATGCCATCGATTATTATTTGAAAAAGTTGGAAAAATTTCAGATCACCTGCAAAATTTCGACAAAAACAGTCAAAATCGTTAGGTTTGGCTCATTTTACCTCACGTGTCTTGAAAACCTGTCGTGAGGGCCAAATTCTGAAGGCAGATTTGGATTCAGAGGACAGAATTATGTAAAGAACCAATTTTGATTCAGAACAGAAAAATTCTTCGCAAACCTGTGTTATCAATTTGCCAAAGATTGCATCTTACCCCCGCCTTATAAACATGGAGGTAATTTCTCATTTAAAAATTATTTATTATGAGCTTTTAAAAATTGTTTCAAATAATTGACAACATTTTTCTTTACAACTTACGTTCTCCACATTTTTTCATACAATCTGGATAACCTGCATTGAATGTATGCGTGGTATTATTGTCCTGGTAACAAACGGTGATAAGGGGTTCCCCAGTTAGAAGGTACTGAAAACCGTATCTTGTAAGAAGCAAATCTTCAATGTTAAAAGATGGAAATGAGAACTTGGTATACTTACTGAGCAGGCCATTTGGCAAACACTTTCCTCGCCTTGAACTTTCAAGAAAGTTGCTAATAAAGTTGCGATTGCTTTAACAAACAAATATTCAAACATTATTATCCAGTATTCATTCGAAAAGTTCTACGGACGATCCACACGCATACCAAGAAATTAATTCAAGTGAGGAAAAACGCAAAAACGCGTTCTCAAACATTGAATTTCTTATTTAAGAAAGAATGAGAAACGGTTTTTGAGATTTTATGGAGTTCTATAGATCTATAAAGGAAATAAACAAAAAAAATGTCTGAGAAAATGCTCCTAAACGTTTTCCTGTGGACAAAAGTCATGATATCAATTTTTTTGTAATTTATTTTTTACACTCAATTCATATAAACTATAGAAATCAACCAAGAACATGTTATGAGAAAAAAGATCATTCTTTTGATTCGTCAATCTGCAATAAAACTGGATTTTTCAAAAAGAATTGATAAAAAAAGCACTGATAATAATTATAACTTTATGGTGTGAAATTGATGGACTAATTAAACGAAATCACCTGAAATGCAGTTCTGTCAAAATTATATGTAAAGCCTAGTTCGAGGTGATTACAAATGTAGTTCTGCTACTTTGCACCGAATGGGGCCACATTTTAGAGAGTATAGGAGGAAAACAAAATTTTCCTAAGGTTGCCTAACCTGCCCTTACCGTACTTCATATAGTTTAAAGCTTAATATATTCTCAATGAATAAACATTTTTAACATAAGAAAAATGAGGTGGGTTATTTTTTCTTTTCATTATTTACAATTGCAATTGTATATTTATAGGGTGGGACTGTAATCATCTCGAACGAGGCTTCACATATAATTTCGATAGAAATTCACTTCAGGTAAGTTCGTTTAATCGATCAATTATATTAAAAGCCTCGTTTTAGAGATTACAAATGTACATTTTTAGAGTTTATACTAGAAAAAAATAAGGTCTGAACCTTTCTTGTTTATTTATTTATTGTTTTCGTGTTAGAACGGAGATCTGATTATAAACGATAATTAACCCAAAACAGCTTCAGTAGAGCTTCTCTTATTGACCATTATTGGCAGATTGTAAAATTTAGCAAAAGTCTTCGAAGCTTGCGACCAGTCTGCCGTGCTTTTAATAATACTAACATCTAAACCCCTTTTAAGAGCAGCCAACGTCGCCGCGTGTCTCTTACTATGGCCAGTGAATTCATCTCCGATACCACAAAATTTCATAAAAGCTCTCAACCATCTACTAATTGTCTGCGAAGAAGCTGCTTTGTGTGGCTTTTTAACCGTGAGGAACAATCTCTTAATATCTCCTCTAATTTCTTTGGTGATTTTCAAGTAGTGAATCAGAACACTGGCTACGCAAACCTCGGGTCTTTCTGCAAAGAAAGGTAACAAAAAATTGTGGTTGAGCAGAGCCTGGTCTGGTATTTTTAATCAGTTCCGAAATTCGTATATCAACACCGGAAGATGAGATTTCTATATTATCAATATCAATTAGTTGAAGGGTTTGTAGCCTATGAGCAGTTGCAATTGCTAAGAGAATTGCAAGTTTTTCCCTTAATTTTTGCATATTCAGGGATGATAGTGGTGTTAATTTGGCCAATTCATTCAAAAACACTGCAATATCCCAAGTTTGATCATATTTAGGTGTATTAAGTCTTAACTTAAAAATCTCTTTAAAAAACGACTTATAGCCTCGTTATTTGAAATTTTAACAGAAGAAATGAAAGAAATTTCTGCGCAAGCTGAGTTTAGAGAACTATGCGAGGCTCCTTCATCAAATCTCTTGGTAAAATATTCTAAAATCTGCACTATACTTGCATCAAACGGATCATACTGCTTTTCTTCGCAAAAGGACCACCAATTTTCCAATACGCTGTGATACTGTTTTAAAGTAGAACCAGTAAGGGACTGAATTAAAATATCTATCGGAGATTCGTTGATCTGCCTTCTCCTGTATACAAGCCTGATAGTTTCCCGGGAAATCAATGTAAGCTTGTCGGATAACAGGTAGTGTCGGTGCCTACAAGGAGACAAAAGTAAGGTTGAAGATGGTTAAATATAATCACCTTACCAATAACATTGATTGAAAGACAGGAAACCACGGCTGTGCTTTCCATAATGGTACAACCAAAACACCCGTAGCTCGATCCTGTTTAATTTTCTTTAGACATCTTAATATTAGAGAGAATGGGGTGGGGGATGCATAGATGTCCCAGGATTTCCATGAAATAGTGAACGCGTCTACCGCCATAGCTTCTGGATCAATCTTCCATGAACAGAAATTTTTTGATTTTGTGTTTCTTCTAGTAGCAAAGAGATCTATTTGAGGCACCTTCTTCCCACCTTCTCACTATTTTTTGGAACGCATAGTCAGACAATTCCCACTCTGTGTCGTCATGAACTCTACGTGATTCTAAATCCGCTTCTACATTGTCTTTAGAAGCTATATAAGATGCAAAGACCCAAATTTCTCTTCTTTCGCACCACTGCCACAATTGTCTTGCTAATGTATTAAGTTCATTCTAGATCATCGTTCAAATAAGACCGCAAAGTCATTCTTTTATCAAAATCAGCCGAGCTAATATCAAGGCAATATATCGCTCTCTTTCTCATAACTTACAATACAGAGGACCGTACTGTACAACCGGACATGCTGCAATTATGGAACCTATGAGTTTTGTAAATTCTCAAATAATACAAGTGTTCTTGCTAAATGCCTCATCTACTAACTCAGCTAATCTATCTCTCTTTCGCGCGGTCAATTCTACTGACATGTCTACTGAATTAATAACAAAGCCCAGAAATTTACACCTTGTTTTTGGAGTATACACACACTCTTTTCAAAATTAACTATGAACCCCAGGGATTCAACCATTTTAATCGAAGTTTTAAGATTATGCAAGCAAGACTGCAAATCATCGCCAATGCAGAGGATATCATCCAAATATATAACCGAAAAAAGGCCTTGTTCCCTGAGTTTTTAAACTACTGGTTTCATTAACTTTGTAAATACATGAGCGGCTGTAGACCAAACAAAGGGTAGGCAGGTCAATTAAAAAATTTGACCTTCAAATTCGACACGCAAAAACTTTCTCCTATTTTTGCAAACATGCACAGTTAAATAGGCATCCTTTAGATCAATATTACACATGTAAGTTCCTGGCGATATTAACTTTAAAGCTGTCCTCAAATCCTCAATTTTCAAATGCGAAGTTTTCACCCACTTATTTAATTTTTTGAAATTTAAAATAAAAAGGTTTTGGAACATCCGGTTTTGCTACCAAAAAATAAGAGGATAGGAATTGCCCTTCTACAGGCGAACAGTTTTTAATCGCGCCTATCTCTATTAAATTATCGATCGCAGTTCTTAGATCATTATTCTCTTCTGATGATCTTGTAGGATTATTTGGGATAAAATGTTGTTGAGGCGTTTCTATAAGGGGTATCTTGTAACCCTTGACGCATTTTGAAATGAATTTATCATTTTTTATACGTCTCCAATTATCGAAAAAAAAACGCTAATCTAGTTGCCCTCTTACTAACCTCCACTGAACTCAACGATTGTCCGCTCGACGGTTGTCTGTACGTCGATTGTACGGTTGAGGGTTCGATGCTCGATTTGGATTCAACTGTCTGCCTTGAGGATATGAGTATTTAAAATTCTGTACGAACGGATTCTTCTGAAACCCTGGTTTTGAGCCCATCTGTGACGCTCCCTGCTTCGTGGATGGGCTTTTCCAGTTTAAAGTACTCCTCTTGAGAGGCTGAAATCCTTTAGAAGTGTTTGGTACAACCGGAACCTTAATGTCCTTCGACACCTTTGCAATAGCCTTGATTTTTTTTGATTTTGCACTTAGATTTTCTTCATACAATAAGGTCCCAGCATCAGTTTTATCCAACAAGGTCTTTACTTGTTTATTTACTGCTAGTGTAATATATGCTTCCCTAGCCGTCGACTTCATATGATAAATTTCAGAAAGGAAGTAATCTGTCTATAGGCTCCTTTTCGTCTTACAGAAGGGCTGTTAACGCTAAACCAACAGCCGTCAAATCTGAGCCGGCCAAATTTTGGACCTGCATAAAGAGTTTATCTCTTTTCAGAGAACTTTCAGTCAAAATCGCGGCTAACTCTGCATTGATTTCAGGTGCTTTAAGACAAATATTTCTCTTTCTGGGATATTTTATGAGTGAATCTTCCTTCATTTTTTTCGGAATTTCTTCGCTCAACCAATGCTTCCAACGAGAAACTAAATCGGAATGTAGTATGATTTCTTTCTGTGTAATTTTGGACGGGTCCTCTCTTAACGCTTACCTGGTCGCGTCGTCTATTTCCGATTCACCTTTCTGATCATCATTATTATTAGTCATTGCCGAATCAGAGTCGACAAGCTCTATGATCGAATTTGGAGCAAACCTATCATTATCGAAACTCTCCTCACCCTCTGAAAATAAAACACAACCGAAAAGACTAATAATAAAGTTCTCTTCCTTATCGACCAGGGGAGTCCTGTCAATAATGCTAATGGTCTTTATGGATTAGGATCAGGTCACTGTTTTGTCTCACGTATAAACTGTAATAAGTCTATTTTATTTTTATTTAAAAACTTACTTCCGGCATTTAAATCCACTGCCTGTTGCTCTGTCCCTGTTCCTTTTTTGTACAAGCCAAAATCATGGCTTACAGTTTTCGAAATTTGTTCATTAGTTTCGCTGGATCTATATCTTCCGAAGAATCCTTCTTCCTCTTTTCCTTTCCCATCTTGAGAGAAAAACCACTTACTTAGCTCGAAAAACCAACTTAAATATTTTTAAAAACTTGTTTTTAACTCTTAACACGTGTTGCGTCATTCAGCACACAAAAAATTTTAAGTACGGTAAGTGCAAGTTAGGCAACCTTAGGAAAATTTTATTTTCCTCCTAGACTCTCTAAAATGTGGTGCCATTCGGTGTAAAGTATCAAAACTTCATTTGTAATCTCGAGAACGAGGCTTGTAATATAATGGCAATATTTTGTGTGACAATATTATTCTTGGGATAAAAGTAAAGTGACTCGACCGAAAAAAATGCTCATCATCAAAAAGGCGATATAAGAAAATTTGTTTATTAAAATGACAATTGTTATGTGGCCATCTATAATGTCAAGTTATTATTCTTGGAATGAAAAAAATGATACTGCATGAAAGGAAAATTTGTTTATAAAATAACCAATGGTTAGACAATTTTGGAACAATCTGAGGCGAGATTGTTTTCAAATATTTTAAATCTCGTTAATAAGAGTATTGCTAAAGCTTCAGCAGAGATAACTTTGGGTAAATAAGAATACAGTTATTGAAATCTGTGCTCACAGTATAATATAAGATTCTTGCCCAAGAATTCTCTGTTCTATGTCGTAATGATATCATAAAAAAATTAGATGCAATATAACAAGTATATCAACATATTCTCATAGTTTGAACAGAGATCTCAACCAAACTTATTTTTGTTGATCCAACGTTATCTCTATCGAGGCTTCAACTTTTAAATTTCGTATCATATTTACTCGCCTTGATCCATCTCATTGTATGTATTTTCGAGGAAATATAATTTGAGGGATCAAAGTAGTTATTACCAATAGAAATAGAAAGGGCCACACGATATACGGGCGGAAGTGCCAGATTTCGACAATGCATTTTATTGGCCGAAAATAATTTTTTTAACCTAATGCATATTTCTGTAGAAGATTATGGTCCAGTTCGATTGAGAAGTGGATCAAAATCCATGTCTGGTATTTTTTTTATCAAAAAATTTCATACTTTTGCCTGCTCTTTTCACCATTCAATGAGCTAAGTAATAGCTCAAAAGAATTTCCTGGTTTTTTATCAATTCAAAAAATAAAAAAGTTATGCAAATCTTTTTTTGTCTATATTTTTGTTTTCGGGGACACACCGGACCATTGATAAATGGTTTGCTTGGATGTGGCAACTTTTTAGGTGTCAAAATTTGAGTTTTTTGGGACGCGCCGATATTTGACCTGGGCTTTCTCGCACATTGTTATTTTTTTCAAACTCTCCTTTTGCGATTTAATATAATTAACCAATAGCTCGAAGGTACATTATTGTTTTTCTTTTAATTCAAAAATATGAAAGTTATGCAACTCTTTATGTATCAAAATCAGAATTTTTGGGGACCCGCCGTTCATTTGACAAAGTTTTTCTCGTAGATGGGTGGTTTTTTAAAAAAGTTCATTTAACAGTTCGATGAAGCCTGATAGTACCTCGAACCATTTTTGAATTTCTTTGTTTAAAATTAATTGCGTGAAAGTTAGACAGTTTTTTGTTTCTCCTGTAAAATTCGGGTTTTGGCACTGACGCCCTGTGCAGTGTAGCTCTATATGGATTCTTATCATTCACAAACTAAACAACAGGTCAAAGATTTTTTTCAAATTGCCCTTGGTCGACTCCTTCAAAAAGCTTTCATTTGTGAAAATAAATGTTAAAATTGTTTAAGAAGTACATCTAAACTTTTGAAATCAAAAATTTCACGTTAATTAGACTGTAGTGAAAATCCACAAGTTTCACATTAACACCTTTCGGTGCGAATTTAGACATTTATGGCTGATGGCAAAAGTGGATAAAAAATCATGGTATGAAAAAAGAATTAGAAATTTTGCAGACAAAAAAGTGTAGAAAAAAAAAAAAAAAAAAAAAAGGAATATTGTATGGTATATTATAATATAACGATATAATTTAATCTCGTTGTTTTCCGAAACTTTCTTAACCCGCACTTCTATTCCCACGACTTTCTTAGTCCACTTTTGTGATCAGCCGCTCAGATATTCTGGAGTTGAAAAATTGTTTTTATTTCTGCAAAGAGACAAATCAAAATAATGTATTCCTTTGTATAATTTTTCAAGATTACTCACTCAATAAAACCGAGAATGCTGCTTTTAGCCTCATGTTGAAGAACTGGTAAAGATGAGCTCTTCTGGTTTTGAATATTGAGACAATGATAAAAAACGTGATTAAAATTGTCACTTATATACCCAGCAAAATAAGGATGTGTGATGAGCAACTCTCGGTTCTTCTAATGTGTGTGATTTTAATGAAACATTTAACAGTCATAAACATATCAAAATAGTAGAATGTAATCGTGTATCAGCATGATAATTCAGTTTTAAATATTAGAAGAACATGACAAAAAACTAAGCGTGTTTGAACAAAATGTAATAAAAAAAGAAAAAATGCTTACGAAAGAATCTATGCACAGAACTTAAAATTATTATTTATACATAGGTAATTCAAAACTTTTTTTTAGCTCGGCTGCGCGACCATGTCAGCGATTTTTTACGACCCAGAAGTTAGCCATGCATATAGATTTGAAAGTTGTGCCAATTATTTAAAATAAACTGATGATCCTTCGACAAAATCAATGATTTGTCTCAGAAATATCTCCAGGCTTTTTCTAATTATGACCAAAATATGATGTTTCAAACAACTACATTGTTATAAGACATTTTGTAATTATTCTGAATGAAACTATCAACCGCAACAAAATTTCGAGGGCATAACCAAATTTCTTACTAAAATATCTCCAGGCATTTTTTCAATGAATCCGACAACCAAATTATGTAAATAATTACAATATTATCAATATTTTTTAGGTTTTTAGTGTTTAAGGACCACAAATATAAACGAACCATTTAACAAGAAAAGGTTACATCATTACGCCACTCCCAGAACTCACATAAGTCAATAATTGTTAAAGTAACTATTGTTGCTACCCCCTCCTCGTTTCCTCTTAGCTACTTCATCATCAAGCATATAAATTTTCCATTTGCCTTTTTTTCATAAATCAAACTATTAGTTTTGTCGAAAAACTAAAGCTATCTCTGCATTTGTTTCGGAAATATCCCCAGACATTTTTCGATTAGGACTGAGAAACTAATTTTTTAAACAATTACATAGTTTGTAATTTTTTAGAATTCATTTAAAAATATAGGAGAAAAATTAAAAGTTAATTACGTAATCTAAAGTATATACAATAAAAATAAGTTTCTAATATTACGAAACAGTTAGTTTAAACATTGTTCTTATCGCATCCACGTTCCTTCTTCGCTACCACAGGATTGAGCATATCAATTTCCGATTTGTGCCTTTTTCATAAATAAAACTACAAGTCGTATTGAAAAACTAAAACAACCCCTGGATTCATCTCGGCAATATCCCTAGATATCTTTTGATTTAGACCAAATAAAATACTTTTATAAAACAATTTGAATGTTTATCATTTTCCGGAATTTATTTACCAATAATGGAAAACAAATAAAAGTTAACTACTGAAATACAACGTCCTCTGAAGTATATATGCGATAAAAATAAATTTTTATTGATGCGAAAAAGTTAGATTAAAATTTTTGTTATCCCCTCACATTCCCCCTTTGCTTCAATTTCGTGGAAATTAAACAGATTTTAAAATATTTCGAAATATTTTTTAAATTGTCAAAAAAGAATCGGAAAGATTTTAAGAGAATTATTTTAGTTTGGTAGAATTTTGTTAAAGGTCTAGGAAAAATTCTGATAATTTTAAAAAATATTAAGAAGATTTCGAAAAATAAGTTTTTTAACAATTTTGAAAGTTTTCAAGAGAATTAAAAAAAATGTCTTATTATATTCTAATTGTCCTGTGAAAATGTTGAATGATTTTTGATTTAGAAAAATTGTTTTTAAGAGAAAATTCAAAAAGATTTCAAAACATTTCAAACGATTTTTGAGCATTTCAGAAAAGAGTGTAGAAGATTTTAAAGCAAAATTTTTCAATATAGCAGGATTACAAAATTCTAGAAAAAAATCGATTGAGTTTAAGAGCTAGTTAGAAGTTTTGAAAAGATTCCAAAACACTACAAAACTTGTAAAGATTTCTACATTTCTGATTTCATGTAGATTTTTGAAGATTTCGAAATAGAGAAGCTTTTTTAGAATTTTGAAATATTTCGAGAGAATACAGACATTTTTTTAAGATTCACGGTAAATTTTGAAATGGCTGTTTAATTTGAAGAATTAAAGTTAAGATAGTATCTGAAAAGATTTCAAAATATATAAAAAGATTTCCCAAATTTTTTGGGGGATGTATCTGGAAAATTTTAAGGCTAATTTAAATACAGAAAGATAAGCCACTAAATATTAGTATAAATATTTAATACTTTGATTGTAAAAAACTACTAATTGCTTAGTGGCAGTATATAATAATTTATTTAGGGATATATATATATATATATATAAGAAGAATAAAATTTTCTTTTTTTACGTCTGGGAAATTTATAATTTAGAAACTTAGGATAGAACCTAATAAAAAAGACATCTTCCAGACTAATAGTTAAAATTTATCTAAAGATTTTTATTTCAAAAATACGAATCGATTACGTTTCGAAAACCCAGCTGGTTTCCCTCATCAGATCTGCATAAAAAATGATTAAAATTATAAAAACGAAGCAATATAATTTAATAACAAAAAGTATCAAAATATAAGAGGAGAATACCTTAAAACAGTTTTAAAACTTCCGTGTGTATTTCTTTATGTGCAAGTTCCATATATTTCAAAAGTATAAATTGTATGGGTAGTGCTAGAAAACATATAATTAGGTTAGGTTCGGAATACGTGAAATGCAAAACAGTAAATTTAATAGAAAGAGTAAGAACTGATTTCATACCTGTAGAATGATTTGAATTTTTTGTTCTTGTAATGAAACTATTGTTAAAATTATGATAAAAAATTGATACTTTTTGTTATTAAATTATATTGCTTCGTTTTTATAATTTTAATCATTTTTTATGCAGATCTGATGAGGGAAACCAGCTGGGTTTTCGAAACGTAATCGATTCGTATTTTTGAAATAAATTTTTAAATAAATTTTAACTATTAGTCTGGAAGATGTCGTTTTTATTAGGTTCTATCCTAAGTTTCTAAATTATATATATATATATATATTTTTTTTTTTTTTTTTTTTTTTTTTTTTTTTTTTATATTCGTTTGGTTAAGATTATAAGAATGGGAAACATAGAAAAATGTTTAATAAAATCGCGCGATTGCGTGAAATATTTTCATTTTTATCGGATAGAAATTAGATGGCGACATTGTGAAGATTACGAATAGGCTACATCATATCCACCATAAGACAAACATATTTACAAATCATTGCTTCACAATTGAGGAATGAGAATTATTTATAAAATCACTTCGTCATTCGATACAAAAACAGCACACCTGGCGAAGAACTCTTCTGATTTCGAATCATTTAAACGAAAAATTGAAACATTAAAAAAATTTTGATATTAAGGAAAATGATTAACTGCAAGCTTTATGTAATCTGAATACGTTTTCTTCTAAGGGCTTCCAAATTAGACACGGTTTCAAAATATAATATTGAAAATTGTAACAATTTCAAAACATTTAACATTTTCAAAGGTAGTTGTTGTGCTAAAAATCAGTTGTCTGGAAAAAAAGTTTTCAATGATTTTAAGAATTGAAATGATATTATCAGTCATACATTATTAATGGAAAAACATTATATTTTATGAAAAAAGTTTAAAACTTACAATGAAGAATTATTTCAACAATAATTTTCGTTATTGAATTTTGTCTTACTGTCGCTTCTTACCCATTTTTAAAACTAGCTGCGAATATGATCTCGAGTGTTTCCACTTTGTTTGTATTTATAATTATATCGTGCTCATTTCACGAGCGCTTTGCTATCCGTTAGCAAATGTATTTACTTCCTCATAGAGGAAGTATTAGTTATTTTTATATAATAGACAAACAAAAGTCTTCATGTTAATCAATTTAAAAATAGAAGTTTACAAAGAATACAAAATTACAAAATGATACAAAAAATTTTTAAATACAAAGACAAGTCAGACAAATAAAATTTTTTATTTGAAATGATAATTTTTCGAGCTGGAGAAGGGAAGGGAAAAGTTCGTTCTCACCCTATCCCTTTCCCAGCTTTATGATTTCTTTACAAAAATTGTCAGAATATTATTCTATTTGAAAATTTATGATCAAGAAGTCTTTTCTATTCATGCGTCAACTTTGAATTATGTCGATGAGAAAAGTTTTTCTGTTTGAAACAGATGATTCAAATATTGTGCATGAGCATAACTTCCTTGATCTTCAATAAAGTGTATTAATATTATAGATCAATCGATTTGCCTCGAATCAAGGAATTTTTTCTGTTTTTGCATCAATTTTGAATTATGTTAGTGAAAAAAGTTTTACTATAAAAAACCGTGTCTTCAAATATTATGCATCACCATAGCTTCCATACTCTTCAATCAAATGTATCAATGTTACAGGTCAATCGAGTCGTCTTGATTCAACACAACTTTTCTATTCTCGCATCAACTTTAAATTATGAGAATAAGAAAATTTTTCATATCAAAACGATTTTAAAAATATATAAAATACCATAACTTCCCTACTTTTGAATAAAATGTATGAATATTGTAGGTCAATCGATTCGTCTCGAACCAAGGAATCTTTTACATTCTTGCATCAACTTTGAATTATGTTAAGGAAAAAAGCTTTTATATAAAAAACGGTATTTTCAAATATTATGCTTTATCATAGCTTCCTTACTCTTCAATAAAATGTATTAATATTATGGGTCAATCGATTCGTCTCCAATTAACACATCTTTTCTGTTCTTACATCAACTTTGAATTATGTTAATGAAAAAAGTTTTAATATAAAAAACCGATTCTCAAAATATATAAATTACCATAACTTCCCTACTCTTTAATAAAATGTAATAATATTATAGGTCAATCGATTCTTTTTAAACCAAGGTATCTTTTATATTCTTGCATCAACTTTGAACTATGCTAATGAAAAAACTTTTACCATGAAAAAACCGATTTTTAAAATATTATTGAGTGCTAAAAAAATGCAATAAATATTTTTATAAATCCTTCGGTCAGTTTCAAGATATTAGTGGTAAAAATAATCCCTTTAAATTTCATCAATTTGTCTGCAACCGTTTTCAAGTTATCGTGTTCGCAAAAAAGTGTGACATCCACAAACACATCCAAACACACATATGCCCGCACACACACACACGCACACATCCGGATAATTGCACAGAACATTGTATTAGACATTTTTTAATTGAAGAAGGTTTAACTAAATGAATTTAAAATTTTTGGAAAATGTGACCATTACAAAGCTTCCTCTATGAGGAAGCAAAAAGGGTAAAAACAGTAGAGTTGTAGATAATGTTTTTCTGATCAAAAAGCCATCAGTCACTAAAATTCACTATTCTTCAAAAATTACTAAAAAGTCACAGTAAGAAAATGTGCAGTTCCAAAAAAAATGGTTAAAATAATTTTCTTGTAAGTCTCAAAATTTTTTGATTAATAATAATGTTTCATTTTGGATTAATTTGTTCAAAAACGCACCATATTTCTAAAATTGAAATGCACAGAAAATGTAAAATTGTCAAAAAAATCAAATTAAAAAATAATTCACGAAAAGATCTGATTCGATAAATCTAATACCTTATATTTGGGAGTATTTAGACATTTACTATCAGAAAAAAATGGCCAACAAAAAAATCGCGAATAATTTTGGCTGAAATTGAAAAAAAAAATTGTAAAACAAGTTCAGAAATTTTTCAATTTTTTTGAAATTGCTTATTTCGAATACTTCAAAATAAAAAATACAAAAAATTACTGAAAATTGTTAATAACTCTAAAAGATATTAGGAAACAATGTTTAGTACCCATACAAATATATAAGATGTATATAGTTTTATTGTATACTAAATTTTATCGGGTAAATGTACAATTTTACAATTAGTTCATACGTTTTTCATATTTTTGAAAGCTTGTATATCAGTGTATTTTAATGGGCTGATTACGATTATGGCCACAGAGTTTGCATGGCTCAGGTATGGCAAAAAACTTAGAAATATCTGGCTTAAGCATGGGTCTCGGCTGAATGGTAGCATGGCTTAAACCTTTCTGTTCCCCGTCTCCCATAGTACACGCTTAATACAAATTAATATTCTTAACAACATGCAAATGTTAGAGATCATTAGCCTGCGTCACAAATTCAAATCTTAATTTTGCAGTAGTCGACAAATTTCTAAATGGTGACTTGACGACCCAGGTGCACCGGAACATTCACCAGGTAATTCAAGCCGTCGCACAGTAAGGCAAAAAAGGTGTCTCTGGACAAATCAGTCTACAGGCTACAATTTTAATCCAATTCCAACGTTTTTTCTTCTAAATCAAAGCTAACAAAATTCTCCATACGTAATTTCCGGCCGATTTCAAAAAAAAGTTTTTTTATTTTTTTATTTAATAACAAAAATGGGAAAAAATGTTTTTTGTTAGAAGAGTACCGGTTTTTGAAACATACTTGGATTTAATCCAAAATACCCAGACTAAATAAAGCAACTATCCAAAACAGTTGTCTAATAGCCTAGAAATTGTTTTGAAAATTTAATTTGTTATAAACAAATAGGTGAGTGAAAGTGGATTCATGGGGATTGGCAGTGATTCGTAAATTGATTTGCATTAAATTTGAACAATTTGTAGACAAAACCCGTTTTTCAATTGAATTATTGAAATATAATATATAAATTGTTATTTTATAAACAAATTTTATAAACAAGTATCCATAGCAGGTAGTTATGTTGAAATAAATCAAGTTTTTTCCTATTGACTCGGTCAAAAATTATACGAAAATGTCACAAAATTATCAGGTTTATTCATCCAATAACAACTGCTGATTATTTAAACAAATTTAATTAACAAATGCACTGTTCGGCTATTTTTACAAGTGAAAACTTGGGGTTTTCAACGTAATGGAGTGTAAATAACTATCTTCTAAACTTTTAGAGAGCTTATATGAAAATCAACAATTTTCATTACTAACAAAAATTGTTTAAACAAATTTTTATCATCTTATGCATTTTTTCAGAAAAAAAGCGTTTCTTTGGAGTATTAGCAGAATGTTATTTAGTAATGGCTCTGTGCTATCGGTCGATTACGATTGAAAATTTTTTAATCAAAATTAATTAACAAATGCATTTTTCGGCTATTTTTAATTGCTGTTGGCAAAATTTGCCAATAGCTGCACGATTCTACAGAATTTAAAATTCTTAAAAATGTTGTAAACGCAGCTTTTTATTAGTACACCAGCAAAAGCGATATCGAATGAATCCTTTCAATACCATATGTATTAGATTTTTCAAGAATTTCCTGTGAAAAAAAAGTTTTTTTAAAAATGTTACTTATCTCATTATGCAATAACATAATGATCTGGTCATTAAAGTTTTCTCCTATATATTTTGATTCTTACGTTGCAATCTACAATTTATTTTATTAATTTAAACTGTATAGGGGGCATTTATGTATTAGGGCGACCCCCCCCCCCCGACAAAAAACAAAAAAGAATGTTTGGTTCAAAAATTTGCAGGGGTCGAATATCTTAACTAATTTTCAAGATTCTTCTCCTGATTTGTAGCTTATTTCATATATCTAAAACAAGCCAGTGTTCTAAGTATTTGTTACCGACAAAGTGATTGACTTAATTTTTAAAAGATTCTTTTAGTGATTTTTCAGATTGAGATTATATTTATTTTTTAAGTTTACAAGGCAGATTTCCTATTGCTCACAATTGATAATCTTCATTGCAACATTTCAAATAAATTTCAAACAATTGTTTTTGTTGTGCAAAGAATAATATTATTCTTCAGATAAAAATAAACAAATTTACAGAAAAGAATGATATTCTTCGTTCAAAACTGTGATGCATCGTTAAATACAGTATGCATTTGATTTTTAGTAAGTTCAAACAAAGTTTCACAACACGACATATGGTAACAATGAAACAATAGCACACTTTGGTTTAAAAATGCGACTATATTTAAAATGAAAAATAAAGTTCAAACTGATTTAATGTATTAATATTTAAAAAACTGAATCGAAATATCGTTTTCTTTAAGAAAAAAAGTTTCTATGACACAAAGAAGAATGTGATTGTTTAACAAATTGTTTAAACAAAAGAACAGAAATCCGGACCTGGATATTTCGGAGACCAATCTAGAGGTGTTTTCAGTTTTTCGATATAACTCTTAGTTCTTTTATAATTAATTACAAAAGTTTCAAATCCATATCTACAGATACAAAGAAAATGTACGCTCAACAAAAAATGCGCTAATTATTTAAAAAATGATTCTAGAAACAAACAAAAAAAACCCACCTAGATATATTTAAGACGAATGCAATGGTGTTGTTGGTTTTTCGATCCGACGCTCATTTTGTTCATAACAATTACAGAAATATAAAAAATAATTAAATTGTTCAACCAATTGTTTTGAAAAAGAAATCCGCACCTGGATATTTCAGAGACGAATCTAAAGGTGTTCTTAGTTTTTCGATATGACTATTAGTCTTTTTATAAATAATTACAAAAGTTTTGAATTCATATCTGTGGAAAACTTCAATGTCATTAAATTTAAACTTTTCTTAAAAATTCCCGGCAGTTCTCAGGCTTGCAGAAATATTGTTTTCTCCAGGAAAGTCACTATCTGAAATGTAAAAAAACTCTTATCTAAATGAAAAAAATAAATTCCGAAGAAGCTGAAGACATTTATAGGCCAAAATCGGAAAAATTTATCAGAGCAAAAATGTTTCAAATATAAAAATTAATGGTTAGATTTTTTAGTATATAATGGAGCGCCCTACTTTGGGATCTAATGTTGCATCTTATAATCTCGTATTTTTATCTTCACAGAAATTTTCATTGCACGACTAAAAATTTTTACTGATTACTCAATAATCACGTATTATTTATTATTCGAAATATTTACTACACGTGTTAAGAAAATTTATTATCTACAGTATTTGTATTGTGAAATATGAAGGCACACAGCAGTTGACGTGTCGAAATATAATTCCACTACAAAACCTCCTTCACTCGTTTGGAACGTGAAAGAAGACAAACAATTTCGTAACTTATTATGACAATTGTCAGGAGATAAAATAAACAATTATCATCATTACCCTTCAATTCCATCAGATTAGAACTTTTATACTTATTAATTATTCCAAAAAGATCTATGCCTAGCCGCGACCTTTTTTCGAATTATCGGAACGCCATGAAAAAAAATTTATATTCTCGCTTCCCTAAAGCATTACAAGCAACGGCTACATGCTTCTATAGTTTTACTGTATTTTTCAATTATGTGGTCTAAAGATAAATCTATTTTTTGTCTTTATGCAGTTGTCATTTTCAAACAATTTCAAATATCCTCTTATATTCCAGTATGGAAATTTTTCGTTATTTTGGCATAGATCTAGAAAAATTACTTCTTTGAATCAAAGGAATTTTTGCATTGCTGCGCAGTTTAAGAGAAGTTTATTCGATTTATAGAAATTTCTTGTTTATTTTGTAATTTTAAATTGAATATATAGGGAAAACCACCCTACAGTATTATTATTGTTATTATACCATTAAGCCATTTCCCTTTCGGGGTAGGCGTGACTTGCTTGGTTGGAGAATAGTAGTGTGTATATGAGTGTATAGGTATAGAGTAGATAGGTATAGGTTGAATAGGTATATAGGTGTAAGGTATGTAGGTATATAGGTATAAGGTAGATAGGTATATGGGTGTTAGCAAAGATATTAGTTCCTAGATGCGGCAAGGGATTAGTAGGGCCACATACCGGTAGTTGGCGCTCCAGGCAAGTTTGTGGTCGTTGCATATATATATATAATATATATAGCTATCATTCCAGTGTTACGGACACATGCCTGTAGAGGCGCTGTGCAAGCCGCTTATTTTCGTGGCGCCAAGTCGTAGATTTTTAAATCCATATCTTTAATAATCTACTTTTCTTCCAGAAATTAGGGAAAATATAATTAGGACGATAATCAAAGAGTTTATTTAAATTACTGAACACTGATACGCTGTTGTATAAGTCCTTAAAATGTACATATTTAGTAACTGTGCCTTTATATCTTATCCAAAATTATTCCTATTGTTCTATAAAAGTCCAAATTGTTCAAAATCCCGATATTTTTCTTCCTTCTCAAAAAGTTTTGAATAATAATTTAGATATATTACGAACTTCTGTTAAAATTTGGACTTTTGAAACACAATGGATCCATTGACCAACCAAAAATACCGAAAAAATGAATACCCAATACATAAATTGATGAAAAGTAAAAATACCGAATTATAAATGTCAGAATTTTTAAAATGATAAAATCCAATTTCATTGAATTATAAAATTTTAAAATTGTACAATTAACAAATAATAACCAGGTAAATGAATTAGTAAATATTTCTAATAAGTAATTCCTTAATTACATTTTCAGATTCAAATCTAAAAAAAAAAAATAAATCAATGAAATCGAGTTCACTTTTTATCGGACAATTTTTTAATTTCTCCAAAATTTTATTTTGTGAATTGAAGAATTTTTGGGGTATTTAATCATTTCTTATTTGTACAATTCTGAAATTTTATGAATCGTTAAATTTGGATTTCGGAAACTTGAAAATTAGGCCACATAAAATTCGGTATTTTTAATTTATTCGTCAATAAATTTGTCAATTCGTGTAATAGGGATTCATTTCTTTTCGGTATTTTCGGTTAGTCTCTGGATCCAATAAAATATATCTTTGCACAGGATTCAAGAAAGTAACATTTTCAATGAAGTACAACATGAAAAGAATATTTCTTTTCGCATCTGTCAATTTTTTCTCGTTAAAAAAAAACCATAAAAAATATAACAGCTAATTATTTAAACTAAAAATAACTCAATATTGAAAGTGAATTTTCACTGAGTAAAATTTCAGAATTAATTACAACATTATTTCTAAAACATTATAATTCCTATCGGCTACCGCATTCGTTTCAGGATACACTTTTTTTATTTGAAAAATAAATTTTTAAAACAAAAAAAGTTCAATAAATTTGAAAAAAATTATCTTTCCATAGGAGTTATAATTGCTGAAAATTAGCTTGGTTAATTCTGAAATTCCATTTTATGAAAAATTTCGTTTATATTCAATTAAATACAATTTTCATTTATAAATAAATAATAAAAATAATAAAATATATAAATTAATAATGTTGATAATTTTGATTAAAAATGTCAATTGTTTATATTACATTATATTATCTATTTATTTATTGTTTATATTATTTTACGAAAAAAATTAAAATACATATAAAGAAGACCACGTGGTAAATTTAAATACCGTAAAAACCCTTTTTTCACTCAGGAGGTCTCAAAACGTAGAGAGATATGTCAAAAAGCCTTTTAAACTCGTAACACTTAAATGTACATATGTATATATAGCTGTATATAGTTATGAAATAAAAAATTAATCATTAATTTTAAGCATAGTACGTAGTTTAGAAAATAAGTTAAAAACCAAAAAAAAACACGAAACTAACAAAAAAATTAGAAATAAGTTGCTTTCCTACTAATAAGTGCATTTTCTTCAGGAAAAAACATAAGAAAAAATTGGTTTTAAATTCACGAATTTTTATAAAATATCATACAAATAACATTTTTTTCTTATGTGATAAGTCGTGGCATTTGACTTAACCCATTTTTCCCTCTCAACGGATTGTTCACCTTGGCGCATGGGGTAATCCTTAAATTAAGTTGTATTCGGTAAAAAATTTAAATTCAGGGACACAACTTCCCAATTATTTTTTATCTCTAAAAATTATTTTTATATCATTCAAATTTATTTGCCATTTTATTTTGTTTTTAATAGACATACAAAATACCTATTTATTAAAAAAAATTAATACTTCATTCATTAATATAGTACTGCCAGAGTACTGCATAATTTATGGGATACTCCTGGTGAGAAGGCTCAGCAAACTGTGGAGATTTAATATATCATTTCATTTTATTTATTTAACTGAGTTTTAAATTAAATTTTACTATTTATGATAAAAATAACAGTCTTCTTTTTAATTTCTTTTAATATACTCTCCACCGTTGAAGTCAAGAAACAATCCAAATACTGTCATTTTTAATTTATAGTAATAAAAATCCGTATTTTAATTAATATATCTGTTAATCCGTTTTAATATGTTGAAAAACCCTAATATACGTAAATTTGTAATATAAAATAAGACTCATCAAAATAAAACAAATTTTGCTTAATTTTTCTACCGCCTACTTGTCATTTACTTCACTAATTCGAATAATGCTTCATTTACTCAAATTATAGATAGAGATTTAATTTGACAAATAAATAAAATATTTTTTGTTCGACCAAAATTTTGTTTATTAAAGTAGATTGATATTTATTTGAAACTATTTTTTTGAATTGTTTAGATTCAGTATATATATATATATATATATATATATAATTATTGTTTCGGTATTTTTTATTAGTCCCAAAGAAGATGATTTGAAAGATTTAATCTATTAATTAACATTTTTCAATTAGTTTTAAAATATTTTGTTAAAGCCTTGTAAGAAATTCAACTTGGTATATGTATAGTGGAATAAGTATGCCAAATTTTATCAATTTATCTGTACACGTTCACCAGATATTGCAGGATCGTAAAAAGCTTGACATACATACACTCACACATGCATACTACCGGACAATTTTTCAGGACGTCAAATTATATATATTCCTCTTGCAATATATTCAGAAAAACCGTTTTTTGGAAACTGGATTTTGACACCACTACAAAGCTTCCTCTATGAGGAAGTAATTACCGAAAATAATATGGAACCGAATTATAAATGGACAAATGTTTAAATTTCCAATATCCAAATTTATCGAATTATAAAATTTCCTAAAATTAATTTAATTTCAATAATTGGATGAATTCATTATTCAATATATATATATATATATATATATATATATATATATATATTAAATAATTAATTTACCTCATTATTTAAATACAAACTATTTTATTCAATTTTATAATTAGGTATTTTTATTTTTCATCTATTTGTGTATATGGTATTTATTTTTTGGGTATTTTTGGTTAGCCGCAATAATTTATTATAATTGATTAATTAATTATGTTAGTCAAAATAATTATAATTAAAATATTTATATTCGATAATTTGAAATTAAATGAATATAAATTTTCAGAATTTAAGAGTTATGGAAAATTAAATAATTCGTGAATTTTAATTTTCCACATTTTTTCACTTCTTACTCATTATTTTTTATCTGTTTCGTTAGTTCCATTTCTTTTTCAGCTCTTTCGCCTTGGGAATAGTTCATAGCACTGGGTTGACGTTTCAGACGTTCAGTCTGATAAACTTTTTTTTTACATTTATTGTATTAAAAATATGAAAAAAGTTCCCAAAACCATTTTATTTTTATTTATTTACTGGCAGAAATTTACCTAGCGTTGCCCGGGATTTTAAAAGATTTGTAGTGACTTTCAGGATTTTTAAGGGATTTTAAGAGATTTTAAAGGATTTCACCAGATTTTAAGTGACTTGATGGAATTATATTTTAAGTCATTTTAAGAGATTTACAAAAGATTTAAAGGATTTGAACCATTTTATGGGTTATAAGGGATTTTACTTGATTTTAAAGATTTTAAAGGCATTGCAAAAGAGTTTAAAGATTTTCAAGAGATTTCATTACATTTCGAGAGATTTGAAAGAATTCTAAGAGGTTTTAAGAGATTTCAAAATATGTAAACGATTTTAAGAGATTTATTGGCAACGGCCATACCACGCTGGAAACACCAGTTCCCGTTAGATCACTGAAGTTAAGCAGTGTTGGGCGCGGTTAGTACTTGGATGGGTGACCGTCTGATACTACTGCGTTGCTGTTGGCGGTGGTGGGTGTGGTGAGCCCACACTTGTAGTTATTTACTACAAGAAACTATCCACCTAGAAACACTACCCGAATCGGGTAGTGTCACGCTTACCCCTTGAGGCTCGCCGAAAGGGAAATGGCTTATATATAGAAAATTTAAACGATTTTAAAGAATTTTATTTAACTTTAGGCAATTTCAACGGATTTCAAGAGATTTAAAAAAAATTTAAGATTATTTTGTAAATCTCTTAAAATTGTTTAAAATATATCAAAATCCCTTGTAGTTCATTAAAATCTCTTACAATTCCTGCAAATTTGTTAAAATCACTTAAAATATCTTAAATCTTGTGAAATCTCTGAAAAAAAACCTCTTTTTCAACTCTTTTAAAATTCTTTTTAAATCCCTAAAATCAATTAGCATCCCTTGAAAATTCTTTTAAATCCTTTAAAGTCTTTTTATCCCTTGAAATTTTTTTAAAACACTATAAATCTCTTGAAATCCTTTAATAATTTTTGAAATCTTATTAAATCTCTTGAAATTCCTTAAAATTACTTCAAGATCTTTTGCAATCCTTTAAAGTCTCTTTAAACTTCCTTTAAATTCTATGAAATCTCTTAAAATTCCAGGTGATGCTGAGAAAATTTCAGCTGGTAAATAAATAAAAAATGTTGGTTTTAGAAACTTTAGAACCTTTTTTTATTTTTTTTTTATTCCAAGAATTAAAAAAAAATTGTCAGATTAGACGTCTGAAACTTCAACCCAATGTTCATAGCTAGCCTGGCAGGTCTTTTTGCTCGCTAAGCTCGCACCACCGACGGTGACTCATTCACATTTCACACGATTTGACGCGGTTGCCATGGAAACAATGAAAAGTTGAAGAGGGCAGCACCTCAATGTAGGCTAGAAAGTAGTGACATATAGATATTCGGCGTCCCCACTCCTGACCCTTGCCGCATCTAGGAACTAATATCTTTGGTGTTAGGTATAAATATTTTAGATTGATCTGGAATTCTCGTGTTATTTATTTAAATGACACGTTTATTCCGCAACACTGCTCCAAACCAGGTTGCTGATCAATCTCTCTAGCGATCACCCCCAGTGAAGAGCCTCACAAAATTGTTATGTATGGTTCCCCACTTGAGCCCATTAGTATCCACGGTCATTGTTTCAGGCGTCATTCATTCTATTGTCACTCTGTTTACAAACTATTTGTCGCCACACTTTTCTGTCCTGGCATACTACTCTAGCTTCCTTCACGTCCATGCATTTTTTCATGCAAGCTCTTGTGTTTCTATGGCTTCTTATGTCTCTACGGATCAATGTCTCATTTACAGATTCTAGCCATTCTTTCGGCGGTTTACCTCTGGGCATTCTACCATTTACTTTACCTTTATACACTTTTTTGGTCAGTCGTTCATCTTTCATTCTTTCAAGATGTCCGAACCATCTTAACTGATTTCTTTCCCATATGTCAACTAGTGTCTCTCCTGTACAACATTCTTTGAGGATAGTCTCGTTTCGAACTTTGTCCATCAGTGTTTTCCCGCATATTATGCGCAGAGGTTTCATGCCGATCGCGTTAATTTTACTCCTGTCCTTTTCTTGACAGGTCCATGTCTCGCTACCGTATAGTACAGTCGGTACACGGAAAAAATTTATCCGTGAAGAAGTCACGAACTTGTAGGTAGGTCTCGGATACGAGATAAAAAAATGAAACATTAAATCCTTATTTCTATGAGAAATATATGGATAAATTTCGAAGTTTCTTACGAACAGTTCGAATTTCCTACGAACAGTTCCTGAAAATTTCAGACTGAAATAAAAAGAGGAAAAATTTTATTTGTGCGATTTAATTTTATATTAATTTATAAATTCGCAACTCAGAAGATTCGAACCTCAAACACTGCTGACTCACCAGTTTCTAAACATAAACCAGGAGTGCGTAAACACGCGCAGCCATCGAGGCCAAACAAAATAGGTATTATAAAACTTCTAGCCACTCATCCGACGAGCTCGAAGCACACATACGAGCGCACACACGCACCGCGCGTGTGTGCGTGGGCCACGTACAAGGAGACTTAGTTTCGAGTTCCCAGATTTGTCGGGCAAGCTCGTGAGTGCTCTGAGAATCTTTTCCCAATCACTCGTAATATTTTTGTAATTATTCACGTAAAAAAAAAGTGATGAACCGTTTTAGAATTTTCACATCGAGTTCGTCAATCTTTCTCAAAGTTCGCAGGTTATTTACGAAAATACATAAATATCCGATGAATTTTTCTCATATCCGAGACCTAGCTACTAGTTCGTGACTTTTTTACGGATAAATTTTTTCCGTGTACGAATATAGAATTATGTATGGCCATTTTAGCTTTTTTTGATATGTTTTTATTTGTGAGGATGGATCCTACTCTACCGATAACCTGTCTACCCTTATTTATGCGCCTATCTACCTCTCCATCTATTTTTCCGTCGCTAGTGAATAGACTACCTAGATACACGTACTGGTCAACTTGTTCTAATCTCTCATCATTTATGACAATGTTGCATATTGTTTTCTCACTTTTTCCCTCAAACACCATGATTTTTGTTCTATTTACGTTAATTTTGAGTCCTATGTCCTTCATGCTTGTATTAAGTTTATTCAACATTCTTTGCAAATCCTCGACTAATTCTGCCATAACAATCTTGTCTTCTGCGAAAGCTAACCCACGTACCTTGACTGTTTGGAGATCTACACCTTCTTCGTTGAAGAATGCAGTTCTTAGACACTTATCCACGAATATGATAAATAGCCACGAGGACATAACGCATCCTCGTTTCACGCCTTGCATAATATCGAACCAGTCACTCAGTTTCCCATTTACCCTTACACTCGCTTTACTACCTGTATATATTGTTTTTATTGCTTGCAGGAGCCCTCCATTTACTCCGTATTCTTTAAGAACTTCCCAAAGTTCACTTCTATTTACCTTGTCGAATGCTTTTTCTAGGTCAATAAATGCACAGAAAGCTTTCTTTCCTACTCTCAAGCTTTTTTCTGTGATCTGTCTTAGGCAAAATATCTGATCTGTACATGATCTTCCTGGCATAAATTCAGTTTGGACTTCCCATATCTTTTCTTCTGTAATTTCCATTACCCTACGAATAAGTATTTTTGAGTATATTTTACTTACGGTACTTAGAAGGCTGATACCTCTGTAATTACTGCAGTTGCTTTTATCTCCCTTTCTTTTGTATATTGGTACGATAATCGCTTTTCTCCAATCGTCTGGCGCTTCCCCCGTCTCGATACATAAATTTATCAATTCGCACAACCTGTGAGGTATGTACTCGCCACCGTATTTAAGCATTTCAGCGCTGATACTATCTACACCAGCAGCCTTACCGTTTTTCAAGTTCTTTATTATGTTTCTGACCTCAGTGACACATACTTTTTCAATTGGGTTTTCTAATGCATTATGTTCTATGTCGCAGTTTTGTTGTCCTATATCTTCACCTCCTAATAGTTCTTTAAAAGAGTCTTTTAAAGCGTCTACTATCCCGTCTATATCATATAGCATTTCACCTTTGCTGTTTCTCATGTTTGCAAACTTTGAATTTTTACTTTCCTTCAACTGTTTATATAATAGTTTCATCATTCCTTCAAAGCTGTTTTGTATTTTCCTCTCTTCTTCTGTTCTGATTTTCTCTTTACTCTCTTTGACTAGTCGTTTAACTTTTTGTGTCTGTAATCATTTTTAAGTCTATTTCTCTCCTCATCGCTAAGACCTGTAATGTGCAACGTTCTTTCGTGCGCTTCTTTCTTTTCTTTTTGGGCTGCCTCAATTTCATCATTCCACCATGCATCACCAGATTTTCTTCCTACAATCGCCGTACCACATACTTCGGTCGCAGTTTCAACGATGATATCCCGTAGCAAAGTCCACATGCCCTCTAAATCTTTATTGTTTAATAATCGCTTCCAAATTGTCTCATCTATACGTTCGTTTAACCTATTTTGAAAGTCCATTCGCACTTTCGGTTTCTGTAAATTTTCAATCTTTATTCGCGTTTGTTTTGTTTTTGTTGTTTTCTTTCTTCTCCATCGCCGCCCTAAATTTATTTTGGAGACTAAGAGGTAATGATCAGTATTGCATTCGGAACCCATCATGACTCTTGTATCTTTCACTAGTTCTCTTAGTCTTTCATCCGCAATAACAAAGTCAGTTATACTTCGGCTATTTCCTTTACGCCAGGTGTACATGTGGATCATTTTGTGTCTAAACCAAGTATTTGTAATAAATAGGCCCTTTTCTAAGCATAAGCTAACTAATTTTTCCCCGTTATAGTTTTTTCTTGTTGCATCCCCAAATTTACCTAGCACCCTTTCTGTATCTGTATCCTGACGTTGGACACCGACCCATCCGTTCATATCTCCTAGCAGAATTATTCTTTCACCTTGATCGCAAATACTTATTGTATCATTTAAAGTGTCCCAGAAGGCATCTTTGACTTCTCTCGGGTCACTATCAACTGGGGCGTAGCACGATATGATGAATAATCTTCTGATTCCTACCTTCATTTTAGCCCACAACAATCTGGGAGATACAAACCCATGATCTTTGAGATGTTGTCTTGCTTTTTCATTCATGATTAAACCGACCCCCTGACTACCATGTGATTCACTGTTTACTCCTGACCATATTTCAAAACCGCCTCTCAACACCCCATTTTCTATGTTTCTACTTTCGCAACCCTTTTTCTTCGTCTCAGATACACATAAAATATCTAGTTTCCTTGCATGCATAGTTTCTCGTAGTTCTCTTACTTTAAGATCATTCACTCCTCTAGCATTCCAAACACCCAGTCTCCATTCATCGCCTGAAACTCTACCTTTACGTTTACCGTGTGTATGCGTTTCGTCAATCAAAGTTTCAGTCCATTCCGAGGCTACTTTATTGTTTGTATTATTCATGTTTAGATTGTACACCCAACTATCACCTTTATGCGCGAGATTTGTTTTGCGAGCCGAAATCATGTCCAAGTAAAGTAATTATTCGTCGTACGGTGGAGAGTCTAGTCGTAACGTCAGTCCCACCAAAACTTCTGTTACTGGGATGGGGGGGGGGTGAGGACAGATAAAGGAAACCGAGAGTCTCAATTGGTTGGGAAAAAATTCAACAGCATTTAACTACATCAGTTTCCAAAAATAAAGAAAGATGATCATTGTTAAATAAAGCTTACATATTCAATTGAGTATTCTTATAGAAAAAAATATCACGAAATTAATCAATTAGCTGTATTAAAAATTTGTATTAGACCTGGTCAAGGGTACGATTTTGACACCTTTGTCCATCAATAGATGATCGTTTCTGGTATTGCTCCTGGGCGAGTCAGAATACTTAATTCTGGATAATTATAATTTATCATTAGTATACTTACAATTAAGATCAATTTATTGAGTAACTAATAGTTGAAACTATGATTATTTTACAAAAAACGCACAAGTTTAAATTATTGACATTTTTTGTATCTTTGATATTTCGTAAGATTCGTACGATTGGTACGAGATGTTTAATCTTCATACCATTCAACCTGACTTGCGATCACAGAAAAGTGCAGCTTTTTTACATACCTTATTCCTAAAAATTATATCTTTTCCGAAAGGGTCCCTGAAACACAACTAAAGTTCATGAGCTTTTTAATTACTAATAATTAACACTATTTTCTTAGTTTATTATTTACAATAATTTGAATTTAAAAATTTCACGAATCAAAATAAACAAATACTACCGTTAACTTAAAACAACTGCGAGACAGTCGCAGAGCTGCCAATTTTGAAAGAGACATTTTTTGTAATTTTCCGATTATCTACTGTTGCTTATCTACTGTTGGAAAATGTAATATTCAATCAAAAGTCCTTGAATATTTATAAATATTGAAGAAAGAACACTTTGTATTAATAAGTATTGTTCATAAAACTTCAAGCTTTGATTCTAATGTATAAACATGTCATAAAAATGTTTTATTAATGAAACTTCGTCAGAAGATATAGTATCCTTGCCGAAACGTTATACTAACAAAAGTAATTAACATTTTTTGTCAGTTTTCCAACTATTCAAGATTATCTACTGTAAATCATTATCTACTGTAGGGTGGTTTCCCCTAGTATGTTCTTACAACGAGAATCCTTTTACCAGTAAAAAAAAGTATTCTTTTCTATACAACTAAAAATTGATATTAATTAAAAAATAATTTTGTTCTTAATTTATAAAATTCATAAAGTAAAGATCCAATCCTAATCTTAAAATCTGAAACCAGGACACGATTAAATATCAAAGGAGGGTGGGGCTAAGCCGTCACTTTTTTCAAATCATTTTTTAATTGAAAAAAAATTTGTTTGAAAACGTATTGAGTATTGTTGGATCGAGAATTCAGTTGGCTATGAAATGTTGCTTCTGACTTGAAAGTGCGATGCTTTGTTTATCAATTGTTTTTAAAAAAGTCAAGTGATGGAAAATCTGTTGAGCGAAAAATCGTTGGGCTAAGACGACTCCCTCCTGAGACTAAGTCTACATTTGACTATAATTTTTGAAGAAGGAAAAGGACACATTTTTATATTTATATTATTGTAGCCAACTCAATTCTCAAACCAACAATACCTAATACGTTTTCAAAAAAGTTTTTCACATTGTCATCCTTTAATGAGAAGGTATTAGTTTTATGTAAGATTGGACTTCGTCGGTTTTTATCAAATCTTCACGTTTTCAGACACTCTGAGAGATATTGGTATCCGAAAAACATTGAAAATCATTGGAAAAACAAAATTTAATAACACATTCATGTTCAGCACCTTTTTTTACGTAAGTTGGATATACCTTGATTATAGTGGACATCGATATACAAAAGAGAAACACAATTTTCCACAAGCGTCGGAAAAAACTGCTTACATCCGGAAACACTTTTTATGTCGTAGAATGTCTCATTTCATGCAGAATGCCACGGAACTCTGTAGGTAGAGATGAAGCATTAGAGCCCACTTTTATTTTTTAGAAAACAAGTTCACACGGCTTACATTTTCTTTAAAAAAGCAAGTGGCGGCTCAGCCCCACTTTCACCTTAGCCCCACTATCCCCTACGTGATTGTTAAGAAATAAAATAAAAAGTTTAGTCGTAAAATAGAAATTTAATTTTGGCATTTGAAATATTTTTGCTCTAATAAAATAAGATGATTCAAGGGTCGCCGCAAACTTTAATTTTCAGAATTCCCTGACTTCTTTGGAATTTATTTTTTCCTTTAGACCAGAGTTTCTTCAGATTTTAGATAGTAATTTTCCTACAGAGAAAAATATTTCGACAAGCCTGGGAACAGCCGGCAATTTTGAAGAACAGTTTAAATTTCACGGTCAGATAAAAATTCGAATTTTCCGATAATGGCCCCTAAATGGCCTCTAAATGACTACAGCTCCTTCAGAATTTATTTCTTTGATTAAAGAAGAGTTTCTTTGGATTAAAGACACTTTTTTTCTTAGAGAAATAAATATTTCCGGCATAGGAGCAACAGGAAATTTTTAGAAAATTTCAAATCTCGGCTTTTGATGAAAATTCAAGGTTTATCACTGATCCATATGACTTTTCCATGATTCCCTAAGAAGGGAATAATTTTTAATAATATTAAAATTAATCAAAGATTATGGTTATATTTTCAAAAGTTGAAAAAGAGTGTCGTGCAAAGAATAATATTTTAGATCTGACCTTTTATCTGATAAAAAATTAACAAAAGCAACAAATTTCAAATTTTATCCGTGTCCTTGGTCCAGATTTAAAGAATAAGATTTGCTCTTGATTTCATCAATTTTACAAATTTTTTTGTATAAGTTTCTAGGTTTGGCAATTAGATGAACGCAAGATTTCACAAATTATGATTATAAAGAAATTTTATAAACTTTCAAACGGTTCTTCTTTGAAAGTCGCAAATGTACCCAAACTTTCCACGGGCAGTGTATACACAATTTTTAAAAACAAATTCACTTATTTCGCATTTTTGAACATAGAAGTTTATCGTGACTGTGGGATAATTCCTTTAATTTTCTTTGATACCTGTGATTTTAAGATATAAAATAGCGATAGTAGTTTTGGGTTTCCTGGTCAGAATTTATTAAGAAGCAATTCACAGACTCAATCATTTATGCCTTTAAGGTTTTTCGAGCCGAATAATAACCAAGAAATGTATATAACCTTGTCATCCCTCTTAAATATTAAACTAAATTTGTATTTCTATTCAGTTTCTCAAACATTAAAAAATTAAACCACTTCGAACTTTATTTTTACATTCTCATCAGAGAACAAAAAATTGAAATTTTTGAGACCCTCTAAACCCGAAAAAAAGGTTTTTACGAATGTGTATGTATATCTGTGTGTATGGCTGGCTGCGAGCACTATAACTTTTGAAAGAATTAATCTATTGGATTAGCCTTCGGTACACTCTTTAAGTGTCGGAAACTAAGGTCAAGTTCGTTAACCAGCTATTTTGGATAAAAATTTAAAAAGTTAGCGGATTTTCAAAATTTTTGTGAACAATTTTTTTAAGAGTTGAAAATTCTATATAAAATACTACGAAATTTTTATTCTTAGCTCAAGATTATTATTTAAACTCTTATAAAAAGCTCCTTCCAAAATTTTGAGCGGACAGACCTGAAAAAATTTAATTGAAGAAAAAATCTTTTGTTTCGCATTTGAAAACATTGATCACATTCTCACAAGAATATTCTTAGCTTAGAATTACTCTGTAAGCTCTAATAAAAAGCTTTTTTCCAAAATTTCGAGTGGAAGGACCTGAAAAAAATGAAATACTGCAAAGTGTGTAAAAATTCTTAGCCCAGGATTAGTTCCATATTTTCGTCGTTTATTAGCTTAGAATTTGAATTTTTTTCATAGTATTTTTAATGAATGAAACCAAAATGACAATTTCTATCAAAAAATGGTTCAAATAAATTTTGTAGGAATTTCTGAAAGCTGCAATTCCTTGTTGAAATTTTTTCCTTATCTCACGCCGCGTGATTCGAAATTTGAATTTTCCATTTTCTGCACAGTACTTCCGATAAATAAAACAAAAATTACAAGTCCTATTGAAAAATGGTTAAGAAAAATTTTGTAGGACTTTTCAAAAGCTATAATTGCCCTACAAGACTTTTTTCGTATTTTGCGTCGGTTGGTTCGAAATTTGAATTTCGTGGTGTCAAATCTCGGACAATGTTAATACTGTCTAATCATAAATGATGATAATGTAATAAATTATAACAAATTTATATCTCTTTTTTGTGTGAATAACTTTTGTCTATCAATCTTTTTTTCGTGCCTTTCGTCGTTTTTCCACAAATTTTTCATTTTTATTTTTAATATAATTTCTTCTGATTAAAACTAAAACTACGCATCCTATCAAAAAGTGATTTATGAAGAATTTGTATATGTGTTTTAGGTGCACAATTTCCCGTCCTATTTTTTTCGTAGTTTGTGTCGTTTTTCCAAAAATTTCATTTTTTCATTTTCAATGTTATTTTTCACGAATAAAACAAAACCCACGCGTTCTATCAAGAAGTGAGCATCAGAAAATTTGTAAATATCTTTTGGTAGCACAATTTTGGTCAATTCATCTTTTTTCGTGTCTTACATAGCTTGGCCACAAAATGGAATTTTTTATTTTTCGTTATTTTTTGTGCGACCAAAATTTGGCTTAAAATTTTGTTTTCGATTGATTTTCTAAATGTTGTAAATGCTATAACTCTGATAATTTTGTTTCATCAAAAAAAGTCACAAGGATAAATTGTTATTGCTGTAACTTTTTGAATATTTTATCAAAAATTACGGACGGAAGATCTCAAAATCTCAAAACGTGAAGATCCGTTGAAAAACTGAGGTGTGAAATTTCTGACAATTGTAATACTTTCTCAATCATAAATTATGAGAATGTAAAAACGAAGACTTGGAATAAAAAATATATCTTGTTAGTTATCTGAACAAAACTTCAACTACATTTTTTCTCCGCTGCTTCGTAACTTATTTGCAGTAATCAATTTTGTTCAGGTTCTTCCGCTCAAAATTTTGGAATAATCTTTACATTAGAGCATGAATATAAAATTTCAAATTCGAAGCAAAAGAGTTTTTCTCCGCTGCTTCGTAACGTTTATTAGTAATGATTTTTAGCTGCGAATATTCAAAATTTTATTTCTGCTACGTTTTTGACATCATAAATCTAATTTTCCTATTTTTATAATCTATTGGGGCTGTACAATCAAATCATTATATAAAAACGAAGAATTTGAATGAAAAATATATCTTATCTTAGTCGTTATTCGAACGAAACTTCAACCACATATTATCAGTTAATTTACTTATTATTGAGGCCAATTAAAAGTGAGGCCTTACCACCTTATCATTTGCTGAATAATAAGCAAACAGCCTTAATATAAAATCCAATAACATATTTTAACGCAGCTAAACATTGATTAAATTATTTAATTATTTAATAATAAACATACTAACTACTACAGATCGACTGAACTGCTCAAAAAACAAAATTTGAGGAATAAAAAGTGAAATATCTCTAGAAATAATTAATAAATCAAAATTTCTTAAAAAACTGCTCTGGAGCTCGATCTCATTAATCTGTCCTAAAAAGTTTAGACGAATGGGTTAAAGACTGTAGGCTACAGTTTCGCTGAACTGCTCAAAAAACGAATTTTGGAAATATAAAGTGAAATATCTCTTGTTGTAATTAATTAATAAAAATTTATTTAAAAATGGCACATGAGCTTCATCTTGTCAATTTATCCTACTATAGAAAAATTGATTAAATATTGTAGGCTACATTCGGACTGCACTGCCGAAAAAAATCGAATTTTGAGAATCAAAAATGAAATATCTCTAGAAATAATTACCAGGTGAAAATTTCCTGGAAAGCGACCCTGAAGCTACGTCTTAGTCAATTTATTCTGAAATTTTTAAACTAAAAGTTAAGGATTGTAAACTATAGTTTCACTCTACTGCATAAAAAAGAACAAATGTTGGGAACGAAAACTGAAATATCTCTGTGAATAATTAACAAATAAAAATTTTCTGAAACCCCGACCGGGAGTTTCATCCAGTCAATTAATTCTGACATCTTTAGACAAGTCGGTTAAATAATATAGGTCGGCACCGATACAAATCGGTGAAGAATTGGCATTCAAAAGGATATTTGCCCGATACAAATATTTGAAATTGTGTACTGAATTTCTCTCTAGAGCAAAAAAACTTTTCCAAAACTTCGCTAAGTTAAATTTCCCTAACGTGAACAAACTACTATCATTTACAAATAATATTTTTCTCAAATTGAAGGATACTGAAAATTAAAGAATACATGTCAATCTATGCTTTTGACATAATTTGAGCTTGTGAATAATTTAAATATAGAGAAAAATAGCCCACAATACGTGCGTAAGAAGCGGAGAAGTATTCAGGTCAGACGCTAGACAAATATTTTTCAAATAACAAGGCATCTGTTTCGTCTAACGGAAAAATCAATGGCCATGTACATATGTTATGACAAGTGGTTACTTTGAAAATCAAATATATAAAAGACCGTGGATTTAAAGCAAATTCATTAGTCAGACATCAGCATGCATTTGAACGTGTTCCACTGTTTGGTGCTCTCAGGAATTGGAGGCGCTTTTGGCGCTTTGATTGGAGACGGATCCTTTGGTCCCGGAATGAATGCCGGTGGCCCAGGAACAGGAAGAGATTTGTTGGCAAATGCAGTGAATCAATATGGTGGTCTAGTAGCACAAGGACTTGAAGCCGAACTTGGTCTTATTCAAGGTTTTCTCCGAGGCGGAGGTGAAGGAAGACAAGGAAGCAACGGCGGAGGTGAAGGAAGACAAGGAAGCATCGGCGGAGGTGAAGGAAGACAAGGAAGCAACGGCGTAGGAGGTGGACCCATGAGTAATGGAATGGATACCAATGGACTAGCAGGACAGCAAGCTTCAGGAACAGATACATTAGGCCAAACTGGTGGTTTAGGTCAAGGACTTGGAAGCGGTTTAGGGAATGCCGGAAGCGTTGGTGGACAACTTCCACAACTCGGAGGAAAATGAGATACAAAATGAAAAGAAGATGAAGAAGGTAAAGGAGGTGAAGGAGAAAATGCAAGCAGACCCGACAGTGCTAAACTTAATATCAATGGACAGGAAGCCGGAAAAGACCAAGCTGGGAGTCAAGTGCAAGGACTTGGAAGCGGAAATTCAGGGACTGCCGGAGGCGTTTGTGGAGATCTTCATTAAGACAGAAGAAAAGGAGATGAAGTATGAAGATATATAAATTCAAAAAAATGGCCCATATTTTGTGTATTATCTTATTTATTTTTTACATTCATGATTGGTTCTGTCAGTTTTAGAAGACGTCCAGTTTTTCAACAATTGTCTTGAAAAATTTCGACCGCTTAAAGACCATTATTTATTTTATTTATTATTATATTATTTATTAATTTATTATTTTAGAAGACCATTATTTATTTAATGTTTACACATAAGAGTAGAAATAATTCGTCATACTTTACGAAACTGATTTATATTTGAATAGCGATATCTGTTATACGCTGCTGAATGATTCTGCATCAATTATGTTGTCATGCTATATGTAATACCGGGAAAGAAGTTGTTTGCTTTATCTTTGTATTGTATAGGCACCTTACTACAGCTGTGACATAAAAACGATTATTCAGATGACTGTGTCTGATGTTATAGCCGAAAGACGAATTTTATAAATATTTTTGTTTTTACAATTCCGAAATTTGTATATTCTAAAACGTCAATTCTAAGTTCATTTGAATAATCAATCAAATTGGAAAGACAGAATAAAAATGCTATTCACAAAATATTCTAAAATATAGTAGAAATTAGTTCTTGTCTGATTCATTGAAAATTTCAATATTCTTTCATTGGATATTATTTTTCATCAACATGGCACATGTGACAGAAAAGTTTTGGAAAAGACCTGACATAACTTTATTTAAGTAAGTGTGAGGAAAATTTGGGAAAGACCAGACTAAAATTTATTTTAATAAGTTTTCCCTTTTTTCGAATTTTATCCTCAACTATTTATTCATCATATTTCACAAAAGTGAAAAGAGCTGTCAATTTCTAATTTTTAAATTTAGCGGTATCACTTCTGTATAAATTTATACGTTATATTATATTAAATAAAAATTTTAAGGAAATACTTTAGTGAAGCCTTTGTTTTTTTCGTGAAAAAATATTTAGAAAACAATTCAGTGTTATTAATTCTTTAATAACTTCCGAAAAACTGTTGGGGAAATTTAAGCTAAACAACGCACGATGTCAAAAAAAGTCAAGAGAAGAAAAACGTTGCTTTTTGGAAGCCCTACAAGATTATCATTACTTTTGGAATTTCGTTCAAAAATCGAAAATGCAAATTTTGAGCCACATAACGCCAGATACGAATGGAAGTTAAGATATTGAAATATTTGCCTTTAGGAAGACCTGTAAACTTTCTTCTGAACATTTTTTGATAGGAGGCATAGTTTGTTTTTCGGTATGCACAATGGTATTGGAATATTTTTAATTTAGTTTTTGAGCCAAACGACGCGAGATAAGAAAAAACTCAAAAGAATAGAATTTGCGCTTTTAAAAAGTAAAAAAAAATTGCTGTTGAACATTTTTTTAAAAAGAACAATCGTGAATCTTCGAGACAATTTCTACATTCTTTTCATAATGAGAAGCAACTAATTTTATGTGAAAACTGACACTCGCGGATTTGTTTGAATCTCCACGTTTCGAGACTCTCTGAATGAAAAAAAAAAAACAGATTTTACGATAATTTACGTCTGTCTTCTGTATACCGAATATCATTTGAATGACTAATCGAATTGGAACAACTGTAATTTGGTGACTGTGAATTCTCTTTTGTTAAAGCTCCTTCGGCTTTAACGAATACATTCTCATAACGTACCTCGTGCTTCGCACTCGATTTTGTCCAAAATGCGAAATTTCTTACATTATATGTTCAACATTATTATATCAAATGTATATTACATTTATTCATGTACGTCGGCTCGTGGTTGCTTATTTAGATATTGCAAAATAAAGTACGAATTGTATTTATCATAATTACTTTAATATTTGTTCCTGATTTTTCATTTAATTTTATCCTCAGCTATACCGTGAAAATTTTATATCATTATAATAAATGTATATTATTAAAATTCATAATATGCATTGATATTAAAAACTTGTCTTTTTTTATATTTGAAAAAAGTGCGGATCCTATAAAAAAAAGAACAATTTTGTTATTATGCATTTTATTGCAGCTTGTGTCGTTTTTCCATAAATTTGATTTGCTTATATTCAATGTTATTTTTTACGATTTCAACTAAAAATATGCATCCTAGCGTAGAGTGGTTCTAAGAAAATTTGTAAATGTAATTTAGGCGAAAAATTTTGTCAGATGAAATGTTATTGTAGCGTGTATCGTTTTTCCAAGAAGTTAATTTTTTTATTTTAAGTGTATTTCTATAACAAAAGATTATAACAAATTTGTAGATCTTTTTTGGTTGAACAACTTTTGTCTATTCATCTTTTTTCGTACCTTCCGTCGTTTTTCCACAATTTTTTTTATTTTTAAAGTTATTTTTCACGTTTGAAACAAAAATTACGCATCTTATCAAAAACTGGTAAATAAAAAATGTGTAGCTCTTTTCTGAGTGAACAACTTTTATCGATTAATTCTTTGCGTGGTTTGTGTCGTTTGTCCAAAAATTTAATTTATTTTATTCTTAAATCAGGTTTTTACAAATGAAACAAAAACTATACGTCCCATTAAAAAGTTATTAATAAGAAATTTGTAGATCTTTTTCAAGTTCACAATTTTTGTCAATTCATCTTTTTTCGTATCTTGTATATTTTGACCGCAAAATGGAATTTTTGATTTTTCATTATTCTTTTGTGTGAGAAAAATTTGAATTTCCGATTTTTCAAGAAAATTAAAAAAAGTGTTATAACAATATTTTAGAGAGTTAAAAAAACATTTTTCATTTCTTGACTTTTTTTCATATCGTGCGTTGTTTGGCTTAAAATGTTCATTTTCGTTTTTTTTTTTTGGAATTTTGTAAATGCTATAACTCCAGTAATTTTTGTTTTATCAAAAAAAGTAACTGGGGTAATTTTTTGTCTTTTTGAGTACTACAAACATTCGTACATAGAATTTTCAAATTTAAAAGAAGTGATCTCAAAAATTTTGAAAAAGCGCTCACTTTCTGAATTTGCATCCAAAATGTTGGCATTCATTTTAGGACACTCAAAGAGTTTACAAAAGCCCAATCAAATCTGTCAATTCTTTCGAAAGTTGTGCTAACAAAATAAAAATCTACAAACATACATACACGCAAACACACGTACACAAATACAGGGGCATACAAACAGCCATATACATTCGCGAAAACCTGTTCTTTGGGTTCAGAATGTCTCAAAACGTGAACATTTTTCAAAAACGGTGGGGGGGGGGTCAAATTTTACAAAAATCTAATACCTTCTCTGATGAGAATGTAAAAAAAAAAAACAATTTTGTTACTAAACATTTTATTGCAACTTGAGTCTTTTTTCCATATATTTAATTTGTTCATTTTTTATGTTCTTTTTTACGATTCAAGCCAAAAATACGCATCCTAGAGCAAAGTGGTCCTAAGAAAATTTTTATAACAAAAGTTTATAAAAAATTTGTAGATCATTTTTGGTTGAACAACTTTTCTCTATTAATTTTTTTTTTCGTTTCTTGTGTGTTTTTTTCCAAAAATTTAATTTTTTATTTTTAATGCGATTTTTTATGATTAAAAAACAAAAAATACGCTTCTTTAAACAAATTATTTATGAAAAATTTTCATAGCTCTTTTTTTTGTAAGCAACTTTTGTGAATTAATTTTTTTCATAGCTTCTAGCGTTTGTCCAAAAATTCAATTCTTTCATTTTAAATTTTATTTTCTAAGATTAAAACAAAAACTACGCATTCTATCAAAAAGTGATTGCTAATGATTTTTTTTTTTTTTTTTTAATGCACAATTTTTATCTCGTCATCTATTTACGTACCTTGCGTCGTTTTTCCAAAGATTTAATTTTTCTATTTTTAATGCTATTTTTTACGAATAAAACAAAAACTACGCATTTTTTCAAAAAGTGATCAATAACAAATTTTTAGATCCTTTTTATATGCACAATTTTTTTTTCTTCATCTTTTTTCATATCTTGCATAGTTTCACCGTAAAATTTAATTTTTGATTTTTCGTTATTTTTTGTGCGATCAAAATTTGATTTTTTAATTTTTCAAAAAATTCAAAAAGTTCTTATGATAATATCATAGGGTTTTCGAAAAGAAGCGTTCTTCTCCTCTTTTTTCATATCGTGCGTTTTTTGGCTTAAAATGTTCATTTTCGTTTTTTTTAATGTTGTAAATGCTATAACTCCAGTATTTGTTGTTTTACCAAAAAAAGTTAATTTTTAAATCTTGGAAAAGTGGTTTCAAAAATTTTTTAAATGCGCTCACTTTTCGAATTTTTATCCAAAATAGCTACAGACTAAAACTCTACATACACACATGAATACATACACACATGCAGACAGACAAATACCAAAACCTGTTTTTTGGATTTAGAAGGTCTCAAAACGTGAAGAATCAACAAAAACGGAGGGGGGAGTCAAATTTGACACAAATCTAATACCTCCCGTGATGAGAATGTAAAAATAAATTCACAATAATTATTCACCCAAAAAGTACCTACAAATTTGTTGTCCGAAATTTCAAGAGATTTGACTGGATTTTAAAGATTTCAGGGTATTCAAAAAGATTCCAAGAAAATTTCAAGAGCTTTACAAAATTTTAGCATATTTCGAAAAATTTCTAAGTATTTAAAAAATGTCATGGCATTTTTGAGGATTTTAATTATCTAAAGGCATTTACAAAATTTATTGTGGTTTTAAAGAACTTCGGAAGATTTGGAAGGATTTTAGAGCACCTGTAAAGTTTGAGGGTGTTTCTCAAGATTCTAATGAATTTTTGAAATATATAAACGGATTTTAACAGGTTTCTGAGGATTTCGGAAATTTTCAGGGATTTTAAAGCCATTAAATAAGGTATTTTAATGAATTTTCCAGGATCATAAAGTATAATTATTTTATAGGATTCCAATGAAGTTTTGAGAGTTTAAAAAAATGTCAAAGCATTTCAAGGAACATCAGCAGAATTAATGTTACTTCACGGGATTTCAGGGGATTCTGTAAAATTTCATGTAATTCCAAAGAAATTTTTCACAAGATATGAGGGATTTTAAAGCTTTCCATAGATTTAAAGAGATTTTAAATATTTCAAGGTATTTCCAAGGATTTAAAAAAAATTGAAAGATTGTAAGAAGTTGTAAAGATTTTAGAATATTTTTGACGATTCCAAGAAACTTCAAAGAATTTTGAAAATTTTAAGATATTTCAAAAGATTCCAAGGAATTATTATGAGATTTCAAAAAATGCTAGGGATTCTAAAAGATTTAAATCTATTGGAAATATTTTAGGGTATGTTAAAGGATTCCATGGAAGTTTTAAAAGATTACAAAAATTTTCCATTAAGACCATGTGATGATTGGGTCACGTGACCAGATTCCTACCTTACCGGTCTCGTCCTGAATTTTTATAATTATGAAAACCTTTATCAGTACTTCTTTTTTATTATCCCAAATTTTCAACTCGATGTGGCTATTCGTGCAAAAATAAGTCAGGAAATAAAAAACGTGTCAGTGAGGTAGGAATCCGGTCACGTGACCCACTCGTCACATGGTCTTAATTTAAAGATTTAAAATAATTTCAAAGATATGAAGAGATTTACTAACATTTCAAGAATATTTAAAAAGACCTTTAAGAATATAGAATATTTTAGGGTATTTCATAAAAATATGGACAAAAACAAAGTTTTCGCAATTTTTTAAAATTACTGCTACCTATATAACCATTGAACATTCGTCATGTTTTCCAGCAGGGGTTTGATCCCCTGAATTGTTGTTAAACATATAAACATAAGTGATTTGATGAAAGATTTGAGAAAATTGTATAATCTCGTCTGGCTTGTCAAAAAATCTTCAAAAATGCATAAACAATATTAACTAACTGGAAACATGTATTAATAATTTAAAAAAGAGATAAAATAATACAATAGAATTGGTAATATGATTTTGTGAATTTTATTAAAAATTTTTCAATACATGTAATAATCAATAAGTTTATATATCCATACCACTTTGAACTTTATCGCCTCAGGATAAAACAGTTTCCTGATAACAGAACTTCAAGGTAGCAGTAGACGAGCTACTGTCGGTAATATTCGTTATTGATTCATGAATTTGAAACCATTTCAAACCAATGAAACTGAAATGATAGTTTCACTTTTCTTTTACCTACAGTTGGTAAACAAAATTACCAACAACCGTATAAAAAAGTTACCGTGGTAGGATTATTTCCGTAAGTCGATAAACGGAACATTATTTCTGCAATTTCAAAATACCGGTGTGGATATTGATCCCACAATATTGCCATCTTACAAGAAAATTTAAAAACTCTTTATTTACTTGAACGATAATAAAAACATTATCATCAAAATTATGTTTGATCGATACACACTCTGAAAATAGGTTGGGATGTCAGCAAAATCGCTTTTAAAATTTTTCTATCTGATACATTCAGTAATAAATTTTTTATTAAATTGAAGTATTTTTTATTAGTAATAAGAATATATATTCAAAATTTCCGGCGTACATAATGTGTGATTTTCAAAAGAGGAAGGCATTGGACTATCATGGTCATACGAAAAAGATGCGCTTTATAAAAAAGTCAAGGTATGTTATTTAACTAACCTAATTCTGCTAAATTAAAAATATTCTGTTATGATTTTAATAAAAAATAAATCAATAAATAACAGAAATATGAATTATAGATGTAAATTAAAACATTAGCGAAATGAGGGCTTCAAATTTTTTTTTTGATTCCAGATGGGAAACACCTATACCAAAATCAACATCTTATTGGAACGAAGTATGTAATAATATAGAAAAGAAAGTTCGAAAAGTAAGAGATCCTTTTTTCCATTTTCCTTATATTCCCCAATCCAATAATAATTTAGATTTTGACCCTCACGATTCCGCAGAATTTAATAATCTCAGCAATGTTCAATCCTACGATGAACCGATCGTTAAAATTTCTCCGCCCACACCCTCGCGCAAATCTTTCTTCAAATCGACTGCAGATGCCCATCAGGATAAAAAAACTTTTGATAAAAAATATGCCAATCTAGACAATAAATTAATTTCAAAATTTCGATCCTTTGTTGAAAACCGAAAAAAAATTGTTACCTTAGAGTGTGCCAGTGTTGATAAAACGGACTTTCCAAAGTCAAAATTTTTTTCAAAGAAGACTTGTCCTTATCACAAAAACGAACCACCCACGCTAATTTTCGATGACAATCTTAAGAAGTTTTTGCCAAGAAGAAATTCGAGTGCTCACGAATTATTTAATAAAAATTTGGTTGATCCAAAATTAGAAAAAATAGTTTCTAGATATTCAGGTTTGCAGAGCTCAGATTCTGAAAAAGTATATAAAGTCTTTGAAATTCACAAAGATCATGTAAATGCAACTTCCACGGAAACAACTGAAGCGAAGCTAGAATATGAAATTGAGAAGAAACCCTTATTTGATACTCAGAAAGCAAAAACACCAAACTTAGGCAAAGCGAGCCTTTTTGCAAGTTTTGCTAAAACAATATCGATCCCAAGTTCCATTGAGACCCGTGAATCTTCTGATGAAGATTATTCTAAATCTAATGTCAATGTCGATTTAGCTCCTACAGAAAAGTATGATTTAGAATCTAAATCAAAAAAGGAACTTAGATCCTCTCAAACTATTGGAAAAGATTATTTAAAAGTTCCCAAATTAGGATATGCAAGTCAGCATCCGAGTTTCAGAAAACTCATACCTACTGACAGTTTTCCAGACCATGAAGAAATAATTAATTATCGTATTCCAAAAATAGTCTCTGAATATTCTTCTGATTTTCAATCCAAAGAAAAGCTATTCGATCCTGAGATTCACCACATTTCTTCTTTGCACGAAAATTCGTCTGATTTATCTTCAGTTTCAAGTTCTCGTATTGAAAGAACAATTGATTCAAAAATCTCTCATAGCAGAAAAACGGAAGAGGCTAAATCAGAGAAGTTACCAAGGAAAAAACATTACTCCACAAGATATGCTTATCGAGCCCTGAAATTGGTAACGAAAAACAAATATTTGAAATTAGATCCAGAAGTCAGTGAATCCAAAAGAGGAAGTTTAGAAAGTTCCTACAGCTCGTCATCTGAATCTGGGTACAAAATCCGAACCAACAGAAAATCCGTAATTGATAACTCTGCCTATCGAAGCATTCGCGATAAACTAAGAAAAGTTGCTCCAAAGTACTTAGGTCAGGATTACCAGTTTCCCTCTAAAAAAAGTGAATCGGAAACCAAAACAATTGTTTCCGCTACCCGTAGTACATCCGGTTCTAGCCCTGCTTTTCAAATCCCTCAACTAAAATCAAATAACTTGACAAAGATCCCATCAATAAAAGTCTACCCCAGAAAAAATGCTGACAGATGTCTACCTTGCCTCTATAAATCTTTTAAAAAACCTGAGAATTTGAAACGCGAATTGCCGATAGCGATTTTATCATCAGTTGTTAAGGAACCTTTTAAAGATATATCAGAAAATGATACTAGTTCAGTAAGTCTTCCAGATTTGAAGAGTCATGATTTTGAATCGATAATATCTGATCGAGGATCTTTTCTAGACTCAAACTTGGAACCACGTTTAGTGTCGTCTAATTCAGAGATGACCTTGAAAGACGAAGTTGTTGAAATCTCAAAATTTTCTGATAATGATAGCATTTTATTCAGAGATCAGAGCCTCACCCCAAAAAGTAGAGATTTAAAGAAAGTGATTATCAAATCTGGTTCTGTTTATTCAACAGATGTATCAAAACCCTCGACTACAAGTGGGCAAAGCTCGGAATCCGAAGACGCTCGACCTGAGGTCACCAATGGTTCATTAAATACCTCAAAATATCTTGCACCTTGTCATGCACCGGTGGTCTGGAAACCCAGCTTGGTATCGCTAAAAGCTCTGCGGTTGCGGAAAGCAACTTCGATGCAATCTCGAGCCTCAGCGGCCACGACAAAGTCAGATGATGATAGTGACCTTGAAGACAGTTTGATAGAAATCCCAAGTACCCAAAGTACCAGAAAAAGAGACCGAAAAGCTTCTTGCAGAAGTGTGACTATTCGAAGTCCAGATTTAAAACTGAAGTCCGACAAAGAGGATCCGGAATCAAAACCCGATCTTGAAGAATCTTTGAAAGATAAACGAAAGACACTAACGAGAATTAAAACAGTTGCTGGAAAAATGGGTTCTTCTAAAGCTTTTGAACTGGACAATGAAAAAAAGGCTCGTTTAGCCAGAGCCCAGACTAGTCTTGATCTGAGTTCGAAGCATTCTGGTGCAAGAAAGATGTCAGTTTGGGATTTATCTGGAGATTCCGTTACTTGTAAGGAAGAATTGTTGGTCTTTAGACAAGATTCGAGAGATGCAGGAAGATTGTATGAAATGTCGAAGGAAGAGGAAGAAGTCTTGGAGATTTTGGAAAGGTGTGTAGAAGAGGATGAATCTCCTGGAGAGATTTTGAAACAGTTGTGTGATTGGTATTCAAAACGGGTCTCGGAAGTTCGGAAAGGTGAAAATGACCCTGATTTGAAAAAAGCTTTAAAGATTTCGATAAACTTGCTGAGATTGCTTGCGGAATCGAAACAGTATTTGAATTCAGATAAGTTGTCCCCTGACTTTGAATTTTCCTCCAAACAGCCTCCCCTGTGTAATTCCCGTCAACTCAAGCGTGTTCTACCCTTGAAATCCTATAACCTGGTGGCTCCTATTCTCAACATGCCGCAGTGGCAACCGAAGAAATCCGTGGAAAGAAGGTTCATATTTGCGAAGGATAAGGATTGTAAGAAAGATGGAAGGGATAGAAGAAGGTCCAGCGAGATCGATTTCGATTTGTTCGTAAGTATTCAAATTAATAGGACTGAGTGTCCACTATTTTTTCCACCAAATTTCCGGTTATTTTCCGGTTTTTTAAGGTTGTAGGTAGCAAATTTCCTCTTACTAGAAGCACGAATAAAACGCATTTAAGATGAGGTTTTCTTATCTATAATTTGATGTATTGCGATATCTTACTATATTTAAACAAAATAATATTTTTGTAATTTAGAGTATCGAGTAAAAATAAATACAAATAAATAACAATTAGACTACAATTTCAGATTAGATTATCATGATAGATATCATTTTTTATGAACATATTTTTTTTAATTATTTTTGCGATTCTAGCTTGCAAGTGATTCTTAAATGTAATTGTCAATGTCTATCTTTGGTATCAGCGATCAATCAATCATAAATTATTGAAGAATAATTACAAAAAAATATTTTGAAACTTTTCTTCTGATAATTTAATTATAATTGCATGTTTTTATAACATAGTTATTGTAAAATTCACATTGTATTAAAATATATAATTTTTGAAATTGATTTTTGTAGTACCTCTTCAATAATTAATAAATAATTAATCACTGATACCAAAGAAATTGAAAACTAGATGTTTTAAATTCATTCAAACTTTTTCTAAATCTTAATCTTGAAAAATTAGGAAATTTTGCCTTAAAATCTTTTATATTATTCTTGGATATTTGAGGGAAGGGTTTGAAATGTTAAAAAATATCTTTCTATTTTCTCTCAGCATTTATTTTCAAGATGGAAGATCATTTGAAATTTTCCCATGAATCTTGAGAAATTTTTTTTATTCTCGTAAAATCTTTAAAAATTCTCAAAACGCTTCTAAATTTTGTTTCCAAATCTTCAAAGATTCACATTTTGTTCTTGAATTGTTCAAGCTTCTTCAAATTTTAAATTATTAACAAATTTTTTTAACCTCTAAACCATCTAAATATCTTTGAAAACGATTTTAATTTTTCCCCAAATTTAAAAAAAAAATCTGCAGATACTTCTAAACCTTCTCAATAACTTATAAAATTATTCATATTTTCCCTAAAATTTACAAAAAATCCTGCATGAATAAAAAAATTGCTATGGTTTTAAATGTTTCTGAATATTCTTTAAAAATTAATTTTTTAAATAAAACATCATATCAAATTTTTCCCGAAATTTCAAGAAAACTTTTTTATTCGCTGGAAACCTTTTCAAATTTTCGTGAAGCTTTGAAACTTTTTGTTCGAAAACTTGAAAAGTCAACATTTTATTACAGATTTTTAAAAATCTTCTCAAGTTTACAATTATTTTTAAAAATTTTTGAAACTTCTAAATTTCTCTCAAGCTTACACGAATGTTTTATCAAATTTTTTAATGTTGCAAAATTGAAAATTTTTCCTTTTAAATATTCTAAATTCTTTTTCAAAACTTTAGAAAATCCTTCCAATTCTCTTAAGACCTTTCAAAATTCCTGAAAATCTTCTTTCTATTCCAAATTTTAAAAAATCTACATTTTGTTTGGAATGTTTGGAAATATTTTTCGATTTCCTCTTAGCATTTATTTTTCAAGATGAAATATCATTTGAAATTTTCCCATGAATCCTAAGAAATTTTTTTTATTCTCGTAAAATCTTTAAAAATTATCAAAACGCTTCTAAATTTTGTTTCAAAATCTTCACAGATTCACATTTTCTTCTTAAATGATTCAAACTTCTTCAAATTATTAAAAAAAATTTTTAACTTCGAAAACCTCTAAATATCTTTTAAAACGATTTTAATTTTTCCCCAAATTAAAAAAAAAATTCTGCATATACTTCTAAACCTTCTCAATAACTTTAAAAATTATTCATATTTTTCCTAAAATTTGCAACAAATCCTGCATTAATAAAAAAATTGCTATGGTTTTAAATGTTTCTGAATATTCCTTAAAAATTAATTTTTTAAATAAAATATCATATGACATTTTTCCCGAAATTTCAAGAAAACTTTTTTATTGGCTGGAAACCTTTTAAATTTTTCGTGAAGCTTTGAAACTTTTTGTTCGACAAATTGAAAAGTCTACATTTTATTTTAGATCTTTGAAAATCTTCTCAAGTTTTCAATTATTTTTGAAAATTTTTGAAACTTCTAAATTTCTCAGAAGCTTACACGAATGTTTTCTGAAATTTTTTAAGGTTGCAAAATTGAAAATTGTTCCTTTTAAATATTCTAAATTCTTTTTCAAAACTTTAGGAAATCCTTTCAATTCTCTTAAGACCTTTCAAAATTCCTGAAAATCTTCTTTCTATTCCAATTTTTTTTAAATCTACAGTTTGTTTGGAATGTTTGGAAATCTTCTCAAGATTTAAATTATTTTCGAATCTTCTCTTTTCAAAATTGTCTTAAAATCTTCCAGTTTCTTTTTCGGCATATTTTGAAATATTCAAGTGTATACACTTTATAAATTAAGAATATGAGTTCTCGTTTTTTCTTAACGGCAGATAATGTATTGTTATTAATTATTATTACTATTGTATTAATTATAACGATTCTGCACAAATAAAATTTACACAGCAGAAATCTGTGAATTCCTTAGATATCTTTAAAATCTCTTAAAATTGCATTGCAATCCCTTGATACTTTTAGAAATATTATTGAAACCATTAGAATCTTTAAAATCCGTTAAAATCTGTACAAATCGCTAAAATATTTTAACGCCTTTTAATTTCATTTAGCGTCTTTAAAATCATTACATTCCTTTGAAATCTTTGAATTATTCGAGATGGTTCGAAATTTACAAAAATCATTAAAAATTCTTCGAAACTAAAGTAAATTTAATTTATTTCCCAAATTTCTATAGTGACATTCCTTAAAAATTTTGAAATTTTTTAATTCTCTTAAAATTAGTTGAAATCTTTTTAAATAAATAAAAATGGTTGAAATCCTCAGAATGTTTTTTAGTTGCTTCATATTCTTTGGAATCGTTGATATCTATAGAAATCCCTTGATATTACATTTATTTTACCCCTGAAGGAAATATGTAGGAATTGTAAAAGGCCATTGAAGTAAGTGAAAACCATTTAAAATCCCTTCAATATAAATTAAACAAAACGTACTCATTACGTAATTCCTTTAAATTTTATTTCATTCAATTTATTTTCCAAAATTCTCTAGATATCCCTTAAAATCGAGCTTAAAATATTTAGAAATCCGACAACATTCTTTAAAGACCCTTGAAAATTTGAAAATCCCTTGAAATTTTGTTGAAATCTGTTAAAATAGCTTAAAATCTTATAAAATTCCGTACATTCCTCAAAATAATTGAAGGTCCTGTAAAATCCCTTAGATGTTATGAATTTCTTTGAAATCCCACAAAGTCTTTGGAGAGGCTAGAAAATTCTTTGAAATATTGTGAAATCTTTTAAAGTTCCGCAAAATTATTTGGAATCCTCAAAAATATATAAATATATAATCGTTAAAATGCATTCAAGTAAGTAGAAATCATTTGAAATCACTTGAATATTCATTAAAGTTCTCGAAAAAAAAAGTAAAATCACTAGAAATCTCAGAAATCTCATACCTCAAAATCTTTTATATCTTTGGAGATTCAATTGGACCTTTTCAATCTTGTAAAATTCCTTAAAATATCTCAAAGTCCCTCCAAATTTTCATTTCATTTATGTTCAAAATTCGGTAGAAATCCCTTAAAAATTGAGCTTCAAATCTGTGAAAATCCTACAAAATTCTTTGAAACTCCTTCAAACTTTAAAATTACTTAAAATTCTTTGGAATCTGTGGCAATAGCTCAAAATCTGCAAATGCCATAAAGCTTTTTTGATTCTTTTAAGTCTCCTAAAATATTTGGAAACACTACAAAATTCGTCGACAAATTCCTCAAAATGTTTCAAATCTGTGAAAATCCTACAAAATTCTTTGAAACTCCTTCAAACTTTCAAAATTACTTAAAATTCTTTGGAATCTGTTGAAATAGCTCAAAATCTGCAAATGCCTTAAAGCTTTTTTGATTCTTTTAAGTCTCCTAAAATATTTGGAAATACTACAAAATTCTTCGACAAATTCTCAAAATGTTTCAAATCAGTAGAAATCCCCTGAAATAGTTTAAAATCCCACGTTAAGTTAATAAATGAATTATCATCATTATAGGAAATACATCATAGGCCTATACTGAATTTCCAAAAATGTTTTTCGTAAGGATATAGCGACCATAACAGTGAATTACAAACCCTTGAACCATTTTTCAAATTCTTGAAAAACTGTTAAACTCAAAAAATATAAATAAAATCTCAGGCCTGACCGTGAAAATTCTTTTCTTATTTCAGGTACATCCTCCATCTGTAACGGAACCTTCCCTACGGGTACATTCCCCAAATTCGCAAAGATTGAACCCCTATGCTCTTTTTCTAGTGAAACCACGACGAAAGGTAGTATAATATTTTATTTCTGGTCTTCGCATTTTCATTTTAAATTCTGCAAAAAAGTTGCGCTTTATATTTAAAATCACTGATGAATTTTGTAGGTAGTAACATGGCGACCACTTAAGAAAAAAGACCTAAAGGGTCACAACCCAGATGCTACATTAAGTATGAGAGCGTCTAAGATCACTGATAAAATTTGCCACGACTTTTGTGAGTGGCTGCGAGGATTGAGTGGATCTTTGGAGAGAATAGATGAGGAAGTCTTAAAGGACATGTTCCAAATTATTTTCACTAGTGATGCTTGCAAGTCTATGCAGGTAATATTTAGAACTAAATTTTGATGAGAATATGAATCTTAATTTTTACTATGAATCTGTATTATCATCGGAGAAGGTAACGATCGATGAGAAGAGCAATCCTTTCACACACACTGTGAAAATGGAAATCTACAATATCGATCAAAGTTATATCCTCTAACACAGAAAAAATGTTAACGTTATCTCAGACTAGATGGAGCTATGTATTTAAAAAAAAATTTAATTCAATTTATTCAGAGAAAAAAGCTTCTCTTTTGGCTCCGCTGGGATTCGAACGACAGGTCAACTGATTTCCGGTCAGGTGCTCTAACCACTGAGCTACTAGAGAGATCAGGGGAAGAATCCTTTTTCTGAAATACGCTTTATTTTGCAAGATGTTATATACAAGTCAATTTTTACTATGAATCTGTATTATCATCGGAGGTGGTAACGATCGACAAGAAGAGAAATCCTTTCACACACACTGTGAAAATAGAAATCTACAATATCGATCAAAGTTATATCCTCTAATACAGAAAATTTTTAACGTCATCTCAGACTAGATGAAGCTATAAATTGAAAAAAAATTTTATTTAAATTTATTCAGAAAAAAATATCTTCTCCTTTCGCTCCGCTGGGATTAGAGCACCCGACCAGAAATCAGTTGACCTGGCGTTCGAATCCTAGTGGAGCAAAATGAGAAGATCTTTTTTCTGAATAAATTGAATTTAAATTTTTTTAAGTTTATAGCTCCATCAAGTATGAGTTGACGTTAAAAATTTTTCTGTATTCGAGGATATAACTTTGATCGATATTCTAGATTTCCATTTTCATAGTGTGTGTGAAAGAATTTCTTTTCTCATCGATCGTTATCATCTCCGATGATAATACAGATTTCTAGTAAAAATTTACTTGTATATAACATCTTGCAAAATAGAGCGTATTTCAGAAAAAGGATTCTTCCTCTGATCTCTCTAGTAGCTCAGTAGTTAGAGCACCTGATCGGATATCAGTTGAATCGCAGCGGAGCGAAAGGAGAAGATCTTTTTTCTGAATAAATTGAATTTAACAAAATTTCAATTATTGTCATAAAATGGTCTCGGTGGCTTAGGCGGTTAGGTGCTTAGAGTTCACGTTAGAGGTCCGGGGTTCGTTCCTGAGCCGGCGCGGCCCCTCTGGAAATTTTTCTATGTCCTTTTACCGAGGTTTTGGTGGTTCTGATCCCACCTCAAGCTGTAGGTCCCCACATTATGCACTTGACTGCAATCCTTGACTGCCATTATTATTATTATTTATATATACTAATATACCATTTATTCATCAGATAGAGATCTTATAAAATTGTCTTCCAAATTAAGTTTTCCCCTTTGAATGGAAAGGCTTTATCATGCATTTTGAAGGTATTTTTTTGCACTTTAGATTAAAATCAGCGAATTTTAAGAATCGTGATGTTCAGTTTGAAAATGAATAATTTTTAACGACTTTGTTTTAAGATCCTAACTGAAGGAAGCTTCAATTTCTAAACGAAGTTTAGAATTGTTTAATTAATAATGCTTCAATTTAATTAATTGATTGCAAATTGAATTAATTAAATAATTATACTTTGAAGGTTAAAAATATTTAAGATTCATTTTTAACGGTATAAATGACAGTGATTTTTTTGACACTAATCACATTTTTTAATAAAGTAATATAACCAATCACTTTAAATGTCACATGATACTACGCGATATGATACTAATAATATTTATCATCTTGAAAATTTCCATAATTTAAATTAAAAAATTTAGTTTCCAAGTGGCAAATCTAAAATGAATACCTTTTTGAGGCCTGACATTTTAAAACTAAAGTTTTTTGCAGCAGACGCTTAAATTCAAAAATATAATTTTTCACGGTGTGATGGTATCATATTAAAACATTAAAAAACATTAAATCTTCAAAAACTGAGAAAATCCATATTGAAGGTTTTGGAACTCAGTTTTATATTTAATCAATTTAGATTTAAATATTCTAAATTGTGCAGTTTCAATTTTAAACGTACAAAATTGTCTGTAAATAAATGATGATAATGAATAAAAAAATGTGTTAATCAAGCCTTGAAAATCAAAAAATTTTAGAACATTGCAAATGTCATTTTATTTTTATTTGAAAATGTTTTCAAATATTAAATATTTCAAACTTTCAAATTGAAAGGCTTAAAATTATGCCATATCAAACATTGGAATCATAGTGATCTTATTTTTTATTTTTTTTTATTTTAAATGTAATATCTTATAATTGTCCGATTTTCAGTAAAAGATTCTGAAAAATGAACGATTTATAATTGAAAAGTATTTGACTGGAAGATTTTAAGCATGATTATTAACTCTAAATGAAGTGTTAAAAATTAAACGATATAAAACTACAAAGTAAAAAATTGTGTTGTTTCACATTAAAATAGAGAAAAATATAACTATCTGAAATTGATACCTTATGAATTAAATAATTCCTTTAATTTTAAATGTTTACAATTTTAGAGTCCTGGATTTTCATGTAGAACGCTCAATTTTCAACTTTCCCCTTTTATAAGTTTTAATTTTGCAATTTAAAGTTGAAATGGTTAAATTTAGGAAATTAGGATAAAAAATTTGAAATGTTTCATTTTTTGGTGATTTAAATTATTCGAATTTACGTCAAATAATTATAATTGCAAAATGTTTGAGTATAAAAATGTTTTAATATCACAATTCTTGGTCATTAGAAACTTTTCAGTTTTGAATGAATTTCGGATTTATCTTTCAACCTTCCGCAGTAGAAATTTCTTCGTTTTTAATACTTTCCATTTAAACTTACTTAATTTTAAACGTTTTTTTTTTCTAATAATTCAATTTCAAAGTTTTATAATTGAATTTTTTCCTATTTTGAACGTTGAATTTATTTTTTGATCTTAAAAAAATGTGTCTAATCAATTGCAATATTCAATTATTTTTTTAGCGTAATATCAATTTAAAATTCTAGAATTTCAGAAGATTTAAAACATTCTTTGAAACTTTGAAACATTCAATTTAGTTTTCAACTTGAAATTGTCGAATTTCAATTCCTTCGAATTAAGAATGGTTTAAATTCAAAATGTTTTGAATTTTAGTTACTCAATTTGTAACGCTTGTAATTAGAAATAATAAAATCTAAATTGCTTTGAATTTCAAATGATCCAGTATTCAAAATTCTAATATAAAATTATTCAACTTTGAACATTTTGAAATTGTCCTACTTTCGATTTTTTTGTTGAAATCATTCAAATTCGAGATTCTTCAATTTAAAATGAAATTGTTCAATTTTGAACGCTATGAATTAATAATAATAATACAATTTTAATTCCGTTTTGTCCTTTTAAATATATTTTTTTCCCGAAATTTTACCTAATCTAGAATTGTTTTATTTAGAACGTTTCCAATTCAGAATCGTTCAATATAAAATATATACGTATATTTTTTAAATTTCAAACCCTTTCAATTCGAAATTATTATTTATTATCTAAAAAAATTTTAAAACTGTTAATTTTCAAGATTGTGTTTGATAATGGATTTTCAAAATGTTTATATTTGTAATGGCAGGAAATAAAAATCAAAGTTTTAAAAAGCGTGATAAACGATATCAAAAGTATTGATTTTTAATTACTTTATTTCATGATCCTAATCTGAATATTATTCAATAATTTTAAACGACGCTGAAAATTGTGAAATTTTTAAGGCTTCAAGTTTTTATTCAATAATTGTGAAAGTTTTCAGTTAGAAATCATATAATTTATTATTTATAATATTTTTAGAATAATTAAAACTTCTAAGGTACATAAGAATAAAAATTCTTCACCTGTGAGCGATGAAAATAACAGCGAATTTTTTTTTAAACAGAAATCTCATTTTTTAATGTAAAAATCAATCCAATCACTTGTCATAACATTTTATGCTACATGATATTATACTTGTGAATAATTTTTGTCATCTCTAAAATCTCTATAATTCTGAAAATTTTTAAATAGTTAAATTTTCAGGTCTTAAAACTTAAAATTTGTTGGAGTTCCAGGAAATTCTTTAAAACGGCACGAAATATGAATTCCTTCAAATAATTCAAATCCGTGGAAAATCCTTTAAATTTTTAAAAATTCTGGAAAATTTCTTGGAATGTTTGGGAACACCTAAAAATATTTCAAATCCATTGAATTCTTTTGTATTACTTAGATTTTTTTAAACTGTTGAAAATCCCTTGGGACCTTTTAAAATACCCTAAAATGTTTAAAATACTTTGATATCCTTAAAATCTATTGAGGATTCCTTGCAATCTCTTTAAATCTCTTCAAATCTGTGAAATCCTTTACTTCTTGTAAATAAATACTTTGAAATCCATTAAAATGTCATCAAATACTCTTGAATCTTTTAAAATATCCTACAAAATCCTTCAGAATCTTTCAAAAGTCTAAGAAATTCTTTAACAAGTCCTAAAATTGTTAAAAAAAATAAAAAAATTGATTAGCAGTTTGAACTCGAAAGTTCATTGCCTCACTACCCGATTCGGGTAGTGTTTCTTGGTGGATATTTACTACCAATGTGGGCCCACCACACCCACGACGGGCCAACAGCAACGCAGTATTTCCTGAACGGTCACCCATCCAAGTACTAACCGCGCCCAACAATGCTTAACTTCAGTGATCTTACGAGAACTGGTGTTTCCAGAGTGGTATCGCCGTTGGCCCTGAAATTGTTAAAAGTCACTTAAAATCATTAAAATCCCTGGAATCCTTCAAAATAACCTAAAATATTTCTAACTCCTTGACATATCTTGAAATCCCTTTAAATATTTGAAAGTTATTAAAAATTCTTTGGAATCTTTTAAAATGCCTAAAATTCTTTAAAATCTTTGGAAGTACCTTGAAATATTTGAAATTATTTTCAAATCTGTGAAATTTTTTGAAATTTAATAATTTTTGTGAATTAGTTCACTGAAATCCATTAAAATATTATGAAATCTGTTGAAATCCCATGAAATTACATGTAATCTGATGATATTCTTTGAAATTTATTAAAATATCTTAAAATTAGTGAAATCTTCGAAAATCTTCGAAAATCTTGGAATCTTTTTCAATATCTTAAAATCTTATAAATTCTATGAAATCCTTCCAAATCTTTCGGAATTCAAGGAAACTCTTAAAAACTGCTTTAACAGAAATATTTGAAATTATCTTTGAATCTTTCTATTCACATACGTTAAAAATCACTTAAAATCCCATAAGAATCCTTTGAAATCTTCTACATTTTCTGAAGTACCTTGAAATCATTGAAAATACCCTCAGTCCTTTTAAGTCCCTGAAAATCTTTCGAAAAAATTGGGTAGAAGGGCATTTAGGTCCTGTCTGTAGAATTTTTACCGGGTCGGTTGATGAATCTCAGTTCACTTCTGAACACTAATTTTAACCATTAAATAATAATATGTGTATTTTTTTAAACCTCAAGATATCTGAAGGAAAAGAATTAATCTTTTTTCAGTCACGAAAAAAGAACCGTAAGTTCAAAAAAGCCTGATGAAATTGTTTGATAAATGAATGATTTAAAAATCATTTAATTTTAATTTTAAATACTTTAAATTCAAAAGATTTCTAATGCTTTGATTTTGTAGTTTATTATTCAATATTTTAATTAAAAATTTTTTTTTGGGTATGAAAGTTTTAATTTTTGATTACTAGGAAAAATGGTTGGTAATCGGGAAACGACCAGAAACTTATTGTTGTGTTAAGATGACACTATGAAATATGTATATTAAGAATTTATCTGCTAATAAGAAACAAGTACAATAAGATTTCTAGTATTCAAATAAAATATATTTTCAGTCAAAAGAAAAATTAATTATTTTGTTACTCACTAGGTGATTATAAAAGAAATGCCAACAGTGCCTAGGCCAATTGCATTGATCAGAAATTGTGCAAGTGCCACAGAACTTGAAATGACTCGAAAGGAATTAATACGCGACATTAAAATAGAAAAGAAACCTAAAAAGACTTTTGCATTTGTAAGTGCCTTGCCAAAACAATTGCGTTTTGTACCTGCCCAAAATCAAGTCGAAAAAAAATGGTTTCTGTGTGAAAATATTCCTCAAGAACTGGAAAGTATGGATGTTGTCTGGAATGGAATCAAACACTTAAAAAGCGTAAAAGGCTTCGTAAATTGGCTAAAAATGAACACAAATGTAAGTGTACATTCAAATAATATCTATTCTTTGATGCTTTTTTTATTAGAACAATATCGACGTGTCCCACTTACAAGGTTCCATCTCGAAAATATAATAAATGAAAAGGTGCTAACTCGCATGGCGAACTCTCGAAGCTTCAAAAAGCTTCAAAAATTTGGATACGTCGATATGATATAATTGTTTAGGGGCCGTACTTAAATTACGTAACGGATTATAGACCTTCTCTGAGACCCACCTCCCACCTGTAACAAACTGTAACAAAAGATCATTAATATTATTATTTTTCCACGAAACTGATGCATTTTTACCCAACAAAAATGAAATTTTAAACCAAAAAAAAAAAAATATTATTTTCTACCAAAAAAGGAGAATTTTCAACTAAAAAAGATCAACCTAAAAAAAATTGAAAAGTTACATTTTCAGTTAAAAAATTAATTATAAGGAAAAAAAAAGACTTTTCCACTAAACAGTTAAATTTTTAACCAAAGACATAAGCCTTCAATGAAAAAAAATTTTTTAACAATGTAGTTTAACTTCTACCCTCAAGTATTTGAATTTTCAATTTAAAAAGATTAATTTTCAACAAAATAGTTTAACTTTCAACCAGAGAGATGAATTTTCAACTAAAAATATAACTCTTTAAAAAAAATGATTTCTTAACAAAGTGATTCAACCAAATATTTCAAACAAAATAGTTGAATACTCAAGTAAAGAAGAATAATTTTTAACCAAAAAGTTGCATTTTCATAAAAAAAGAAATAAGTTTCTACAAAAAAATTGAATTTTCAATCCAAAAAGATTAATTTTTACCAACAAAGGATGACTTCTTAAAAAAATTGTTGAATTCTCTACACAATAGTTACATTTTGATCCAAAAATGACTTTTCAAGATCAAAATATGAATTTTTTTAACAAAAAATAAGTTTGTACGAACAAAATTGAATTTTTCATCCAAAAAGACGAATTTTTTCAACCAAAATGGATGAATTTTGAACGAAATAGTTTAATTCTCTACCAAATAGTTGAATTTTTATAAAAAAAAGATGAAATTTGTACTGAAACCGATGAACTTTTAATAAAACAGCACACATTTTTTTAAAATTTGAACTTTCATTCAGAAAAGCTTTGAGTTCATTTTTTAACACCAAAATATAAATTTTAAACAAAAAGTAAATTTTCTACAAAATAGTTTAATTTTGAACAAAACAGTAAAATTTTCAACCAAAAGTATGACTTTTTAACAAAATAGTTTTATTTGAAACCAAACAGTTGCATTTTTATCGAAGAAAGATGAAATTTCTCTTAAAACAGATGAATTTTTTATTGAAAAAAAAAAATTTTCAAAAAATAATTGAATTTTTATCCAGAAAAGATTTTAGTTCTCTTTTCAACACCAAAATATTAAATTTAACCAAAAAGTAAATTTTCTACAAAATAGTTAAGTTTTCAACAAAATAGCAGTATTTTGAACCAAAAAGTGTAACTTTTCAACAAAATTGTTGAATTTGAACCAAACGGTTGCATTTTTATCCAAGAAAGATGTAATTTCTGCTAAAGCAGGTGAATTTTGAGATCAGAATGACAAATTTTCAAAAAAGAGTTGAATTTTCAACCGAGCAGTTGCATTTTTATTCAAGAAAAATGAAATATTTCTTCTAAAACAGATTAATTAAAATAAATGATAATTGTGAACTATAAGTTAATTTTCAGCTAAATAGTCGAATTTTTAACCAAAAAGTATGACTTTTTAATAAGATTGTTAAATTTTCAACAAAACAATTGCATTTTTGTCCAAGAAAAATGAAAATTCTACCAAAACAGGTGAATTTTTAAATCAAAAAGACAAATTTTCGAAAAAAGAGTTGAATTTTGTCCAAGAAAGATGCAATATTTCTACTAAAAAAAGATGTACTTTTAAATTAAAAAGACAAATTTTCAGAAAAAATATTTTTCGTCCAAAAAAGATTTCATTTGACTTATCAGCAACAAAATATGAATTCTAAACAAAAGGTTAATATTATACGAAAAGAGTTGAATTTTTAACCCAAAAAGACCAATTTTTAACATAACTGTTGAATTTGCAAAAAAAATGATGTTTTTCAAGAAAATTGTTAAATTTTCAACCAAATAATAAAATTTATAACTAAAAAGATAATCTTCAGGAGAAAGTTTTTGCGAATTTGCCAAAATTACGTACATGAGTGAAAGGCAATCTACCGTAACAAATCATAACGAAATGTCACGCAAATAATTCGAAATTTTTTTTAAAATCTTTCTTCTAGTCCTAAAGTGAAATTTCCTTTGGGGAAGACCCAAAAAATTTCATACTTTTCCCCAAAAAACAATTTGAAAAAATAGTTATCAAATTTCAAAAAATAGCCATTATTGGTCATTTTTCGAGCTGGAAGAGGAGTAGGGTGTGACAGAACTTCTCCCTTACCTTTTCCAGCTCGAAAGAATTATCATTTCAAATTAAGAAAATGTTACTAACATTTATTTATGATTTGTTAAAGAAACAAAATTTGTTTAATATTATCATTTGTTTTATATTCTAAATTTGAAACTTTGAAAATCAAATCTACACATTATCCCGTTTAATAATAAAAATAATAGAAAAACGTATGCGAATTGAAAACGAAATTATTTGCAATTTTTTTTATTATTAATTTGCAATTTTTAAAAACTTAAGGTCATGGTAACTTTTTTTATATTTTTTTTAATAATTTTTGTTTACTTTAATGTTCTACACCAAACATTTGTATTTTTGAACAAAAACAAGATCATTTGAACAAGATTTAGAATCTTTTAACATTTTTTGATTAGGTTAGTGCTTTTCGTAGGAAATTGGTATTTTCAATAAAAAAATTTAATTTCAAAGAAGATTCACAAGTTTTAATAAATATAAGTTATATTAACATTTTCCACGGGAAATCGGATTTTTTAAACAAAAATCATTATATTTCGAAGAGGATTTACAATTATGAAAAATCTTCTGTTATGTTAGTTTCTTTCGTCGGAAAATATTAGTATTTTTAATAAAAAATTATTAGATTTTCAGGAATATTCACCATTTTCAAAAACTTTAGGTTATTTGCATGTGTTTTCCCTGAAATTAGAATTATTAAACAAAAAGCATTGAATTTAGATCTAATTATTGTTGTTTAAAATAATAAAATTTACAAGCTAGAACAATTTTTAAGTTGTATTTTTCTTCGGAAATTGAAATTTTTGAGATAAATTAATATTTTCAACAAAAAAATAATTTTAATTTGAAAAAGATTTAGAATCTTTTGACAATTTTGGATAATGTCAGTGTTTTTTGTCGAAAATTGGTAGATTTAATCAAACAAATTATATTTCAGATAAGATTTACAAATTTGTAACAAAAATTGATTATGTTAAAAGTTTCCTATAAAATTGGTACTTTTGAACAAGAAATACTATAAATACAAAAATTTGGTATTAATATTAATTTTATAGTGTGAATTCGTAATTCAAAAATTTAGTGAGCGTGAAATTCATTAGAATAATTTAAAGCTATTAATATTTAACATTATTAAAATCTTTTATCCATTCAGATTTTCTTCAATATAATACATTTCTTCTCATAATGTTTCGTGACAAAATTTAAATTGGAAACAGAAAAATTAATGAAAAAACTTTTTGATTATATGTATTTTTTTTTGTTATTTTTTTGAATAAAAATGTTTTTATGAAAATATTATAAAATTTGGTGTAAAGTGATTATAATATCGTAAAAAAGTCTATTTGAAATCAGGCAGGTTCTACACTTTAAGTCACAGAATCTCTAAGCGCCGAAATATATTTCTTTTTTAGAAAAGTAGGCGACACATACTTTTTTGATTTCTGAAAAAAAATTCCACGAAGTTACGAATATTTGAATTTTGACGTATATTTTTGAAAAAGACACACACTTTTCTTCAAACTCCTATAGTTTTTTACCTAATTCATATATTCCAATTTTCTTTTTTGATTCTGATGAGATTAACCATCCTCTTTTAAAATCCATCGAAATTTTTTTTAAAGTTTTAAATTACCAAAATGGCGATGGCTTCTTCAAAAACATAAGAAGTTGAGTTTCACAAAAAATCGACACTTATATTTTTTGCTAAATTTGAACTTTTATAGAGAAGACATTGTGTGAGTTTTATGCGGTCTAACCATTTTTTGGACAGGAGAACTTTCTTCTTAAAATCAAATGTTTATATTTTTCTCGGAAACAACCGGTTTACAAACAACCATACGAAAAAAATTAGGACGAAAGTTTGCATAATTAAACAAATTTTCCAAAAAATTTATTTTGCTCTTCTTAGATATCTTCTTTCGTTTCGGAGAAACTTTTAAAAAATATTTTAAAAATTAAAAAGTGGGGTTGTCCAGAAAATCTTTTCATGTTTTCAAAATTCGAAGAAAAATATGAAGAACATTCTCTGGAAACACCCAATTTTTTTAATTCTTGCAAATTTTTTAAAAAGTTTCTGTTCATATAAGAAAGGCACTTTATCAGTTTTTTGCAAGTTTACCCATTTTTGAAGCCGGGAAAATATTTCTTTTCTGAAAATTTTATTTAAAAGATTTTCTCCTAAACGAAGCAAGATATCGCAAAAGAGCAAGAGAAATTGCTCGGAAAAATTTTCTAGGTGTTCCCACTTTTATCTTATTTTTTTTCTATCTCTGGTTGTTTCCGATAAAGATGCGAAAATTGGATTTTAAGAAGAAAAAATTCTTCTGTCCAAAAAAATGGTTCAGCGCGCATAAAACTGCCAGGATTATGTCTGCGTATTTGTTTTTTTCTGTCCTATAAAACGCCAAATTTAGCAAAAAATATACGTTTGGGTTTTTGTGAAAATCAAATTTTAACATTCTCAAAAAAGTCGTTGCCATTTTGGTAATTTGATTTTTTTTTTTAATTTTCCGACAGATTTTAAATGAGAATTAACCTTATCAGAATCCGAAAATAAAATTTCAACTTCTGAATTAGCTCAAAAACTATAGGACATTAAAGATAATCGGTGTGTTTTTTGAAAAATAGACGTCAAAATTCAAATACTTGTAACCTAATAAAAAAAAAAAATTTTAATCAAAAAAGTAGGGCAGAGCGGGTCTGTTTGGCCGTGGGGCATGTTGGCCGACTGGTTGTTTGAGAATGATAGAAGTGACAAGTGGCGCTCTCTCTAAAAAATTAAGTGTATTGATAAAAGATAAATTCGTGACAGTATTTTCATACATTTATGCTGTGTCATTTTGGCCAAATCGAAATTTGTTACTTTTCGAAAGTGGTGAGTAAATATATACACTTATACATTAACAAACTTTTATGGTTATTGAATGTACTTGTTGTTACAATTAATGTAGACGATACATATTTTAAAGAGCATTCCATAGGATTTATCAATTATCGTCGTTTCAAAACTAACCTCACTACTGGTGATCGTAAAATGTCGAAATGTTTGCTCGTGGCGTTTGGGGCAGGTTGGCCGAGTTGGGTACGGGGCACATTAGTCGAGGCATAAAATATGATACGGGAAATAGTTTGACTTATATGCACTCTACGGATAAACAATAATGTCATAATTATGTTGACCGGATAAATATTTCATCTTAAGCAATAAGCAGTATATTGTTAGTTTTATTGGAAATAGAAATGATAACATTCCTTAAAAATATATAAATTAAAAGTAATATAAATGAAATAAAAACAACCTGCCCGCTGTCGGGGCATGTTGGCCGCTTTTTCCAGCAGCGTTTGAAAATTTATAACTTTTTACAATATAATTGTTAAAGTTCTAAACTTTCCCTATATGTAGGCAAGGGTCATACCTTCGAAATGGCAAATTCGTTGTTTTATTTCCACACGCCTGGAAAATAGAAAAAATCAAAAAAAGGAAAAAGTGGCTAACCTGTCCCGCTGTCCTCTACTTGTCGCATAAGTTTCTTTAAAAAACAACAGTTTTTGTCGCTAAAAGATTATTTGAAATGGATTTAGTCAAATGTTTCTTTGCCTCCTTCGACTAATATTATAATTACAAAATTTTTCCATTTTTAGGTAGCGCCACCAGATATTTTGGATATAAAAACTGACGCCATATCTGTATCTCGTTTCTCACAGGAAGATATCATTACACAGGTGGACTTTGAGGGAAAAGACTTTTATTGAGTATTCCAGATAAGCCATATTAGACTCATTAAGAGAAAAGTATATTTGTTGACTGTTAATATTTTGTTAATTTATTATATAATGTATTGATTCTTTTTTGTGCTATTAATGGATTTTGATTGTTTTTCTATACATCAATTAGATATTCTATATCATCCGTGATGAATTTAATTTAATTACTTGTATGTTAAAATAGAGAGTTTATATTTGGCACACTTTAGTGTTATATCAAACGCTTGTTTCATGTATGCGGTGTACGGTTAACCTCTGGAGTCCATATAGGTATATATGTATATGAACTCGTAATATACCTAACGTCATACGAGTCTGAAATTAACTAGGAAAACATAAAGGTAAGTATCAACCGCAACCCCACGTAATAAAATAGCAACATACATACAAGGAGACGTTAAAAAACGTCACGCTCTTTGAAGACTTTTTCCACCCCAACCCTTCTTCGTCACGGATCGTCACACAAAGCTTGAACCCTGCAGAGTGACATTTCAAATGTCAACACCCTCAACCTCTTATAATTCAAAATTTTTTCTTCGATTTCATTCGATAAACGCCTAAAATGAAACACAAAATGTACAAACATAGTATTTTAGCAGACTTCAGAGCCCAAAATTCCAGCTCCCAAAACAGGGGAAATAGGGTGATTTTTCAAGAAAATAGGGGAATGAATTTTTTAAACAAAATGAATGTATCTAGGTTCTATATATTTTTAACAAAATAGTTGAATTTTTAACCAAGTAGTTGAATTTTTAAGCCAAAAAGACGAATTTCTTAGAAGACAGTTGAATTTTCAACCCATTAGGACGAATCTTCTATCCAGGAAGACATTTTTTCAACAGAACAGTTAAATTTTGAACAAAATAATTTAATTTTCAACTAAAAAGGGTTATTTTTCAACGAAAAATATAATAGTTGATATTTCCACCAGAAAATATTTTCATTTAGTACCAAAAACATTTTAATTCCACAAAAAAAGACAGATTTTCAAACAAGATAATTGAATCCTGAATCAAAATAGTATAATTGTTTACAAAACATTTGCGATTTTAACTGAAAAATACAACATTTCTACCAAAAGAAATGAATTTTCAAACCAAAGAGACTAATTTTCCATAAAACAGTTAAATTTTCAACCAGGAATGAGAAAAAGAGAAAAAATATTTCAACCGAATTCAGGAATTTGTAACCCCAAAAGGGGAATTCTCTAAAAACAGTTGTATTTTCAACCCGAAAATGTGAATTTCTAACCGAAAAGGTTAATTTTCTGCAAAAATAATAAAATTCTTGAACCAAAAAGACAATGTTTTAAAAAAATTGAATTTTTAAGCCAAATAACTTAATTTCAAACTTAAAAGGATCAATTTTCTAAAAGAACTGAAATAGTTCGATTTGCAATCAAAAATTGTGATTTTAAACCAAAAAAACGAATTTTCAACAAAATAGTTTAATTTAAACTAAAGAGATCAATCTTTAACTAATAAAATGAATTTTTAACAAAGTAGTTTAACTTTCAACCAAGTATTTAGAATCTCAATCCAGAAGGTTAATTTTCTACCAAAAAACATGAATTTACAACAAAATACATAAATTTTCAACTGAAAACGATCAATTTTTAACCAGTAATAGAATTATTAAATATAAAGTTTAGGCAATTGATTATTAACCAGAATTAAACGAAATTTTAACCAAATGTTTAAATTTTCAACCAAAGAGATGGATCTTCAACTTAAAAAGATAAAATTTTAGTCACAAATGGAATAGTTAAATTTGCAGTTAAAAAAATTTACTTTTAACTTTAAAAAAATGAACTTACAATAAAATAGTTTAATTTTCCGCCAAAGAAATGAATTTTCAACTAAAATTATGAATTTTTTAGGAGACAGTTCAATTCTCAATCGACAAGGACGAAATTTCTATCCAAACAGACAAATATTCAACAAAAAAGTTAAATTTTCAACAAAATGATTGAATTTTCAACAAAATAATGAAATTTATATCCAAATAATGGAATTTCTATCCACACAGGTGAATTATTAACTAACCAGATATTAATTCATAACAAAAAATATAATAGTTGACATTTCAACCTTAAAATATTTACATTTTACATTAAAAAAAGTTGAATTTAATCGAAAAAGATGAATTTCCAACAAAATAGTTAAATCCTCAACAAAAACAGAATAATTTTGAATCTGACAGTTGCATTTTTAACCACAAAAAGATCAAATTTATAGCAAAAGAGATGAATTTTTAAATTAAAAGTTAAATTGGCAACCAGTACTAATTATTCTGTGTAGAGAGAAAAAATATTTCAACCAAATTCAGAACAGACGAATTTTCAACAAAAAACGTGGAATTTTCAAACCAAACAGTTCAATTTGAAACTAAAAACGATCAATTTTCAACGGCAACTGTATCAGTTGAATCTGCAATTGAAAATCGTGATTTTCAACCAAGAAACAAATTTTCAACAAAATAATTTAATTTTTAACCAAAGAGATGCATCTTCAACAAATAAAATAATTTTTTTAATGAAATGGGTAATTTTTTAACCAAGTATTTAAAATTTCAATCAAGAAGATGAATATGAGTGAATAGAGTTAGTGAATCCATAATAATTGAATCTAAATTTAAAAGTTCTCATGGTGAGTTAAGAAAACTGAAAATCCAAAAAAGGCTAATTGAATTCAGTGGATTTCCAAGAAATTAAAAAAAAATCGGGATAAATTCAAAAGAATTCAAAGTAACTAAAGAAATCAATAAAATTCAGAAATATCTGGGTGTTCTATTTCAATTTCATGAAAGAAGTTACTAAAGTTACTGAAGCCGTGACCTTCATAAAAATATATTTTCCCATTTAAATCCATTTAAATCAGTTCGCATTTGAAAAAATAATTTTGACCTTCAAATTACCTTGAAAATCGAATTGAAGGTCAAGGTCATTGGTACCAGTATTTGACCCCCTCTGCCCCCTTCAACTTTTGTCTGAAACATTTTTCTATATCCATCAAAAATTTCAAAAGTAACTGAATAAGTAACAGAAGGTACTTTTCTTGCAAAATAACTAAGAAAAATTTACATTTTAAAACGGAAACGATAACGATAACTAGTTACTCTTAAAAAGTAACTTACTCATTACTGACATGCAATTACATCATAAATATAACTAACAAAATATCTTGAAAATATCACCTTATTAAAAAATAGATTTAGTCAAAGTTGTAAATGTTTTTTTATTAAAAAAGTGAGAAATATCTGCTGAAGTTCTTGCTACAGATTTAATACATGTAGATTTGTACTGCATTTTTTGAGTCGTAAATAACAATGATAACAGGCAAAATAATAAAACTTAATGAATACAATGTTATAAAAATATAAACGATCAGAACAACACATAGAAGATTACCCTGCTGAAAATGTTTGGTAGGATTTAATAAAGAACAAAATTATACTTTTCAATATCAGTTTTTTATATCCTCAATTATTCAGAATTTTCTTTATATTTCTATCAACGCTTTCGATAGAAAGTCTGTCAAAATGAATAATCAATTAATCATGTTTATCGGAAGTGTCTCGCAATGTCCTGCTAAAAAGAAAATCAATTTGTATCAAACATACAGATACAATTGCTATTATTTTCTATCAAAGGAAAATGGGCCTGGCCTATACATTCATAATTATTCTTTTTAAAAAATGAAAATTCAATCTGATCCTATCAAATATGCTATTTGAAATTTGTAACCATTTTAATACGGTTTTTGGATAAAAATCTAATTCTAAATACGCTTCTGTTATGGGAATCCTATCCAATTTTATCAAATATTAAATTATATTTAGCAAATATTATATTTAAATATATTTTTTTGACGAAAATTCAATCATATAGGGTAACGTAAAAGAAATGACTTCATTGCTTTTGGATAGAATTCAAATAAAATATATTTTCAAATCGACTTTTTTGTCTAAATTTTTTCATTGAAACTGCATCAAATTTTATCCTCCGTCAGAGATGTATCTAATCGCATGCCTCTAAATCTGTAAAATTTCTGTAAAATTCTGTGCGTTGTCAAATCGTATACTTTTTCTATCAACAGTTTTTTTATTGGAACTCTTTCAAATTGTCCGCACCAGACTTGTAATGAATCCCATTTTCCTGAACCTGTAAAATTTCTATCGAATTCTACTTTTTGAGAAATCTTATACTCTTTTAAATTGTATTCAATCAGACAATATTCATATGAAAGCATAAGACTTCTCGACTCATACAATTTGATAGAAATTTCCGAGATTCTGAGACGTAGGATTTGATACAAGTCTGGAGTGGGTAAAATTTAATATAATTTCTATGAGCTGTTTAAAAAAATTATAAGATTTCTTGACTAATAGAGTTGGGTGAAAACTTCCAAGATTTTAGAACAGTATTTGATAAAATTTCTGTACCGATAAGATTCGATAGAGTATTAATGGGAAACTATGGATCGAAAAATATAAGTTTTGTCGTTGGATAGAATTCGATACAAATTTCCGAAATTTTTAACATAGGTTTTGATACAAGTAGAGTTTCAGTGACAAACTGTTGACAGAAAAGTATATGATTCCTCAGAAAATAGAATTTGATAAAAATATCCAAGAATCGGGAAAATAGGATTTGATACAAGTTTGGTGGCGTTAGGATCTGATAGAGTTTCAATGAGGTGCTGTTGGTAGAAAAGTATAAGATTTCTGTACAAATCGAATTTGATACTCGGCATTACCAAACATAGGATTTGATACCAGTCATGTGCCCATAAGATTTAATACTGTATCAATGAGAAACTATTGATACAGAAGTGAAGGATTTGTAGATGGATAGAATTTAACAGAATGTCTATCCAATCTGCTGATAGAATTTTATGCGTAAAAATTTCTTTGATTGAATTTCATACGATTTCTATCAGAATGTGTTGACAAAATTTTACTTGAATTCCACTTCTTGATAGATTTTTATTGAATTGTCTATATGGATAGAATTTTATTCAATTTCATGATTTCTCTGGATAGAGAATCTATCAGATTCTAAAACTTTCTATAATTTTTTCAGCAGGGTAGCATTTCTTTAGAATCAGCGATGAACATCTCTCGGTTGATATGCACTTTTCCAAATATCAACCAGACAAACCGAGCTATGAAACCTGTAAAACATTGTTAAGGGAACTGTCATATGCTTCAAAATAGTCCAAAGAACTCTGCCATAAAAATCGTATCTGTAATCTGTTGTGTCGGTCGATTTTATTTCAAAAGTTTGAATTATCCATAATGCGATGTTGCAGGTAATTAAAAAGGTCAGAAGTTCACGAGCTGGCTTCTCAATTCGAAGTTTTTGTGAATTCGAACAACGTCTTAACCCGTCAACTATGAGAGGGGTCTGGATTAGAACTTGGCTCACCTAAAATAAAAGCTCTAATCAATTCTTTATTAATCATTTTTAAAGGAAAAAAATTGATAAGGAAATAAAAAAAGAGAGATCACCTCCAAAATGATTATTGTAATTTTCAAATAATCGTGTCTCTGTATGGCTGGAACGACACTGAAGATAGCATAGAGGAAAAATGCAGGAATTGCGAGGAAGAGAAGAATATCGTCTAAAAGTGATACACTGTTGCGATTGACATCCAATTTAACTATTTTTCTGTACGCTAGTGTCGCTGATAATGTCATTACTGTCAAAAGCGTAAGGATGGTTACTTGGTTCGCGAATTCTGCAAACTCAGCAAAGCGACTGTAAATTTCCAATAGTTATTGATTTGAATTTTACAAAAGAAAATTAAAATTATATTTTTTACACTGCGTTCATACTTGGCACTTTTTATACTATTGAATTTGTGTAAATATATTATTATAACAATAACTTTGAAATCATGATACAATCACTTGCTATCAGATGTGGAAATAACAAATAACACTAATAGTGGGCCACTATGAAATAACAAAATAAATATATAAAACGGTTCCAATATTTATTTTTTTTTAATTAGAATATATCTATTTTTCTAGATTTTTTAAAATATAATACATGCTATCATTTTTAATCAACTGTTTCTGTAAGTTTCCATTTTTGCAAATTATTTCATAAAAAAGATGTTCTTTTACTTTATGTAGAATTTATTTTGTGTTGCTTTTATTTTGTGCTGAAATAATGTCCACACTTTTTTATGTAGGTTTGATTATGTGTAGGAACAGTGTTTTCTCGTGAATTTCAAATCGTCGGCAATTTTTCAAATTTTTTAAATCTACAAATAATCCTTTTCATAAGAAAAATGATAGAAAACCTAATGCGAATTGAGAAACATTTTTGGATTTTAAATAATTTCACGCGGTTAAATTAAAACTCTTACATTATATAATAAATTATTGAAAATATTATACATGTTTTGTATTTGTTCTTGTCCTTCAAAATTAGTATTTGAAACAAATAATTTCATTACAAAATCATAAAGTTTCTAAAAGGGCTTAATTTTTTTTTAATTGTAGGTTGTGTTAGTTTTTTTCAGCGAAAATTAGCATTTTTAAACAAAAGTCATCTTCAACATTCGTAATTTTCGACCATTTTTGTTATGTTAGCTTTTTTACAGCAAATTGACATTTTAAAAGAAAAATCATTGAATTTTAAAGTTTTATAATTTTTGAGCAATTTTAGCCTACGTTAGCGTTTTGGAACAAAAGTTGGTATTTTAAAACAAAAATCATTATTGTTTGAACCAAATTTATAATTTTGGAACAGTTTGATATTATATTAACGTTTTCCCCCGAGAAACGGTTATTTAAAACAAAACTCATTAGGTTTCGAAGAAGATTTACAATTCTGAACAATTTTCTGTTACAATTTTTCAGCAACTTTAGTTTACGTTGATTTTTCTTATCTGAAGTTGGAATTTTTCAACAAAAATCTTAAGATACATGTAAATTCATTGATTTTTGTTTAAAATAATTAAATTTACAAGCTAGAACAATTTCAGGTTGTTTTCCGTCTAATATTGAAATTGTTATTAAAAATTATCAGATTTCAAAGAAGATTCATAATTTTTTATTAATTTTAGTTTACATTGGCGATTGGTATTTTTCAAATAAACCAAATCTCCTTCCCTCTCTTTTTTTATTTCTTTCATCTCTTTTATTTTTATCATTACAATTAATCATTTTAATCATTAAAATACAAAAACATTCATAATATTTACCAACGTTTCGGTGCTCATACAGCACCTTTATTATGGTAAAACATATCAGAGCAGGTAGGAACAGCAAAAAAATTGTTTGAGTTATTTGTATATACAGTTTTTAATGGTAAATAATAATATTAAATTAAAAAATAACAAAATAAATGTGCTTTTGAGTTAGAACTTTTTTAAACAGTGATGTGATAAGAAACATGCCAATGTTTTGTTGTCATAAAAAAATTTCCTGGTTTAAAAATGGAGAATTGAGCCTTTTTTGAGCAATTTTTAGATCTTGCAAATCACAAAAATTCTTTTTTTTTTGTATCATAGGAAAATAATAGCATGTTCCTTCGATTAAAGCTGAAGCAATTTTAAGCAAATGTTAAAAATTTTCAAAAAAATTTGCAATATACAATCCAAAAAACTGTTTTTGTTTTTTAATTTCTAATTTAATGTTATTATTCATTGCCAAAAACTGAGCCTACCAAGAATTCGACATAATTTTTTGCCCATAAGAAATTATTTTAAAATTTTCAAATCCATACACAGAACAGAAGATATTATCAGATCGAACTAAAATTTGGAATGTAGAAAAAAAAGTACAAAAAGATTATTTATTCATTCTGAGCGCAAGATATAAATTTTCATCGATTAGCAAAAATATTGTCCTTGCTCTTCATTTCTTTTATTTTAGATAACAGATATTATGCGATAAAAAAATTTGGTATAAATATTAATTAATTATAATATAATAATTAATTAATTAATAATTATTCGCGCTCGTGTTTGTGTTCTAGTATTATAAAAGAATATGACTTTTTAAACTTACCGATCAGCAACGACAATAAAAAATATAATAATCGAAACAATAGATCCAACAAGCATCAATAAACCACCAAAGAGTCCTCTACTTGAATGAGTACAATCAGCGTGCAAAACCACATTGCTTCCTGCTTCCGGTCCCACTAAGGGCGGACAGGGCACTCCTTCGGATGGATCTCCATCACAATTCCCAATATTATTCCAAATTACGTACAAAATACCCACTGAAAAAAATTTCAGCTTTTTATTCACTAGCTCATGGCATTTAAGAATTTAATTAATTTGCAATTTACATAAGTAGATTATGCAACTAATTATTGTTGAATTACCTACGAGAATACTGTACTCGATCGTAAATGGATATAAATATGGCGAAAACCACTCGTAAATGACATCAAGCTCGGTATGTTGACAGGCACCGTCCAAGTAACTGCCGTTCAAAAATTCTAGTAAGTCTTGGGCTCCCCTTTGTTGATAAGATGTCAGTGGCAGAGCCAAAGGAGCAAGACTCTTAGAGGGTAATGCAAGCTCTGCCTCTTGAAAGTGCTCTCCGTGCAGACCCTTCAATATTTCATGTTTCGTAATTATCAATTTTATAATTACGTCATAAGAATGCTTTCCTGCCCCCCCCCCCCACGAGACATTGGAAAGGGGTACGGGTCTTACTTAAATTATTTCTGTGACTATTCATAGGGGTGTCTTAACCCCCCTACCCCCACGATTCATTTGAAAAGGATAAATGTGTGACATAAATTATTTCTATGATCAGTCACAGGGATGCATTTCCGCCCCTCACGAGATATTAGAAAGGCGTAGGGGTGTGAGTTAACCCTTACATGCACGGTGGGATATTTATGTTAGGGAATTGAAAATAACACTCCGTTATCTGAAATTTCTGGTGAATTTGTTAATATTAATAAACAAATACCAAAAAAGTAACTTTTTGCAAGCAAAATGCATTATTTCCAAAAGTTTGTGTTGTATTAACATAAAACTTGGTATATTTAGGTTTTGAGGGTCGCTGTTTTCAAATCTGTTATCATATTTATAAAATTCAATATGGCCGATCCACTATGGTGCATCAAATTTGTTAAATTAACTCTGATTGTAACTGTAGATTTAGTATTGCAATATAATTAGTATATAGAGTTTTTTGGGGTTGCTGATAACAAATGTGCTCCCGGTAAGAAGAGAAGAATTCAAAAAAATTCAGAATCTGAATTCCCATTAATACGTGAATTTTCCTTCATCGAAAGTTCCACCAACGAGTAGAAAAAAAAACCAAAACCTATTCCTTTTAATTGACTTATAAAAATTTAATGGAAGTGTATTGGGAGGAATTAAAAAATGGAGGAATGCAAAAGAAAGAATAGAAAGAAAGAGAATAATGTCACTTTGAAAACGCAAAAGCTAGTCTTTTTAATCCACTCAGAAAAATTTAATGAAAGCGTATTGGAAGGAATTAAAAAGTGGAGAAATGTCAAAGAAAGAATAGAAAGGAATAGAATAATGTAACTTTTAAGGTGAAATTGTGAATTGAAATAAATGCATTTTTAAAATAAATAAGTATTGTATTTGGATAAATTATGTGAACATTTTTTTTTATTAATCTATCGAACAGAAACATATTTTGACTGATTTCATATGAAATCTGTCTTGGAACACGCACTACTGCTGTGCAAATTTGCATGGATTGCACAGCCACACAAAAAAAGTATACTGAGTCAAAAAAACGATCTATATAACATTGTAGTAATATTGTTCCAGCATCGTCGAAATATAAATTTTTTTCAATTTTCTGCTTACCATTTTTTTTGTTTGACTTTGAATTTTTGGTTTTGGTTAAATTTTTTCAACTTGACTGCTAAACATCTGAAATCGTTTTTAGGGTTAAGACAATATAAAATATTATAATTACAATCACTCCATCGTTATGGTAGACAAAAAAATTGAAATTTCCAAACTTATATTCCACAAAAACGAATAGAAAATATGCAAGTGCAGATATTTTGTGGACAGATTAGAAGGAATTAAAATAATCGAAAATGAAGCATGTCAGAATGAAATTAAAAATAACCATGACAAAAAAATTGAAATTTCCAAACTTATGTTGTATAAGGAGGAATAGAAGCCATGTAAGCGCACACATTTTGTGGACGGATTAGAAAGAATTAAATTAATCGAAAATACAGTATGTAAGTATGGAATTGAAAATAACCATGAGAGGTGTGTCTACTGCTCGCATTAAGAGGAATTAAAAAAATGGAAAATATGTTCGCCTGCATGGAACACAACAAAAGTGGCAATCGTTAAGGAAATAGAAAAGAATTGGTTTCGTAGGTAAACCTATTCTTTCGTTGGGCACTTCTCCCGATGGAAAATTAGCACATTCAAAAAAATTAAATAATGCTCACTCTTTCGTTTATATCTGAAAATATTAATTTTTCTCTATTCTTCTCTTCTTACCGGGCTATCAGACTTCTGAAATTGAAGATGGCTGAATCAATATGGCGAAAGAGTTTTAAAAAAATTAATGGATTTTCATGAAACATGACATCTATGGGTTTTTGAGGTTTCTGATAACAAATCTGAAGTCAGATTTTTAAAATTCAAAATGGCGGATCTAATATGGCAGACTAATTTTGAAAAAGTTGTTGGATTCCCATAAAACTTGTTACTCGGGTGTTTTTGGAGTCGCTGATTACAAATCTGAAGTCGGTTTTCAGAAATTCATAATGGAGGATCCAATATGGCGAATGAAACTGGTGAATCATTAAAGACGCAACTTTTATACTAAACTACATTTCTCACAGCCAAATTAAAATCGAAAATTTTTATTTAATCTAACTTTTAAAATTAACAACCACGAAAACTCCTAGATGCCAAGTTTCATTAAAATCCAACAATTTTTTGAAAACTCTTCCACCATATGGGATCCTCTATTCTGAATTTTGCAAATCTGGCTCCGGATTCGTAGTCAGAGACCACAAAAACCCCCAGGTGCCAAGTTTAATGAGAATCCATTAATTTTTGTAAACTCTTCCGCCATATTAAATCCGCCATTTTGAATGTTTGAAATCTGATTTCAGATTCCTCATCAGAGACCCCAACAACACCCAGATGCCAAGTTTCATCAAAATCCATTATTTTTTGAAAACTCGTCCGCCATTTTGAATTTTCAAAAACTAACTTCAGATTCGTGTTCAGAGAACCCAAAAACCCCCAGATGCCAAGTTTCATGAAAATCCATTAATTTTTTCAAAACTCGTCCGCCATATTGGATCCATCATTTTGTATTTTCAAAAACTGACTTTAGATTCGTAATCAGATACCCCAAAAACCCCCAGATGCCAAGTTTCATGGAAAGCAATAATTTTTTGAAAACTCGTCCGTCATTTTGAATTTTTAAAAACTGACTTCAGATTCGTGATCAGAGACCCCAAAAACCCCCAGATGCCAAGTTTCATGAAAATCCATTAATTTTTTGAGAACTCGTCCGCCATTTTGAATTTTAAAATCTGAATTCAGATTCATTATTAGAGACCCCAAAAACTCCCAGATGCAAAGTTCCATGAAAATCCATTAATTTTTTAAAAACTCGTCCGCCATATTGGATCCGCCATTTTGAATTTTCAAAAACTGACTTCAGATTCGTAATCAGAGACCCCAAAAACCCCCAGATGCCAAGTTTCATGGAAAGCAATAATTTTTTGAAACCTCGTCCGCCATTTTGAATTTTTAAAAACTGACTTCAGATTCGTAATCAGAGACCTCAAAACCCCCCAGATGCCAAGTTTCATGAAAATCCATTGATTTTTTGAAAACTTGTCCGCCATTTTGGATCCGCCATTTTGAATTTTCCAAATCTGACTTCATATTAGTTATCAGAGGCCCCAAAAACCCCCAGATGCCAAGTCTCATGAAAATCCATTAATTTTTTGAAAACTCGTTTGCCATATTGTATCCGCCATTTTGAATGTTGCAAATCGGGTTCCGGATTCGTAAGCAGCGACCCCGAAAACCCCCTAAGGTGCATATATCTGTAAAATTAGTTTGATAGAAAAATGTATGCATCAAAAAGTTAAGTTATTTCTGTGATAAGTCATAGGGATGCCTTCCTGCCCCATACGAGACATTGGAAAGTGATACGGGTGTGATTTAAATTATTTCTGTGACTAGTCACAAGGGTTCCTTTCCCCCCACGATAAATTTGAAAACGGTAAGGGTGTGACTTCAATTATTTCCGTGGTCAGTCACAGGGGTACCATCCTGTTCTTTCACAAAATATTGGAAAGAGTTAGCAGCGTGACCTGAACTATTTATGTTACTAATCAGTAATCACAGAAGAGCTGCTGGTCACATTTTAAGGAATACTACACTTATTACCAACATTTTCCTTCTTTTCTCGAAAAATAATGGTTTTTAATAAAAAATCGTTATCAAATAAAAAGTGTATTTTCAAAAGATTTAAACTTTTACAAAAAGTTTTTTGTACATTTCAAAATACATCGGTATACTGAGGTTAAAATTAATCTAAGGCACTCTCTTTTTCAACACCATTGTACTAAGATTTTAACAACAAAAAATATTTTAAATAATTATAAAATTTGCGTATAAGAATCCCGGGGCAGAAACCCTTATAGTTTCGATCGGATGCCCGTCCATCCGTCATAATTTTTTCCAATAAGGGGAAGTGAGGGGAAATAATGGGAGGGAAAGTAGAGCAAGTGGGGGCAGTTGGATGAAATTTTGGGAGAGAAAGTCGTGGGAGAGGGGAGGGGAAATACTTAAGGTACGAGAAATTAAGGGAAAATTATGAGAGCGGAAGTAGGTTAAATAGGGAAAATCATGGGAAACAAGTGTAGGGAAAATAGGGTAAATAATGAGAAATGGGAGAGGAGAAGTAAGGTAAGCGTGAAGAAATGAGGGGAGAAGTAGGGGATATAGGGGAAATGATTGAAGGGAATGTAGGGGAAGTGAGAGAAGGGGAACATAGGAAGTAAAGGGAGAGGAAATGAAAGTAGAGGAAGTAGGGATGATGATGGGAAATGAGAGGAAATGAGATGAAGGAGAAGTAGAGGAAGTGATGGAAAATTAGAGGAAATGAAGGGAAGTGAGGGATGAGTAGGGGAAGTGTGGGGAAGTAGAGGAAGTGAGAGGAAATGATGGAAAGTAGAAGCAATGTTTGGAAATTATGGTAAGTAGGAGAGGGGATGTGAGGGCTGGGGAATGGAAGTAGGGGAACGGAAGTGTCAGCTGGAAAAACGAGGGGAGTAGTAAGTAGAGCATAAATAAGTTTGGCAGGAGGTCGAAGCGTGAAGTGAGGAAAGGGAAAGTATGTAAGGTGGAGAAAAGCGAGTTTTGATATATGGAGGAGTGGGCAAAATCGCATTTTGTCCACGACGTTGTGAAAAACCCTTCTTTGTAGTCGCGCGGCGTCTGCTACTTTGACTTATTTTTATCATAGGAATCTATTTTTAATACCTTATCAGCAGCGTTGGCATGCCTTGTCAAAGAATCAGTACTTTCTCTTATAATGGCCCAAATCCAAAAACAAAGACTTGATGCAATAGTATGCATGATGAGTATTCTAGCTGCTTCATTTTGTCGATTAATTATTACCTAAAACATATACTCTGAATTTTCAGAAGACTCAGGCAAAAGAGAAACAAGTTAGAATGTAAAGCAGTGCCGTTTTCCTCATTAAGCAAATCTAGTCAAATACCTAGGGGAATTCTCAATTCAATTTTAAACCGACTATCATCATCAGTCACATGCTACGCACTCGTGTGGTTTTTTCATTGAAGGGATAAAATAATTTTTGTTCCAAAAGAAAAATTTTGAATAACATTATTTTTTAAGTTTATTTTGTTTTCAAGGTTATATAAATATAATTTTCCTAACATTCTTGAAGAAATTCAAGAAGATTTTTGAAAATTTCAAGCATATCAAATCAAAATTTCAACAAAAAAGTTAATTTTCAATTAAAAAAAGATGAATTCTGAATGAAAAATGTAGTACATAATTGATATTTTAAGGGCATGCTCTACAGTGACCACGTGACCAAACCAGTCCTCGGTTATGAAATTTTTTTTTGGTGTTCACCATGTCCAAACGCAATGATATATCGCTCTCAAAATTTGGAATATAGGAAATGGGACAATAAATTGCGTTTGTATATTTAGTTTGAGTAATAATTTTGAAAAAAATTATACATGCAAAAAATAAATGTGTAATATTATTTTCATTTTTTTTGGTGCTCACTACGTCCACGCGGATTGAGATATCGTGTCTAGAATTTGAACGATTAAATAAAAAGCACTATGGTTTGTATACATCAATATGTTTATACTTTCAAAGAAATTTTATTTATAAATTAATAAAATCGGATATTACCACTCAATATATATAAACAATAACATTTGCACATTTGCTGCAAATCAAAAAATAAGTATCTGCACACACGTAACCTGTCATTATTTTTGGAGCATTTTTAGCAATTTCTAGGGAGAAAAAAAGAAGCTTTCAACGTCGGTAAAGTAGAGATCACATGACCAAGCTCGGTTATGAAATTTCACACATTATTTTTTACATTGATAATTTTTTTCAAAATTATTACTATTTTTACTATTTTACTATTTTAAAAACTATTTTACTATTTTATTTACTATTTTACTATTTTTACTATTAATTATTACTATGGCAACGGCCATACCACGCTGGAAACACCAGTTCCCGTTAGATCACTGAAGTTAAGCAGTGTTGGGCGCGGTTAGTACTTGGATGGGTGACCGTCTGATACTACTGCGTTGCTGTTGGCGGTGGTGGGTGTGGTGAGCCCACACTTGTAGTTATTTACTAGTAGTCGTGCGCGCGCCAAGGCGCGCGCCTACTAATTTTGGTTATGAAAAAGAATAAACCAAATACTTATTTTTTCTATGTTATTTATATTTAATTAATGTTACAAAATATTCGTAAAAAATAATTAGAAGGCACTACAGGATGATGTTGAAGCTAAATGAGTAATGGATTTCTCATAATTTATTTGTAGGTAAATTCTGTCACCGTTATCATCTTGAAAAAATTGTGAATATAATTATAATTCAATTTATTATAATCGGCTCTTAAATTTGTTTAACACTTAACTTATTTATAAATTATATTGGCGTAATACATTTTTTATTTTATAAATTAAAAGAAATGTTATTTATAAAATAAATTGTGAATTATTCGCTTTAACATGTATATGAGCATATAAATTTCAAATTGATAAATACTGCGAATAATATTAATTTTCATTATTATATAAGCTTTACAAAGTTTTAAAAAATGAATGATGCATAGAATAGTGGCATTAATTACCAATCTTTCAGTTTTCAAGAAATATGATAACAAATTTTTAAATTGTCTATTTGCTCCGCAATTATTGCTGTTTATACTCTATAGTAATCCATTCGCCACTAATATTTTATTATGCATTGAGAGATGTGGTGAATTTTTTTCATGAAAAATTAATTTTTTAATTTTTATCATAAATGATGCACGTTATTACGAAAAAGTAAAATGTATTTTAGTATAACTTTTTTTTACATGAACATTTTTGTGTGAACATTTTTATCGTATCTGTTGTTTACGTCAAAATGATTAAATTCTTTTATTATAAGAAGAAAATTATCCTGTCGATAGAACATTCCAGGCCTTTATAAACGTTACAGTATCTTTCTTATTAAAAACTAAATTAAACAAAAACTTTTCAAACAATATATTTTTTTTCCTTCTGCGAAAATCTGTCAATTTTTTATTCTTCAAAAAATCTATAGTGGTTGATAAATTCGTGTTTTTAATTGGAAAATAGTGTCTTTAGTGTCTTTTTTTTCAAAATAGTAGCAAAACAGCGTCATCGCTTGAAAAAAGTGTCAAATAGTGTCAATAGTGTGTTTTGAGCCCGAGGCCTGAATTTGTAGTTTATTATTTTAAGGGCGGCTACAGCCTAATTTATTTAAGAATAGTGACCTATTCAAACCGAAAAAAGCAGAGAAATTGCCCTACAAAAAACGTCGGATTGAAAATTATTCGAAAGTATTGTATTTTGAATGCGAAGTTGTCTAAAAGCAGATGTCCAGAGAATATCTCGGGAGTGCGCAGCAATAATTTTTAATTCGACGTTTTTTGCAGCAAGACTCATTTCTAATCCAAAAAGTGACTTAAAGTAAATATGTGCATCAATAGTGTGACTGATGTTCTTTTGGATTTGAAAGCATTTCGAAAAATTCCATTCATAAAACTTCAAAGAATTAAAGTTAAAATTTAAAACATGGAAATAAATTGGAAAAAATTTAAAACTCCAAAAAATGCAATTGATTTTAGTAATTTTAAAATGATTTTGGAAAAATACAAGGGAATTCAAAAGAATTTTATTGAATGTTGAAGAATTCAAAATGAGGTTAATAAAACACTTCAAGACGAATTAAACACAAACTGAAAAAAATATCCATTGAACAGAATAGAATTATTGATTTAATTCAAAAGAATTCAGGTAAATCAACAAAATTCGAAAGACATAATAAAATAATTCTGAATGAATGAGTAACAATTCAGGGTGAATTCAAATTAATTGCAAAACATATTTGAAAATCTCTAAAAATCTGTGAAAACCTAAAAAACCCCTCACTTCTTGTTAATGAATTTCTTAAAGTACAGTGAAATATTATAAAGTCCCGTGAAATTATATGACATTTTAAAGTATTTTCTTGAATCCTGGAAAATTTTTGAAAATACCTTGGGAGCTTTTAAAATCCATTAAAATCATTGAAATCTTCGGAAAAAGCATAAAATTCATTTAAATATTCTAAAATATATTCAAACCTCGCAAGTCCTATGAAATAGTTTCATATATTCCAAAGTTGTAAACAAATTCTTTAAACTCTCAGAAAAATTTGTTCATTCCTCTTAAAGTCATTCAAAGCCTTTAAAATTCCATAAAAAATTAATAATATCTTGAAAGTGCATTAAAGTCTTTAAAAATAGTTTATAATATTTTAAATCATTTCAAATCCTATTAGGTTACCGAAATAAATTCAAAATTGCTTGAAATCTTTTGATATACACTAAAACCTGGCATAGGTCCTATTAAATCGATCTATATTTTCGAAATTTTAGAAAACTCTTCGATACCCCATGCAAATTTTGTCAAATCTCTTGAAAATGCTTTAGAATCTTTTTAAATACCCTAAAATATTACAAATCCTCTGAAACCAATTGTACATTCCTTAGAATCTTTTGAAATACTGTTAAAGTTATCAAATCCTTTCAAACCTTTGGAAATCAATTGAAACATTTTAAAGCTCTTGAAAATGCTTTAGATCTTCTAAAATACCATAAAATAATTTAAATCCTATGAGTAACATTAAATTACTGAAATCAATTCAAAAATTCATAGGATCTTTCAAAATACCCTAAGATAGTTAAAATCCTTCACAATATGTTAGAACTCCTTGAAATTTTTTTAACTCTTCAAAATCCCTTGCAATTTTTAAAAGCACCATAAATTATTTCCAATCCTTTGAAACTCTTTCAAATTATTGAAATCCTTTAAATCTTTAAAAATCACTTTAAACTTTTTAAAGGTTACGAAAATGTCTTGACATCTTTTAAAATACTCTTAAAGTTCTCAAATCCTTTACCATTTTTTTAAATTCCTCAAAATTATTGAAATCTCTTGGAAATGCTTTGGAGTCTGTTAAAATATCCGAAAATATTTCAACCCCTTTAAAATCTGTTGGCATTCTTTGAAATTATTGACATCTCTTTCAAATGCTTTGGATTCTTTTCAAATACCCTCAAATATTCCCAGTCTTTTCAAATTCCTTCAAATTATCAAAATAAAAAAAAATTCCTTGGAATCTTTTAAATTACTCCAGAATATTGCAAATCCTCTGAAATCAATTAAAGTACTGAAATCAAATGAAAAATCCTTGGAATCTTCAAAAACCTCTAAAAGTTTCCAAATTCTTTACATATTTTTGAAATCCCTTCAAATTGTTTAAATCTCTTGGAAATACCTTGGATTCTTTTGAAATACCCTAAAATATTCCCAATCTTGAAAAATTCCTTAAAAAATCATTTTGAATCAATTAAATTACTAAAATCGGTTGAAAATTCCTTGAAATCTGTTAAAATATCCTAACATATTTCAAACCCTTCAAAAAATATGTTGGCATTCATTGAAATTATTGACATTTCTTTCAAATGTTTTGGATTCTTTTCAAATGCCCTAAAATATTCCCAGTCTTTTTTTTAAATTCCTTCAAATTATCAAAATAAATAAAAAATTCTTCGGAATCTACTGAAATTCTTTGAAATATTTTCCCACAATATATCAATTTTAAATCTTTTAGAATCAATTGAAATTTTTTAAATCCTCTGAAATCCTATTAAGTTAGTGAAATCAATTAAAAATTCTTTAAAATATTTTATAATAAGTCAAAATATTCCAAATTCTTTGAAATCTTTTGAAATTCCTTGCAATTGTTTGAAGATCTTGAACATTCCTTTTGGATAAAAAAATACCTTATAGTCTTTGAACTTCTTTAAAATCCCTTCAAATTATCAAAATCAATTTCTTAATGTATCGGTGTTTTTTTTTAATAGCAGTGCTCATTGAGAGCTTAAAAATTCTTAATTTGAACAGCTTCTTAAATTATAAAATTTTTGATTTGTAAACATACACAGATCTCTGACATACTTCAATTCAAACCGAAAAAAAATAATTATTCGAATGTGTCACTATAAGGAAATGGAGATTTCAATCCTATAGGGAAAGTAGAACTGAAACGTAAACGAGTTTCACAAATGATATTTAATATGATAAATATAATTAAATCATGATAGAAATCACAGTTAAAGAGCGTAAAAATGATTAATTTGAAAATTTCTTGTTTGCGTAAACAGTTTAAAAACAGACTACCATCACAATTGAGGTTATGATTCATTACTTGTTTTACAGACTTTACCGTGCAACGGTTGGCAACACATGGCAGCGCATTACCAAATACGAAAAAACACGTGACGTATTATTATCGAACTCGAACAAGTGATCCCGAAAAGACCACCTTGACATGCGCATGCTTCGATAGAATGGCGCTTATTGGTTCTAGTTCGCGTCCTCATTGTGAATTCAAATACGGGCGCGTACTACAGCCAATCAACTATATTACAATTCAAACATGCGCATATAAAGGCGACTCAGTTAGCATCACTAATTTCAAATGCAGCACCACACACAGACACACACTACTGTTGAATATGAGCGGCCTACAGCAAGCAAACGTTACCACCGTGTTACTCTCGAAAATCGTCAGAATCGAAAACGACAATATCGTTTAGAGATTTTATATTAAGGACTACAAGAAACTATCCACCTAGAAACACTACCCGAATCGGGTAGTGTCACGCTTACCCCTTGAGGCTCGCCGAAAGGGAAATGGCTTAATGGTATATATATATATATATATATATTACTGAAACTAAATATACAAACGCAATTTATTGTCTCATTTTCTATATTCCAAATTTTGAGAGCGATATATGGCGTTTGGACATGGTGAACACCAAAAAAAAATTTCATAACCAAGGACTGGTTTGGTCACGTGTTCACCGAAGAGCATGCCCTTAACCAAAAAAGATTTTAGTTTTAAAGAAGAAACAGTTCAATGCATCCGAAAATTTTCTACAATATAGTTGAATCCTCAGCCAAAAAAGATTAGTTTTCAACCAGTTTCATTTTTAACCAAAAAAGATTGAATGCTTTCTAAGAGACAAATTTTCTACCAAAAAGAATAATGTTTTACCAAAAAATATGAATTTTTAATGAAATAGTGACTTTTTTAACCTAAGAGATAAATTATTAGCTAAAACGATAAATCTTCAACGAAAAAATGAGGTTTTAGGAAAGCAGTTCAACTTTTAACGAAGTGGTGGAATTTTCACCTAATAAGTATAATTATGAACAAAACTTTAATATTTGATATTTAAACTGAAAATAATTTAAATTTTGAATTAAAAAGAGTGGAATTCATCCAAAAAGACGAATTTTCGATTGAAAAGTTCAATCGTCAAATAAAAAAGGTTATATTTCAATCAATCAATTGTATTTTTAACCAAAAAGATTAACTTTCTACCATAGGCGATGAATTTTCTCGCATCCTTTAAACTAACTCAAATTATTCCTGAAATTTATGAAAACGTTAAAAAAAAATTTTTAATGCCTGAAAATCTTGTAATTTTGTTCGAAATCTTGAAAAATCTTCTTTTGAATATTTAATAATAAAAAGTAATTTTAAATTTTCACAGAAATAGAAACAATTTTGTTATTGTCTTAAGACCTTTCAAAATCATTCAAAAGTTTCAACAATTTATTTTAAAATCTTTGAAAATCTCCACTTGGATTTAAATCTTGTGAAATGTAATTTTTCCAAATAAAAAGTATTTGAAATTTTTCCAGGAGTCCTAAGAAAATTCGTTATTCTCTGGAAACCTTTCAAAATTCTTTGAAATCTTCTTTTTTTTAAATCCTTGAAAATGTTAAGATTTAAATTATTTTAAACATCCATACAGGAAATTTGTTCAAATAATTTGAGGAGGTTTAACAGAAAATATATATAAAAATATTTTAAACGGGTGGGGGGACTAAAAGCGTAAAACATGTGAAGGATGAACATATAATAATGAACTTGAGAACCAACTTATTAAAAAAAGAATAATCACTTACGTTAGAATACTTGTAGATAAAAAATAACAGGAAGAAAGAATACACAGGGTAAATTGCATCGAAAAAAAGGGCAACTGGACTGAAACATCTGTAGAATTCTTCAGAAGTTAAGAAAACAATCTGTATATAAAAATAAATTGAAAATAAGAAATATAGAATCAATTTCTTTGATAAATTCTTTGCTCATAAGAAATGTTACATATTATTTACCTCGTATACGAGTAAGAGTCCACAATGTGTCAAATGACCAAAACAAAATACAGCAGCTCCAACTTTTAAGTAGAAACTCCCTGCATGTCTTCCAAGTGCAAAACAGAAACAGTGATTTGCAGAAGGGTCGCTGCTTACGTTCAGTTCTGTTGTAGAAGAACCATATAAATTTTGTATGAATTAAAAATTAAATTATTCTAACTGATATTAAAACTTTCGAATAATACACTATTTTTAATTCTTTTTAAAAATGATTCAAACCTTCTTTGTCGAAGCCTGTGATGGACCTCAAATGATCCTTTGCTTTGCAGACATAGCGCCGGATGTCGATGAATAAATATGATAAGTATATTAAACCAACGATCGCCAAATACAAATTAAAGACCTGTATTAAATAGGATAATAAATAGATATTTAATTTTTTGAAGAATATTTAACGACTCAAATCATTCATAATAATTTATGTTTAAACAATTAATTAATACTCACAGCTGCCAAGGAAGAATTGACTGTAAGGATGTCGGCCACATAAATAACAATACCAAGAGTGACGAGAAATACAGCATAAGTGCAGGATAAGACAATAGAAACGCAGGATCTAAAAAGTCAAAGTAGTATAAGAGTATTGTAAAAATTATGTTGTAAAAATTTAGTTATGTACTTAAATTATATATCTAATTATCCAACTACTGGAAATTGTTGGTATGCATTCAATTCCAACCCCCACACCCTAGCCAAAACATACCCCCTTTCCATCCACCTCTTTTTATGCCTTCCTCTGGGTGAAAGTGACTTCGGCGACCCCCACCTCTCAGGCACAACCTTCGTCCTTTCCAGCCCACCTTTTTACACCCCTTCTCGGAAGTAGAGTTGCTTTGGCGGCACCCACCCCAAGCTATACCCTCCCCCTTTCCAGGAATCTCACCTTTTTTATACCCCTTCTCTAGGGGAGAGTGACTTTGGTCACACTCACCCATAGCCACACCTATGTTTCTTTCCTGGGGCCTCCGCTTGTATACCCCTGCTCTAAGGGAGCGCTACTTTGGCGACATCTACTCCCCAATCACACCCGACCCATTTTTGGTCCCATCCCTTATATCCCTTCGCGGAAGTAGAGTGACTTTAATGACACCCTCTTCCAGACACTCCCTACTCCCTTTTCAGGGGTGCCACCAGTTGTATACCCCTTCTCTGGAGGGTAGTGAGTTTGGCCATACCTACCCCTAGTCACAAACTTTCCCCTTACCAACCCCTCCGTTTTTTATATCCCTTCAGGCAGTAGATAGCTGAGGGGTTAATTACTCCTGCAATCTGGTCTGCACTCTCCCTGCAATGTTATGCAATCTGATACAATCCGTGCAATCTGTTACAATACCTTCTAATCCTTAAATTAAATTTATTCAGAAAAAAGATCTTCAACTTTCTCTCCGCTGGGATCCGAACACCAGGTCAACTGATTTCCGGTCAGGTTCTCTAACCACTGAGCCACTAGAGAGATCAGAGGAAGAATCCTTTTTCTGAAATACGTTTTTTTATGCGAGATGTTATATACAAATCAATTTTTACTAGGTATCTGTATTATCATCGGAGATGGTAGCGATCGATCCGAAGAGAAATCCTTTCACACATACTGTGAAAATGGAAATCTACAATATCGATCAAAGGTATATCCTCTAATACAGAAAATATTCAACGTCCTCAGACTAGATGGAGTGTTAATTAAAAAAATTTTAATTTCATTTATTCAGAAAAAAGATCTTCTCCTTTCACTCCGCTGGGATTCGAACACCAGGTCAACTGATTTCCGGTCAGGTGCTCTAACAGTTGACCCGGTGTTCAAATCCCAGCGGAGTGAAAGGAGATCTTTTTTCTGAATAAAT